>CM065054.1:36481031-36803531 GCA_032883995.1 Coronaproctus castanopsis | reverse complement strand
CACCATATAATTGACACATTTTCTTCCATTCCGCTCTATCGGAGCTTAATCGCAACCAAGTAGAACCCATCCGCCGTCTGAAGTCATCTGCCCACCGTAACGGTTGTCTGCCTACACTTCGTTTGTTGTAATATGGAATCCACCTGGTTGCATCTGCGGCCAAACCATCCCGATGTATCATGTGACCGGCCCAGTTCCATTTCAGGCTGACTGCTAACTTCGCAATGTCCTTCATTTTAGTTTTATACCTAATAGTTTCCGAACGAATTCGGTCCAATCTTCGAATTCCAAGGATAGATCTCTCCATTGCTCTCTGTACACGACTGATTTTGTCAATATGTGCTGCTTTCATAGACCACGTTTGACAACCGTATAACAAAACTGGTACGACGCATTTTTCCAGAACGTTAACTTTTGCTTGTAGGTTAATTTTCCAGCTTTTATTTTTTAAAATTCCTTTTAAATTCCAAAATTTTTTCCATGCTGCGGCAATTCTTCTTGTTAGTTCTTTATCCATCCAATCATTGAATGATAAATACGGACCCAAATAGATTGCTTCCTGCATGTATTCCAGTTTTTCTCCATTTAGGCAAATAATTTCTGGTGTACTATTAGTAAGAAGCTTAGTTTTGCTATTGTTTATAATTAAACCTACATTTCTACAATTACGGTAGAGTTCTTCTAACATTATGGAAAGTTCGTTTGCAGATCCCGCAAATAAAATTATGTCGTCTGCAAATCTAAGATTAGATAAATATTGTCCGTTTATATTTATTCCTTTAGTTTCCAAATTTGATTTCCTTATAGCAAATTCAAGTACCGTGTTGAAAAGTGCCAGACCAAACCCCACCCTCGATTAGGTGTAATCTACGCTAAATAAATTGTTAATATACAAAAAAGTAATTTTACCGGCATTACTAGTCTGGTCTTATACCAGCAGAAGTAACATAAACCGGAGATATTGCAAATTGCCTTCGAATAATATCCGGATAAACCTCGAGATTTACTTCGATCAAATCTTTACGCGATATGTTAAAATTTCCTTATGTACAAGAAATGATAGAAGGTATAACCAGGAAAATTTTTTCGACGTTTCTTGCAGATATTCGGATATTCCGATAGTAAATTCTATCATGTGATTAACGCCAATTTCTACGACACGGGTATAAAAGATATAAGCGCAAGCGTATAAAACACGTGCTATAATAAACCCTAGTTCTAATGTTAAAAAATAAACTAAGATATAAGTTCATTTTGATAAGGAAAATGCGTATACATAGTGTTCTTTTTAAGAGAGCCGGTTTTTTGTATTTTAAATTTTTCTTGAAAATTAACATATATAAATTATTTCATTATAAATATGGTTAACTTTGATTATATTTTTACCAATATATTTTCCGGTGAGAATGGTTATCATAACATTCGGTACGGAAATATTTTTGTATTTTAACGTAGAATTAATGGCGTAATAATAAGCAAATTTTCAATTTTCAATGGATGGTTTTGTTTTTGCGACAACACCGCTACAACGCAAACCGCGTGCTCCACGTTTAGTGTACACGCGTGAGATTCATTTTTCGTTCAGTTACGGCATCCTATAACGAGAAGAAGGACAAGTTTTGCGAGGAACGTTATTTTCAGCATGAATCAATCAGGACAGCGCAAAGAGAGTTTCAAAAAAAGTTACGCGATGTTTCTTTTGCGGGTAAGAGACGCGTTACGAAACACGTCCACGAGGTCGGAACACCTGAAAACTGGAATTTCTGCAGAAATTTTAATAATTCGGCGACCTACGCTCGAAAATTTTGTAAAGACTGAATGAATATATTGTTACAAATCATCTTTTGAACGCACGAGTAGACATGCCCGAAGGTACTTGTCGCCGAGTAAATTCAACCGGGAAAATTGCCTTCAGCCGGTATCATCAAATTACTGGTGTGCTGACGGAGAGCTGAACAGATTTCTTCCGTCAGAAATCTACCTGGTCAATCAGCCGAGATCTCCTGTGCTTCCTTTATAGGATTTGAAAGTGGAGATGAAGTTTATACTGTAAGAGCAGCACAGGGCCGGAAAATCATCATCCCCGAGATGATATCGTCCACTACCAGACAAGTCGCACTTGTGCTTCTTATTGCGGTGCAGTGGCCCTTAGCATTAGTTTCACTGAATGACAGTAGATGATTAGTTTAGACAGTTGACCCACAACTCCTCAATTGCGTCACTAGATCATCTAGCTGGAAAGTTGTGTAGGTCTTTGGAAGGAACGGATCGACCGTATAAACATAAAGGGACTAGTCCCAAGTTGAGGAACGCTGGCTCGGGGAAGGTGGGAATAGTGATTAATTCATTGTGGAGTACTTTGATTGTAACATAATGGACACGACGATCAATTATGATCAGTATACGATTTCTCATATATATATATATATATATATATATATATATATATATATATATAAAAAGAAGCAAAGGAAATTATCAGTAAAATAATGGAAATTGAACCCATGATACTAAAGGATGAGACGTGAAATGCGTTACAGAAACTTAAGGCATATAAGGCAGGAGGAGAGGATCGAATTGTAACAGAAATGTTCAAATACTTAGGGGACTCAATGGTAGAAATTTTACAGGTCATATGCAACAAAATATGGATTACAGGCATATGGCCAAGAGACTGGACGACGTCAATTTATGTCCCGATTCATAAAAAAAGTCCTCGAGACATATGTCAGAATTACAGAACTGTAGCATTGATGTCACATGCTAGTAAAGTAATGTTGAATATTATCCTTGAGAGACTGAAACCTTATGTACTACCACAAATATCATGTCAACAAGCAGGGTTTATGCCACGAAAAGGCACAAGGGATCAAATTCTAAATTTGCGACAGATAATTAAAAAATGTCGGGAATTCAATATTACAATTTACATATGCTTTATAGATTACACAAAGGCGTTCGATTGTGTAAGATGGGTAAAATTATGGCAAGTTTTAGAGGAAGCTGGCGTACCACAACATTTGATAGAATCAATTAAATCACTATATAAAAACACAAGCGGAAAAGTGAAAATAAATAACAAGCTATCTGAGAAATTTCAGCCTGAAAAAGAAGTACGTCAGGGATGCATACTAAGTCCTATTTTATTTAACATATACAATGAATGGATAATCAAAGAGACCATGAATGGATGGAAAGATGGAGTTAAAATAGGAGGAACATGCATTAACAACTTACGATACGCTGACGACACTGCCATATTTGCCTCAACTGAAGAGAATCTACAGGTTTTACTCCGAAAGTTGGAAACCATAAGCAAAGCTGCAGGCTTAACAATAAATAAAGACAAAACTAAAATAATGATTATTAATCGAACTCTGATAACATCCAGCAATGGCATGACTTCCAGGTAGTTGATAAATTCGTATACTTAGGTTCAGTAATTACCGAAGATGGAGGATCGACCGATGAAATTAAAAGAAGAATAGGAACTGCAAAAAATGCTATGGCTCAACTGACAAGAGTATGGAAGAGCCACGACATAAAGAAGAATACAAAAATTCGTCTCATGGACACCTTAGTCTTTTCGGTTTTTCTGTATGCATCGGAATGTTGGACTTTAAAAAAAATGGATGTCCGGCGAATAGATGCTTTTGAAATGTTCTGTTGGAGAAGGATGCTGCGGATTCCCTGGATCGAAAAGAGAACAAACCTGTCGGTGTTAAAGGAAATCTGTCCAAAAATACGACTGCGAGATGTAGTAAGGCAGCGAATAGTAACTTACTTCGGTCACATCATACGTCAAAATAGTTTGGGAAAGTTAATTTTGGAGGGTATGGTCGAAGGTCGGCGAAAACAAGGAAGAACGCCTACACGATATACGGATGGAATAAAAGAATTGCTAAACATTACATCATTCCAGCAAGCGGTTCGACATGGAGAGGACCGAAACATATGGCGGACGCAGTTACATAAAATCAAGGTTTCATAGTATCACGATGCTCGGATCGAGCCTACGATGAAGAAGACGAAGAATATATATATATATATATATATATATATATATATATATATATATATATATATATATATATATATCGTTACCATTTATTATTTGTTAATCTCCTGTTTTAGTATAAATATATATTTCTTCTGTTCTCTCTTGTATATATAGACACGCGCTACTGTTGTTCTTATCATGGTTGCAATGGTGGCTACCCTATCTATGCAAGCTAACCAGTCTACACGAGCACTTTAACGCAATACGTGCCTACATAGCCTCATAGTGTATGAGCAGCGAGACCATCTCTATCGATAATCACTCTACTCTCTCCCAATCCAGATTTACCTGATAGCGCAGTGCAATTGTTCGCAGTCGAAGTATTAATAATAATAATAATTTTTAATCAAAACTTCCCAAGGAAATGCGTCATCGTATACCATGTTGTGCGAGGACAAGGCGGAAAACAATTCTAAGGGAAAAAGTCATCACAGCGAATGTAGTAATGACTGGTCAATATAACAACAATAACCATAATCGTAAAAAATAACCCGTAATCCTTACGTCAAACTTTCATCTGGATAAAGAATCCTACAATAAAGGTTCCTAAATCACCGTCGATATTTGTCCACGGCGTAGAAAATTTTTCGAAGGTGCGTGAAAAACATCGAAACTATTGTTAACAAAAATAATTATTATGCTCAACCTCTGGCTGACGAGATAAATCAATGCGCATACTAATACTACGGAAGGTTATCGTGATTTAGCGCGAACGTTTAGACAAGAAATCAGTTAAAACAGGATCGAAGTAATTGTATTATTCTCTTGAATCTGAAATAATCACGCGAAAATTGCAATGTGTCGGTTTTATTGTGTTCGGAACGTTCACAATGTAAAAAAATGCAAACTAAAAAACCTCTTCCATTGCTTTTCGTAGAACAGGCGAATAATTATGTTTCACTCCAAAATGGAGCCCCCCCCCTAATATAAAAATCTTGAAACGCACAATGTCAAAATAAAAACCCATTGTACTAGAGCGAACTTACACTATTAGTATTAGTGACAATCCAGAATAATTATTTGATTTTAATACCAGTTTATTGATCTCATTTAACTTCTTCTTCTTGTATTATTATTATTATTATTATTATTATTATTATTATTACTAAGAACACATGCGCACTAACAGAGTTCACACTGGGTGCTTGGGATACATTCACATACAAGATTTATTATTAATATTATTGTCATTACTCTGCAGTAATTATCATCATAGGGTGAGCTTCTTCACACATTGAACAGGTTGATAAAATTAAAACACAATTTAAAGTTTTTTTCGTTACCTGATCTTTTGCTAATAAATTTTCATGATGTTCGTCCAGAAATGCAAACCGCAGTGACGCTACGATTCAACATCATTATTTTATTTAGAAATTTTATAAACATTTTTAATCAAAAATAAAAACAACAAAACGCGGTGATTATTTATCGTAATATATATATATATATGCAGGTATTTCCATATATTCTAAGATAACTTCGACTATTTATGCATATTTCGCGATGGTAAGCACTGTTGACTATAACCTAACCGATGTCACTGGCTCCGACTTTGATTCTTTTGTCAGGACTTAAGACTCAAGATTGTAATTCCTAAAATGAAGCTTTCTCTTAATGCTGTTAAGTTTTCTATTTCATTTCATGCCTACATTTATTTCTCTCGGCAAAATCTTTCGATTTCCCTTTAAAGGATAGCCAATCAGAAAATGTTGAATGGTTTGCTTTAATCTCGTCGCTTAAAGGGTCTAGCAAACCTGTTATAAATCTTCCATATTGAAAATTTTCAACGATGCCGTTTATTATATATATATGTGTGTGCTTCTATCCTGCCCTTTATTCACCTTTTCACAGAAATTCACATTCGTCGTGCCTACCTTATATACACGCACGTACACATACCTATTATACAAATTACGCTTATCCTTACATCTTCGAATATGCTATTTTAGTATATATATATATATATATATATATATATATATATATATATACATACACACATATATATATATATATATATATATATATATATTTTCAATGTCAAATTTTAAATTTAAATTTACGTACGTACCAACTACAGGCCTCTTAACCCTTTTGGGGCGTTACAATAAATATATTATCTGCGTATTTCTGATCAAAACCGGACATCACTTTCAATTTAAATAGGAAGAAGTTAATTCAATATCTTGATATTCCAAAACGAAGAAGCAGCTCGATATTAACAATCTCCGAAATAAATCCTCTTTTAGTCGTAGCACGGAATAGAGGTCACAAGTAAACAATTTTCCGCTTTTGTCAATCCGTTTAGTCAAAAATTCTTTCAGACGTGGTACCTAGGCAGAGGGATAATTTGGTTGGAGACGTGTAACGATGTTGCTCTCGGTGCAAGGTTAGCTTCAACGACGCTACTTAAAAATATTTTACATAAACTACTTTGACCTTAGCGAGGCACCTATTGAAGTGGGCTAATGGAATAAAACATAAAACTGCATCTTTTGTTATTTTTCAGTAATTTGTATGACATATAATGGTAAGAACGTTCAAGACATGGATCAATTCCTTAAATTTCAAGTGAAAATATTTATAAAATTCCAATTTCCTTTTCACCTTGAAATCTTCCAGCACAGCTGCGTACGGACTATTTCGAAATAAAATACAAATCATATTTGTTTAGAATAATACACGTGCTATTGCAACGTTCAAAAATGTGTATTTATAATTATATAACAAAAGTTAACATACACACCAACACACACACACACATATATATTAATGGGAGAATGCAAGGTTTCTTTCTTACAGCTTAGACGAAGTTATTTAGCCCTGAAACTGCTGGTATGTAGGATGCATAGTTATTGCTTCCCTTTGTTTAATACGTACAATCAAATTCATTCCACTGGCATTTTTCAAATAGCAAAAATGCCCGGCTCACTCCCGTTATATCAAAATTGGAGGAGTTTCGCGTACGTCTTACACGCACGCAAGCTCCTCTTCAATTTATGGTGCCATATTTTTACCTCTTCAACAAACAGAATTCATACTTTTTCCCCCGAAAACCCGTATTTCTGAAAAGTAGTAGTAGTATAGTAGTATAATATATTTCAATACAAAATTTTATAAATTATGAAGAATTTAAAGTATCCTTAAAGTTATTTTAGCAGTTAAATACAACCAAATAACTTTACAAAACTAAAGAAATAATAAAGACAATAAAATAACAATAGGAAAAATTAAAAAAAAAAATAACTTGTATATAAATAAATAAAAATAAAAAATCGTAACATCTGATGGTATAAATTAGAAATCGGTGCTTAATACGGCCATGCTTATATTTAGTGTAACGCATGCTGAGATCAAGCATACTATAATTCCCGATTATCCGAATTAATTGTCACGATACATTTATCATAAAATTTCTTCGATAATTTATAAATATGATCATAAATATGAGGAATATTTAGCGCGGAATGCGTGTACTGCATTTTAGTCCATCGAGGAGCGCTTAATGATATAACACTGGTTATGCATTACATGGAGTTTTTTGTAAGAACTAACGGACACACTGAACACCAGACCGGACAAGCATAAACTAGGTCTTATAATGTTAGTGTAAATTAATTTCTTGCTTATTGAAGAAAAATGAGAACAGTACTTGAAAATTGGCGCAAGTATTCGAAAATGACTTTTTTCGCACGACTGATAGATTTATTAATGTGCGCGTTAAATGAAAGACGAGAGTCTAGAGTAACTCCTCGATAGTTAACCTGCTTCTGCCAAATGATACATTTACCATTAATAGTAATATCATCAGGCAGAGAAGGAGGAAATCTAGTAAACAGTATAGCGTGCGATTTCTCGGTATTTAATTTTAGCCTCCAGCGTTTATTGTACTTGTAAATAGCATTTGCCGCTTTTTATAACCTATTGTAGATTGTATCAGTTCTGAACGATTTGCAAAATAACGCCAGATCGTCAACGTAAAAACCCGCATGGACGAAGGGTATATTAGGAAAATCGTTTAATAATATTAAAAATAGGTAAGCACCTAAAATACTTCCTTGCGCGGAACACCTGCAAAAAGAGTTTTAGGTGTTGATTGTAAATGTAGGTGATGAATGTAAAACGTTCTATCGCTTAAATAGGGCCTAGTTAATTTAACGAGATGAAGTGGATAACCGAATTTAATTAATTCGTACAAAATCCCATTGTGCCAAGCTGTATCGATGTTACGCATCGTACACGCGTACACTGCTGCAAATATACGCGCTCCATAACTTTACGAGTGAGAGAGAAAAAAATAAAATAAAAAGAGAGAAAAATAAGGAAGAAATGAAATAAACGCACAATGAACATGTGGAGCTGAACACACACGAGGCGTATGATTAAATCGATATAATACAAAAAGATGCGTACAAGAAAATACAGAAACAATTTGATTGAAATACTGCTGCCGCTACATGCGTTACGTAAAAATAAACGATAAACTGATATATGTGCGATTGAGAGAAATATGTGGACGTGCGAATGGCGAATGAATACGAGCAAGTGTAAGTGAGAGTGTATGTAAAATACGATAACTATTGAATCGTAAAATAAGAATAGAACCTAAGCACGATAAATATTAGCGAATTAAAAATCATTGACGGAAGATATTGTAAATAAACACGTTTAAGGAATGGATTATTATTATTACTATTATTTTTTTAAATAACATAATTACAACTGGCCGAGAGGCCATCCTGAAATTGTTACGAAATGCGGACTAGCGTGAGAGGGGTAGACACCTGTTAGTGCTCCCCCAAAAAGAATTCGATTAGAACCTGGTTCGTTTCAATCGGCGTATCTGAAGATTGTTATAATTGATGGCCAGTGTATTTGTATGAGACTCTAACCTTGAGAGTGTAAGCGTGCTTGTATCGTGCATGTGTTTATAAATAAATAAATGTACATTAAAAACAAAGGAAAATCTACATGAGAGAAAAACAGTGATCAGTATAAGTAACATACGAGGCGAATACAAAAATATAGGAATATAGAACTGAGGTAAATTATATTAGGTAAATAACAATAAAAATGTGAGAAAATTGAGAGTGTAGATGTGCACAAAAGTGAGATATGAACGTGCACTAATTTTTTGATGCACACGCGTAATTGAAAATATTGAATATAATAATAATAATAATAATAATAATAATAATAATAATAATAATAATAATAATAATAATAATACAGTTAAAATAACCAATTGCACCTATAATTATGCAATGAAAACTTTCGTCCACAAGACGAAACATATAATTTATCGATAGTATATTGAAATATGTTGGAGTGGCGTAATTGATATATTATCTCCTATCCTATATTATCGATGTCTGTATGATGATTATACAAATATAAGATTTTTAAAAGTAGTAGTAGTGGCAGTAGTATTTCACCAGAACATTTGCTCTTTTGAAATTCCTCTTAGTAACGGGGAAACACAGGCTACGAACATTTACAACTGCAAGAGAAGGTAAAAATAAAAAAATATCACGCGTAGTCTAATGTACGAGGGAACCTATTATGTTGTATATTAATAATCAATTATCTTACAAAACTGCAAGCGCACACCAGCCTTAAAATCTTAATCGATTAATTTTACATACGATAATTACGTTATTTTTAGAAATATAACTCTAAACTAATTCAGTTTTCAGAGTTGCATTATAATTACCCGTTACAGGATAAATAAAAATAATTATAATTTAGGCTAACAGTGTAAGTTAGCGGTTAAGACTTTGAACGTCATACGTACAAAAATAGTTTTGGATAATATGGAGCAAACCCATCGGTAATAAATGGTAAAGTATTTTAAGAACAGTATTCATATTCAATTTATCTGTAAGTTTTGCAGAACTTAAACATTAAATAAAAATAAAATATATAACGAGAATAAGCCGCTACTGCATAAATTAATAAATACAAATTGGTCAAGCGTATAAAATAGTAAAAAAAAAAAAAAAAACCTAATATATAACGGAACAATAATAATAATAATAATAAAGAAATTTAAGTATACGAGCAACGTCGAATAAAAACAAATAAAGAAGAAAAAGAAGTTACAGATATAAAAGACTGGATGATTAAAATTATATTTAAAATCGTAGACAAACGTGACAAAATTTATTAGAACATCAGATGAAATATTGAGAAAACAGTATAACATAAACAAAATTACAAAATTAAAGAAATACGATTCTGCTAGCAAAAATATTCAGCAAGCAGAAAAAGGTTATTAGGAAAAACTGAAAAAATATAAATTGGAAGAAGAATATAAATAACGACATGACTAAGGCCATTGATAAAATCTGACACAAGAGCCTGTCATACAAGCTGAAATCCTTTCTGCCTGATAGATGCTACCAGTTAATGCGATCATACTTAAGCAACAGGCAGTTTCATGTTAAACACGAGGACAATCTATCAGATGAGCTAGAGTCCCACAGGGCATTGTCTTGGGACCTTTGCTATACAATCTTTATACAGCGGATTTGCCGACGATTGAATCCGCTCAGGTAGCAACGTTTGCGGATGATACCGTGATAATCGCATCAGATAAAAATACTGTGGCATTGCGGTTACGAAATTATAGAATAGTGTAGATCAGATTGATTAGTGGGTACAACAGCGGAAGCTTACTATTAACTCAGATAAGACACAGAAAACGGATACTAATCGACAATAAAATAATTTCAAGGACCAACGAAGTGAAATATTCAGAAGTATATCCAGAAGTTTACCTAGATCAACCACCACTGAAATGCATGTCGCATATCCAAAAGAAAAGAAAATAACATCCGAATGAAACAACTTTATTTGATTAGGTTCTGTTAATGCATAAAACTGTACTACGTTCTGTATGGAACGCAACTCTGGGGTTGCGAAGAGACGTCAAACAAACTGATTAACCAGCGTTTTTGGTTTTTATTTTTTATTTTTTAAATTTGTTCGCACTTTATTCTTACACTGAACTTTTTTAATTTCAAAGTTAAACTTTTTTTTTGTTCGCATTTTTCATAGATTAGATCGCCAATGTAATACTACTACTAGAGAGAAAGTTATATTATGTTTCCGTAAATGTTTCACGTCGTCGAAAACTAGAAATTTTTAAATTAAAGTTGTTTCAAACGGATACACATTACGAAATATATAATTATATCACACACATTATTTATTGATTAATTCCCGGCCCATTTTTAAAACTTCATCCAGCTTCATTTACATTTTTAACAGCTGTTGCTATTGCTGATGATGTTGATCCGAGGGCGCCTCATAATATAGTTCTTTACTTAAATAACAAAATAATTCCAACTTCTACTACAGCGAAGTATTAGGGCCTAACTTTTGAACACAATATGGAGTGGACACGAGATCACTTATTACAATATACAAGATGTAATTCGCCCAAAAATTGACTACGGTGCTTTATGGTAATGCAAAAGGATCTATTTTACAATCATTAGAAAGTGTTAACCACTCTGCCCGGAGAATATGTTCAGGTGCTTTTCGTACGACTTCCTCTGCTAGCCTACTGAACATACTCGGCGAACCATCATTCAAATTTCGCCGTTCCAAACTTATACTTTAAAAAAAAAAAATAATAATTTCTAAGATTATAACATTCGAATGGTTTTTGCGATCGAAGTTAAATTTGCAACGTACATGTTAGATAAGTAACGAGAAAAAGAATATGGGAAACAAAATAGAAATTTCCAAAATTTTATACTCGAATTCTGGTCCCAAAATTTCAATATTCATAATTTCTATATTCATGTACAATATTTCATCCACATCGTTAGAGCTGTTTCTAAGATGCCCATATATATATATATATATATATATGATAGGCATAACCGGCTACTTCACATAACTAATTAGTAAAACCGTTTCTAAAAACCGACTAATTATTCAAATGAAAATATCCCTCAACGATAATAAAGTTACCGAATAACAAATATAAAGTAAAATAAAAATGTATTTAAAATAAAGTTAAAAAATATATTTTTGTTAAAGTGTAACTAATGGAATGAACTTCGTGAAGTAAATCGCATAATCGTACAGATTTTAGAACTCCATCGATAGATTGAACATATTTTAATACAGCGCGAGTATAATATAATTGATGTTTTACAAAATCAATAATTTATTCTAGCAAAAAATTTAAATAACAATTATTCAAATTCCGACTAATTTTCAATCGGTTCTAGCGAAAACTACTAATATCACGATGTACATGTAGACTTTCAAGTCGGTTTAACAAAATCTACTAATGTAAGATAATCGAGAATTGTTTGAAATTTTGTGAAATGAATCGTTGTAGAAATTTTAGAACCCCTTTAATAAATTAGATATAGTTTAATACATGAGTATATGTAATCGGTGTTTTGCAAAATAAATAATTTATTCTAGTAAAAATATAACTAAGAATCGTCGTTTTCAAAGTCCAACTAATTTTCATTCGGTTTTAGCAAAACCTACTAATATCGATATACATCCTACTAGTTTTCAATCGGTTCCGACAAAACCTACTAACGTCGAATATTTTCCGCATTCCATATTCTTCAATTACTTAAATCAAGTTATCAATTACTCACTGTTAAACTCTTATTACTACGTCTGAAGTAAACGTCGATAAACTAAGTAAAACGTAACACGCAATAGAATATTTCGGTCGAAATATGATTACTTCATTTCGATCGAATTGAAATAACCGAATAATAAAACCTACTAACAGATGTTAGTCGAAATGTAACTAAATTCAATTGAATTTACATCATTCGATTTCAAAGTAGACGGTTTTATTATTCTAAAGCACATCACACATACTTCTTAGCGGACGATGTACAAATTAAATAAAATGTTAAATTTACTTATACGGACAAAATAAACGCCTTTACAAGAATTTATATAATATATAAATTCTTGTAAAGACGTTTATTTTTACACGATGTTTACATATTATGTAAACATCGTGTATAAAGAAAGAAGTATATTTAATCAATTGCTTAAATTAAATAAATTTAAAGAAATATTTTCAGGAAATGACTGATTTATTTGGGAAAACCGAATTAGTCCGCTAGTCATTAAATATATATATATATATATATATATGTATATGTACACATAACATTGTTATAGGGAAAAATTTATAAATCGATAAGATCACTTATTACGTATATCGATTTACACAAAAACGTATTTCTATTATCGTTCTTTGGACGTTTTGTATTATAGTAATAATAATAGTAGCAACAATAATAATAAGGCGTAAAATTGAAGCAGGTAACATATTTTGAACTTGAAATGAATTAATCAGTTCGACCTTGAACGTTGGAGACCAAGCAAATATTATTATTATTCATATCTCAGAACTTTGATCTTTAACGATGTTGTTATAATAAGGTAAATTTTACAATAAGAAATAATAACAATATAGTAACAAAAATAACCAGAACAAGAACAATGCGCCTAATAAATATGACCTTTTCAGCTATCTTGCTTAAGTTTGTTAACAGACTAACGTAGGTTATTGATATTACTATTATCTTTACCTGGTTTTGGTAACACGATAATTTTAGTAATTTCCCATTTTGCCGGGAAAATGAGATATTCTGAACGTACTATTAATGATATTAGTAAAGTAGATGATGGATTTTTTTTATTATTTATTTATTTAACAGCAGTACTTATTGCCTTTCGGCTATGACCAATTAATTTACATTAATTAAATATAAGGCATTAAATTTGTACAAATAAGATACGCGTACAGTTTACGTATTTATATCGTCCCGGAGAACATCCTTCAAATCTTCTTTCGGTATATCATTCAGCGTTCGGTAATTATCGTATTTTTTGCATTTCAGTAACAGGTGATGTACAGTCACCGGTTCATCACAGAGTTCGCACTCTGGAGGTTCGTCATCTCCGAAGATATACGCATGCATTAGCGAGGTATGAACCGAGCCAGTACTTTTTCATATATGCGACTTTCTTGCGTCGTTGTCTTTAGAGGATATATGTTGCTTTTAACCGTCCTCAATTTATTTACTCCATCGGTACTAATCCATCTTTGATTCCATTTCCGTAGTGCATAATGGTGATCGAGCGTATCTTTTCCCGTGGCAAGTGGAGCAATCTAGTCATTTCGAGGTTCAAGTCAGCAAGATCTGCACGAATACTCACTGCCATAGAGCTTGTGCCGAACGGATCCATTAATGCTAAATTAGGATGATTTATCTTCGTCAGCGTGGTTGCTCCATAGTTTATAGAACTTGTCTCCGAATTTGTAGAGGCGGTTCCCCTGCCAGTGCTAGAGTATGCTAGATGATAGACTAGTAGGATACGCACCTAACGCCCTTCGTACTGCCAGTATGGTGTATGTGATTTCGACGCCGCACGATATACATCCATAGTCCAGTTTTGACCGGATAACTAAGTGATAGATCATCAAAAGCGTGTTCGTGCGCGGTCTGCACTTTTTCCAATTTAAAATCTTTAGCGTGTTTAAGAAATTCGCACATCTCTTGTGCAGCTCCATAGTATGGTTCATTCAGCGCAACTTGGAGTCAAAAATGACACCAAGAAAGGTTACGCGAGGCTGAAATTTTAGTATATTTTCATACAATTTTACATGTAAAGTCGGTTGCTGCCCGCTTCGACGATGGAAGTCGACGCAGTATATTTTGGAAGTAGAAAATTTGAATCCAGTTTGTTGACTCCAATTCTCGAGATTTTTTAGCGCGATCTGAAGCATTTGCTGAGCAGTTTTCGGATATCGGGTTTTGTACGAGATGTTAGTTCGGAAAATTTTTAATCGTTGCTAATTCCGTCGTCACCGCACGATACTTTATTTTTTAACTGTTTGACGTAATTTCGAATCTCAACAGGCGTAGTGAAGGTGTTTGCATGTAGATGTACATTCGCTGAATTTTTTAACATGTTTTTAACTGTTTCGGTTACATTATCAAAATGCGTTCGTGGGACTTTGGTTTGTGCAAATATCCGACATATTATAAATGTGCGAAGCGAGTAGCTCAAATTTTTTTTCAGTTTTGTATACGGATGCTTGTATAACAGAATCATATGGTGGTGGGAGTGATTGTCGATTAAGATGACTAGTTATTTTCCAAAAGTTGTTAGTACCAGGTGGAATGGCCGCAAGTAGATTGTCCCAGTTTTTGTTCTTCCAGTTGTCTAACAAAAATAATTTGTAAGTCCGACTAGCGTGACGTTATAGATTTTAGTATTTTATACGAGGTTGTAAATTTGCTTTTATTTGCGCGGCGTCTGTAGTGATTTTTTAGAGAAATTATTTTATTAATATAATTAGGCGCGTTATTCTTTTTATTACAAAAAATATGCGATGCTCTCTTAGGAATACATATATCAGCAGCTGTCAGAATTACGTGAGTGAATTTTAATGATCCGTTCTCGAAAGTATCGCGGAGATTTAATTTTTTTGCTCAATATGTCGTTTGTATTCCGACCAGTTTGCATTCTGATATAAAAATATTTTTCTTTTGGGTTGTTGTAATATGGTTGCATTTGCTTCAGGCATTATGTATGAAAGAATTGGGTTATGATTTGACGATAAACACGACGATGAAACAGGAATAGTAATTTTGTTGAAACGTTTGGTTAATATTAAGTCTATTATACTAGGTTTACCATTATGCCAATCTGGGGGAAAAAGTAGGTTCATTAAAATTAAGTTTTAATGAGGCCTCCACTAACAGTTTTCCCGCGAAATTATTGTTATGATTATTAAGCACACAGTGTGTCGCATTTAGATCTCCTATAACGATTACATTTTTGAATTTATTAAATAGATAATTTAGGTCATGTATAAAATATCTCATGTTTTTCGGCGATCTGTAAACGCTTAGCAAAATAACTGAACCATATTCAGTTTCTAATTCAATACCTACAGCCTGTAACGTTTTTAAAGACATTTTAAGTACAACGTTATGACGAATAGTATCTCTTAAAAGTATTGCAACATCTACATGCCAAGATTGATCAACTCGATACATAAGATAACCTGATCGAGTTTAGTTACAGCTACGATATCTATTTTATTATTATAAAGGAAATGGATCAATTCATTTAGTTTCGGCTTAATGGAATTTGCATTCCATCCTATTATGCTAATGTGGGGGGGCTTCTTAGTATGATTTAACTCCTTAATTAAAGAAATGCGTAAATATTCAATAATCATCATTATTTTTGTCATCGTATCAGAATTTTTAAGATGACTCAATTGATTACTTATTTTATTAATCAATGACATGATTTTACCTACATTACATTCTTCAATGGAATTAAATATTTCAGTGAATGCTGATACGTTACACACTGTGTTCATTCTGCTTAAGATTGTTATTCTCCTAGACATCTCCGCATACGTTCTATTTCCTGCACTACTATTTCCATTATTATTATTACTTATGCTACTTCGTTTATTATGTTTATTTACGCTATTAATATTATTATTACTATTATTTATATTATTGTTATTATTATTTAAGCCTACTAATCTTTGCGTTAGTACTTTCTTTCGCACTTCGCACTCGTTAGAATTTGAAATATGTGCTTTCCCCGCAGTTTGCACATTTTATCGCAGCTGTGTCAGTTAAATATTGTTTACTTGGATGTGCTTGCCCACATTTCATACGCTTGGAAATCATGATACATGTCTATATAACTGACAGTTGAAACAGTGAATAATTCGCTTCTTTTTGGGCGTATATCATTTCCAGAACACAATGCAGTAAAATACTGTTTTCATTCGGAGGACAGTTCTGACATTTGTACCGTGTGGAAAAATTATTAGGTAAATTGGCTGTCCATTTGACGAATTATTCCTTTGTTTAAATTGTACTACTGTCTGTACGGCTATCTTCCACAGCAATTCCATAAAACCTTTAAGAACCATCTTTAAAGGTTTCCTATGCCTGTAGAATTGTTCATTATGAACTTTCGAATAATTTAATAATACATCGTAATCGTCCGTTGTATTCGTGTAAAATAGTTTCCGATTTCCCCGAATGCGTATTTTAAATTCCAATTTTAATTTAACAATTACGCCGTCGCGTTTAACGTTTCTATTATTCGTGAAAACAATTGGTGGATTATCCCAAGTTGGAAATACACCGTCATAGAGAGCAGACTCGTCCGCTTGTAACTTGTCGAAACGATTATCTGTGTTAATGTAAAACCCGTCGGTCGATGCTTTAAGTTTGCGCGACCAACCCTTTCGTTTCCTTGATTTTGGTTCTTCAAAAGCTTGAACTATTTCTGTATCATCAAATCATCAACAGCACACGTGTCGTCGTCAGCATGTAGCTTATCCTTTTCTTTAACTAAATATCGCGAACACGTTGCTCCGCTCGCGTCCCCCTTACAATGGCTAACATTATTATTAACGTTGGTTAGCGGCTTATTACCGTCTTTCCACACAGGCGGAGGGTAATATACGATGTTATGAAACTTACGCTAAACGATAAATATGAGATAGAAAGAACGCGTGAAATGAAATATTTAGGGATTCAATTTGACTGTAAGTTAACGTGGAATAAAAATTTTCTGCACCTAGCTAAAAAAAACTAAGGAAATTGAATTATCTTTTTCTCGTACCTAAAGCGATATTTCTCTGTTGAGTAAACGCTACTCGCTTTGTACCAGCCTGCTCTCAGTTATGGAATAATTTATTGGCGAGGGGCGGCTAAACAACATATTAAACCAATTCAAAGGCTGCAAAATAGATTGGTAAAATTTGTTTAAAAAAAAAAATCCTTCTTCTCACGACATAATTCTAAATATTCGATTACAATTAACTATGTCTTCAAGAATAATCCTTACAATATGTTGCCCATCACGGAATACTTTACGAGATCAAATCGAGAGGGGATGGTACAGAAGTTCAATAAATATTACTCCAGAATTCAAGCTATCTATAAAGGTGCTGTAATTGATAACAGGTTGCCTATGTATGTAAAAACCGACTTGAAAAATTTTAAGAAACGTCGCAAGCATTTAATGAGGTACATAAAAAATAAAAAGTAAAATAGAACTTCGTTTTATTTCTAGCGTTAGGGTTTTTCTACTAATTTATCTGTATGCATATGTCGAATATGGCGGTGTGTGTGTGTATGCATTTGAAAATGCCACAGGGTTAGCTTAATATTATATGCATGTGTATCCTAAATTACATTACATTTATATAACATTTATAACATATTTATTATTTATGTTTTGTTTTTTTTTTATCAACAATCGCATAATTATTTTATAAGCTTGTTAAATATATTTTTCGTAGTAAACACCGTATATTTAAAAAAATAATTCTATTGTTTACGCTGTTACTCGCGCGTTACATTTGCAGCATGTTATTGTAAACTGTTATATATAAGAAAATAAAAATAAAGCTCGATTTGATTTGAGAAATGAAATGAAATGAACGCACAATGAACATGCCGGATATTAGAACGAGTGGAAGTGATCGTTGAAGGAAACAGCACAGGAAAACGGGAAGAGGTGGACGAAGTAGTAATACCTAACCTGGTTTGAAAACACGAAGAAATAGGCAGATCTCAACACAGGAAGTGTTACCGCGAACACACTGTATCCGACAGATCAGAAGTCAAATTGATAATCACCAACATCTATCGAAGATAAGAAGACGTAGAAGAATCTCTCAGGCGAAAACGAACAAATTAATACGAATAGGGTAGATACGTTACGCAATTCGTTAATATTAGCGTGCTTATGTGTGTGTGAGAGAAAGAGACGATAAATCGATATTCAATAATACGTAATTCTTTATTTTTTTATGTTAAATCTATTTTTTTTATTATTATTATAATTATTATTATTTTCTATCTTTTTTTTTTCAGTCGTATTGGCGAAATTACGCAATTTATTCCATATTTTTAGGAGGCGCTATTTATTAAAATGCCGATTATCGTTTGAATCCAGAAATCCTTTTATCGGTAATAATAATCAGAAAAAAAAACAGTAAACAAGGTCAAGAGGTGAAAGTAAATATTAAGAAACAAAATTAAAAAAAAAAAAAAACACAATGCGTAGTCATTATTAAAAAACGAATAAAAAGAATGAATGAATGAATGAATATATACAGAAACGAACGAATGTGTAGCAAAATTATTTGAAATATGTGTAGCGAAATTATCTGAAATATATGCGTAGCTAAATTTGAAATATATATGTTCGAGGTCAGATAGTCGGCCGACTATATTTAAAGGCTGCTAATAATTACGACGTCACTAGAATCTAATTTATGCGTAATAACATTTTATAATTAACCCTTTCGGTCTCTAGGTTATAACTTTTTTTTCATGCTTTCGTTAACTTACACCTAGCTGATGATATTTGGTAAGTTTTGTAATTGATACGCACAATCACGAGTAGCATTCCATCCAATGATAGGATGCTAATAAAATTTTCACGTAAAATTAGAAATTTTATACATAGGCGTTTACTCATTATACCGCTTCTTAAATAATTTTTGATGTATTTACATAACTATCAACGGGAAAGCAGTGCAGTATCGTCTGGGGAATATCATTACGAATGCTACAGTGAATACTATCGACATATTTATTCATTGATTTTGCGTATTAATTTGTCTTTTGCGTCTTCTTCTTCTTCTTCACAAAAATGTAATCAAATTTTTCCACGCCAATAAGTAGCTGCCTTCGAGCATTATATCATTTGCTAAGTATAAATCGGTCTCAGTACAACTTGCCGGTCATGCAGGGCATTTTCAAAGACGGGTCATATCTTGCATCGTACCGCATTCGCATCTATCGTTATTAGACTATTCCCATCTTCGCACATTCGTCCTTATCGCTTCGTTGGCAAGGTTTTTCCAGTGGACATTCATTAATGTTACTCATTATCATTCGTCATTTGTACAGTTTTCCCTCTGTTGACGTCCTCTGTAATATTTCTATAACATTTCAGAAAGCTTTTCCGAGGTCTCCATTTAACCGGCTTTTCGCAAAATATATGCGGTGTGTTTTTTCATCCATTTGCCTATTTCACTTCATATTCGATGCTTTTGGCAGCTAACTGACTTGTAGACTTTACGACATCCAGTCGCCATTCTGCACGACAACAACAACAATATATTTGCATACGTTATAAACGTAAAAGAAAATATAACACGGGTTACATTGTGCAGAACACGTTACCGTAATAATACAGTAAGAATATAACGAATTAAAGCAAAACAAAACGCTAAATGCTGCAGGAAAAAAGCAAATAAAAGACTAAAAAATAATAAAGTTTTCTAAATTATTATAATACTTAATGCGGAAATTTAAGTCGAAACTGCTAAAATATATTGTTCAGGTCGTGAGTTTTTAAATTAATTACTACTTACTATGTAAAGGGGGTTAAGACTAAGAAATAAATTATAATTACTGCATAATGTTACGTTCAAGTCGTCTATGTTTATATTTGGAATACACGAAACGAAGTTGCTATCGTAACTGGCAATCGAGGAGACGAGTTTACTGCTTCGGTATGAGCATTTCATAAAAAAAAGTTAGTGGATAGCTTTAGAACAAAATCTCTGATATAATGAAATTCGCGCATGCAGTCGATTCTGGCATAGCGAGGTGCATTGAGAATACAACTGAGCCATCTATTTTGAACGACACGTAATTTTTGTTAAAGAAGTTTTTTGATATAGAGCTAAAGGCAGGACAAGCGTAACAAAATATTGGGCGGATTAGTGCTTTATAGAGGATTATCTTGTTGTTAATGTTGAGGAAGGACTTGCGATTAAGGATTACAAGGAACAGACGGCATTGTTTGTCTTGATTGCGATATTATTTACGTGTTTAGTGAAAGTCTATTGTCGAGGATTACACCGAGATAATCACTCTAATGTATTTCCCTGTATCATCAGATACTGGTCTCCTACGGGTGAAGAAAATAACTTCGGTTTTGTTCAGGTTTGCGCTAATTTTTCAGTTATTGTAGTATTTAAGTAGCCGCGATATCCCATACTGAAGTCTATTACGGATCGTGCTAGGTCTGTAGAAGCTGCAAAATATCGCAGCGTCGTCAGAGTCCAACTTGCATTTTCGGTGGGTTCAGAAAATCATAGAGTTAGACGGTAAATAGAAGTGGTCCGATTATACTGCCTTGCGGAACACTCGCAGAGTAAGTTTTATGAGACCAGACTACCTAAAATGATCTATTGCCTAAGTAACTATAAATTAAACGAATTAAGAATGTGGGAATTTTCAAGTTGTATCGAATGGTTTAGCAACGCCAAATAGTACCATGCCGGTACGCTTATTTAAGTTGAAATTATCGTTAATGGAGTCGGTTATTCTGCATATTCGTTGGGCACTATAGTGATGAAAGCGAAAGCCGAAATTGAAAGTTTGGAATTATGTTATTGTTGTCAACGTGGGATAATAATAATCAGAGGGAAATACCATGCGAGTCGCGGTTTCGAACTATATGAATGATGTAGTTACACAAACGGCGTAAAACTAAGTTATATTAACAAAAATTAAACGCAGTATGAACGACCAACGTACGTATACGATGCTGCGTGATTTATTTAAAGCAGCGTCCACATATTTTGTATGTATTGATCGGCTCCACGCTCGACATGCATATTCCCCTACCGAAAAGCATACGACCAAAGCAGATACCCGCAGAGTTTCCGGATTTGCGTCCCAAGTATTCCCACCCAATTTTCTCAATATAGCATTTCTGGAATTAATCATTTGTTTAACATTTGTACAGTGTTGTTTCCCGGTTAAAGTCCTGTCAAATTCCAAGATACCTAGATATAGCAATATTTTCTAGTTTTTCTCCTTCACATTGAATATTTAGAATTCTTTATACTTTTCTGTTTCCGAGATGGAATACTTCTGTCTTTTCTGGATTAGGTTTAAGCTTATTTCGGGCGTAATAATATGTTACGGTGTGTAAAAAGTTTTTCCTCTACTTCCTTAAAAGTAGTTTTTCCCTGTGCTTGTTAAATCGTCTGCATACAAAAAGTGTTTGGTTTCCTCTGGGCGCGGCTGCTCGTTAGTATGTACATTGAATAAGATCGGAGACAGAACACTCCCTTGGTGTAAGCCACTGCATCTGCCTTTCTTTCCGTCTGTTGATACATAAAATTTTTTGTCTAACATTGTAGATACAATTTTTGTTATTTGATACTCTTTACACAATTTATATAGTCTGTACATTGGTAACCTGTGGTTAACTGTATCGTACGCCGCTGTCAGGTCTACGAACACAACTCCTGTAACACGAGGCCTTTTTCATAGTCATTCTCAATATGTTGATTAAGGTATTTGCACGATCGCCAAAGCCGACCTGTTCATCAACCAGTTTGACATCAATAATATCTAATTATCTTCTTCAGTAATATTCTCTCAAAAAGTTTGTATGTGTGACATAGCAAAGAAATTTAATCGGAAGCTGGTAGGTAAATATATTTGGGAGTAGAGACGAATAAATTATACAACCAGCAGTTCTATTGCGAGTCCTTTCGTTTTAGAGGCGATATATGCCAGTTAGATTTTATATTATTCGATGTGACGTGTGAAATTTTCTATTTAAACGCTTCCATCGACGGTGATTTTCGACTTTACAGCTGTTTGTTTTTTTCCTAGTGATCGTCCAACACTCATTCTATCGATATTGATCACAGTTCAGTCGTGTTTAGCTCATTTAATCTAACATCCTTAAATTGAGCGATCTTTTCCTGTTGCAGCACAGTATACCAATAGAGCAACCACTTAGGTAATTAGTCCTTTTCCATTTATATATCAATTTCAATGTTGAACAACAGAGAGACAACTGGATTAGCACTTCGACATTTATCGCACGATAATTTCGTGTTATTCGCTTAATT
Source organism: Coronaproctus castanopsis (assembly GCA_032883995.1). Lineage (NCBI taxonomy): Eukaryota > Metazoa > Arthropoda > Insecta > Hemiptera > Monophlebidae > Coronaproctus > Coronaproctus castanopsis. Next base: position 36,780,519 of record CM065054.1, on the reverse strand, counting down.
CAACGTAACTTCTCTGGCGACAAAATTTATCGAATTTTCTAATTCGTTTCTTCATTATCGGCCATGATTCACTAGCATACAATATTACTTTATCGTAACTTTGTATACTGTCGGCTTAGTTACTCGGATTTCCATTACAGAGTATTTTATTAGTTAGTTTGCATATATATATATATATATATATATATATTAATATATTACTTCAACGCCTTGTTTTATATTTTAATTTAATCTTTTCTATATGTACGTATATCAAATAACTAGAGTCATTATTTTCATATATACTGACAGATATGGACTTTATTTTTAGTTTAACACAAGTATAAATTGACGAATAATTAAATAATTTCTTTTTTCGTTGTGTAATTGTTTTTACAAATAAAGCGGAATAGCTTTTAAATTCACCGACGAATAAATTACCAGTAGTAGGCAAAGTACCGATCTGAGATTCCCGTAGAATAATTGCTTACCACCCCTAATTGTTTTCATTTCCATCCAGCAAGCGAAACAGGTAAATATTATCCTGGATCAAAATCGAAGTAATAACAAAAATCTTATCTTTCCAATCGCCTTGAACGAATTTAATTATTATTCGCTAAAACGGTTATTATTATTATCTCACACAATGTTTAACAAGTTGTTGTTTATTGTAGCAGAATACACACACACACACATATATATATATATAAAAACCACAAGGAAACACAGTGATACACTTAAACAGTAGACCTTTGTACCGAATATTTCAGCAATACATCCTTTACACATTTAATTATACACATATTTTCCTTCTCATTTGTCCAAATATTTCAAATATATAGCAAAACATATGTACATCCCGCCCCGCAATCTCTCTCTCTCTCTCTCTCTCTCTATATATATATATATATATATATATATATATATATATATATATATATATATGTACATATATAAAAACAACGAATGAAACTAAATAATACGTATAATTACGCAGTTTGTTTTCTTCGATTAAAATTATTAAAAAAAAAAAACAAATCAGACAGGCGGTTTTCTTTAAATTATTTCGCTGCCTATATTACGTACGTCAATACAAGTAATGATATGCGTAAATCCGGGTTAATTTTAAAATAATAAAGAATGTATATATATATATATATATATATATATATATATATATATATAAAAATTATTTTTTTCATCACGTTAAAACAGTTAGCTTGACAATAAATACAAAGAGCATGATCGAAGAAAAGAGTGGAAGGCGGTATGAATAATCTTAGGACTAACTAAAGTAAACGAGGAATTTAGGCCAAGATCTAATGAAGAAATATACAGGTATCCGGGAAGGTTACTTGACGTGATGAAAAGAAGGCGAATTAGGTTTTATGGTCACATAAAGCGGTCGAACTCAACACGATTAATCAACCGAATATTCGCTTACATTCAGAATTTGAGGAACAACTGGAAATGGTTCGAGGAGGTAGAAAGGGATAGTGACATGGAAGACCCCGTCATTTATTGAGGGGAAAAAACTAGAAATTTAAAGACAAGCCGAAATTGCGCACAGACAAAAAGTGAACCGAACAAAGGAAAGAACAACATCGACTGCGAATGCGGCAATTTTGGATACGGAAGAAATCAAAAACCAAAATAAATTAAACAGTTGAAATACCGTGATCCTAAGTTGGCCTATTCGAATATATATATATATATATATATATATATATATATATATATATATATATATATATATATATATATAATTATAAATGAACAAAATAAAACACAATCACTAAAAGTTTTTAATCGCGAAGCTTTTCGACAGTTACGTCATTTTCAAGCGCGAACTAAAATTATTACATCTTTTTTTTATATATATATATATATATATGTATATATATATATATAAAAGATAGAATTAAATTGCATTACTAGTAGTTGTGAGCTTCTTTATCATTGAAATAACACAATTTTTTTTTTTTTTTTTTGGGGGGGGACTTTTTAAAAGAATAATTGGTTTCTTAGCTTCCAGCTATTTGCTGATACGTGTCAGAAGAAATTGTCTATGTCGCAAGATACGGTGTCAAAATACTTTTGTAGACGCTTGAGAAGTTATTCAAATACTTCGCAATGACCAACGAAAAAAAAATTAGATAAAAATAAATAATAATTGAAAAACTTTAAACTAAACCCCAAACTGATAAATAATATTTTATACTAATCATCGCTACCAATAAAAATGAGCATAATACGACAGATAGATAGTATACGAATACGCGAGGATCTGGCCATAAAAAATAAACAAGAATCGAGTTAAAATCACTAAAAACTTTTTTTCCTTTTTTTTTTTAAATTATTAATTTTAACATTGTTAACGAGTAGGCCATATTCTGCGCTAATTTTCATCAACCGATTTCAAATATACGACATTTCGCCCACTTGCATACCAGAGATTATTAATGTACACTCCCTCCTCCAATTGAAATGCCTCCATCGCAGCTTAGTGAACCATTTCCCATGACGATTTGGAGAGTTATTAATTCCCCCCCCGTAATCCAGAACTGATTAAAACAAAATCATGTACTGGATTTTATGGTAGGTATATATCAGGAGATGGAGGTTTTGCCCATTAGCAAATTCAACCGCATTCGAGTAAATTAAAAATTTGAAAAAATTAAAACAATTTTTGACCGACACGATAATAATCCGAAATGAAAAAAAAATAAATAAATCCCTATATAAGAATTTATAAACGTCAAACACAAGCAAAAAAAAATGTTAATATCACACATTATGCTTTTAGTTTTATTGTCACAGAATTAAAAACTTCCTTTATTACAATTCGCAACTTTTCCCTTTCGGTCAATAATTTTATAATTTGATACATCGTGTTTTTCAAACATGTTTGTGTAAAATCGACATAATATATACACTGCTGTCGTAAACAACTAGATTGAATTTCACAAATTTAGTCTCCTATCCTCCAACATATAGACATTATATATATATATATATATATATAAAGACTAAAGAGGAGGGATAAACAGAGAAGAATTTATAAATGTCAAACACAAGCAAAAAACCTTTTTACAGTACAATTAAGTAATACATATTCTAACCTCAAACTAATCTCCTCTGGCGTTCCACTGGGTAGTATTCTTGGGTCTTTTCTGTATATATTGTATATAAATGATCTACCACATATAAAGGGCACGAACACTGCGTTATATGCAGATGATACTGCAGTGTTTACTTCTTCTTACAGGATTGACACCATACAAAAAAGACTTATGGATAGTTATCATAAACTATACAAACATTATAATAAATGGAAAATCAAAATCAACAACCAGAAAACCGAGACCATACTTTTTACTAAACGTAGACCTCAAACAGAACATTCTATAAAAATATCCAATGAACAGCTATACTGGAAATCATACGTTAAATATCTCGGTCTTATACTTGATAAAAACCTGACATTTTCAAAGCACATTAATCACACTATTGAAAAAGCCCATACGAGACTATATAAATTATTTCCTATATTCGATAAGAAATCAAAAATGAGTACAGCCAACAAATATTTAATTTATAAAACTTATTTTATGCCATTACTGTTATATTCCTGTCCAATCTGGTGTAGCGTAAGCGAGACAACTTTGAACAAATTACAAGCATTCCAAAATAAGTGTTTACGAATTATACTGAATGCTCCAATTTATACGAGAGTATCAGAAATGCACACTAAATTAAAGCATCCATACATATCTGAAATTGTAAATAACCAGTCCAACAAATTCTATGTAAAGTGTAGTACTAACCCGCATGCCATAATAAGGAAAATCGGCAATTACACACGACAATCACTCCAACTACAATACAAAAAATATAAACATAAAAGAATTAGGCATGCGCTTCTCTAAACGGCATGGTTACCTAACTCGAAACCACGCTATACATAAATTAGTAAAGTTAAGCAGGGTTTTTATTTGTATTTTTTCTCTGCAGCTGATTTTATTTTCTTATTCCTATATTAGTATTAATATTAAATCAAATATCGCACAGTATGAGCAATTATGTAAGCTCGGTATGTGTACATAAATGGGAATTGTAATTTATTTATTAAGTTGAAATATACTTATTATTATTATTATTATAACTAGGTTGAATTTCACAAATTTAGTCTCCAATCGTCCAACATATGGACATTATATATATATATATATATATATATATATATATATATATATATATATATATATATATATATATATATTATAAAAAAAGACTAAAGAGGAGGGATAAACAGAGAGTGAGAAACGTGAGAAATATGTGTATTTTTAAATATCCCTATTACGTATCTTCGAATGCGAGAGAGTTTCCCCCACCCGTGCGTCTATATATTAGAATCGATTCTCTTAAAATGATAATACAGAAGCTATCCATTCATTTAGTTTTATATACAGTAGAACTTTTTTTATCCGTTACCGTCGGGACCGGACCTGTGACGGTTAACAGAAATCCCATTACACATTACATATACAGAACTTACCAGATTGTAAATCATTTAGGAAAGAAATTAAAAAGAAAAAAAGGAAAATCTATATTTAATTGGACAACATTTAGAGAACCATATTTTTATTTAGAGATTTAGAATAACATAGTGTGCAATATAGTATAATTACTTAGTTTTTTCAGAAGTAATATCTGTGTAAAGTTCGTCTCCTCTTATCTTTCAAACCGATCGACGCGCTTTGTTAACATTGTTTCAGCTTCATCATTGTCGTCAGTTTCATCATTATCGGACTGTTAAACATTAGATACAATTCTTCATGCGTCAAAATTTCAAAACCTTCATCCTGTTTATATCCAAATCTGTTAAGTCGACTGTCTAGTAAAGAATGACCGACTGGATAGACCTTGCGACGCGACCTCAAGGTCATTAACGTAGCTGCCGCTAGCGTGACGGATAAATGAAGTTTTACCGTATTATACATTGTACTATTACATTATTTATTTCGATACAGCAATGTTGAAGTCTAGAAATAAAAAATGGCAGTTACCATATTATTTTAATTGCAAAGAGCAAAATGGGTGTTTTGAGGTTTCAATATTTTGTTATGATTTTTTTTGTTAATTCACAACTAATGTATAAGAAATGTATGTGTGTTGGTAGTATGTGTTAACCTGTGTAAAATACATTACTTTTCTACGTCATTATTTACAACACCCATCGGAAACGAAAGCAGCTCGAGATCATGATTAATAAAACCAGATAAATCGGTTAACCTGGTAATAATAAACCTATCAGCTTACTTACAAGACAGTCGAAAACTTGGGTAAATTTTACTAACGACGCTTAAATGGCCGATTCAAGAATAGGTCTTGATATCCGATCATCAATTTTGATTTTAGAGAAAAAAACAAAAAACAGAATATTCGATAATAAAGTAATTACATCGAGTAAATGGTATAAATGCGTTGAGGAATAAAGAATTTTAAAATGCAACGCATTTAGAGGCGGAACAAGCTGTTGACAACTTGTGGCGCGAAGGTTTAGTTATATAAAATTCGGAAATCGCTACCATATCGTTACCACCTGTCAGGCAGGGGCGGTTCCTCATAATGTTGCAGATTTATAATTTCATCAAATAATAGCAAATAAATTATTACTAAAATACGAATTTGAAAATAATTTTTTTTCGCAAAAATTATTTCTTTCCTAATCAATTTTTCACCCCTCGTAATTTAAAAAAATGTTATCAGCTGAGAACAACGTGAAAAGTAGTGCAGTCAATAAACTAAAACAGCGCAAGAATTGAATAACGGTTCAGTCGAGGGTTTAACGTGAAAACAACACGATAATTATCTCCTTGTTAAGAATCGTTGTTAGTAGATCGATTGGTTCACAATCGAAATAAAATAGTTTCATATCGACAGATTTGAATCGGGAAACAGTTTTAGAAGTGTTAGACTGTGTTCGTCCATTAAGAGCTACATTAGCGATCGCGGTGTGGCAAACCGAAGATCAAGTTGGAATCGCTGCGTGTTACGTTTAAACGTGACTAGGTGTCGGCAAAATTATTAGTAAATACTTTTTTTTTTCCTTTATTTTTAATTGAGTTTAGGTTATAAAACCATTACTACTCATTGTACATATAAATTTATATAAACTAAACGCTAACGCTAACAAATGATTTATAAAATAGAAAGATAAATAACTAAACTAAGACATATAAGGAAAATACACTATACGAGGATGTAAAGGTTACAAAATAATATTGGATTTATATATATAAGAGACCAGTGCTATCAACACAAGAGGATTATTTAAGGATAGGAGGTATGCAATAGAGTACGGAGGGAAGATACCTAACTGTAATAATATCTTGATTAGGGTTTCTCTGTGTGCACTATATAGATTACATGAAAAAATGATATGATTAATATCTGCCGTCAAACCACAGGACTGGCAAGTACTGGAACTAACCAGCCCTATCCGGTGGAGATGATAGGCAGCAGATTATGTCCTGACCTCATACGAATTAAAAGAGAGAAAAATTTACGGATTGGTATTGAATGAGGAGGCTTAATTAGAAAGAGAGATTGTTTCGGTAAACTTGTTTGAATTTGTTTATAGAAATTATTCCGAGTAGCACAAAACATGGAGCTCCAGCGATGACGCAAATCCGTCTTCGCAGACGCAGCTAAACATGTGGAGGGAATCGCAGGGATCAGTAGGCCTCTGGAGGCCCCCATTTTAGCTGCCTGATCACAAATTTCATTATCTTTGATCCCGATATGAGCTGGGATCCATGTAAATTTCACATGGACATTCTTTTGTTGTAGATACATTACATTTTCTATTATTGTCAAAATAACTCTATTAGTTTTGAATGTACGATTTGAATTTTGTAAGGCGTTAAGCACACTTAAGGAATCAGATAAAATAAGTACATTTGAATGTGTAATATTGACTCGTGCAAATTGCAAAGCTTTAAGAATTGCATATCCTTCTGTTATAAACACAGTGGAAAAACTCGGTAAACGATATGATTTGGTGATTGCCAGTTGAGGTATGTAGAATGCCGCGCCTGCGAAGGGTAAGGTATTGCTCTTAGACCCATCTGTATAAACTAGCAAATGATTTGGCCACTTATGCATAATAGTTGACCTGAAAAGGCTATTCACTATCCTAGAATTACCCTGTCCGATTAGGGAATGAAACTCATTAGTATGTACCTCTGGATCTAAAAGACTGCTTTCAAAGGGAATGGAGGCATACTTTAAGGGGACTTTAGGAATGGTAAGGTTAATGTAAGGATGCCAATAATTAGCCCTCAATGCTAAGAGGGGAGTTCTATGATGAGCAAATCTCCAATTAGTGTAAATCCATAAGAATTTGTTGTATATGCTATCAGGTGCTCGCTCATAGCCCTTTAGGATATATTGGTCTGCAAGATAAATTGCCCTCAGCTGTAGAGGGGGGATAAGAGCTTCAGATTCTAATACAAATTTAGGGGTTGACACAAAGGCTCCAGACATTAACCTCAAACAGGTATTTTGCAACGCTGTAGCTTTCTTAAGATGCGAAGCAGATGCAGCATGGAACAGGTAGATCCCATACTCTAATCGAGAGCGGATGAGTGAGATGTAGAGAAGACGAAGGATGAATGGATCCCCACCCCACCAGGTTGGACTTAATAACTTCATAATATTTATGATTCTACTAACTTTTGCTAATGTGGCTTTGATATGTGGCCCCCATAGTAATTTTTGGTCGAGAATGACACCTAAATAGGAATGATACTCGACAAAGGCAATAGGCACGTTTTCCAAAATAAGGGAGTGTTGATCAGGGTTGCACCGTTTCAATGTGAATATAATAAATACTGTCTTGGTTAAGGACACACTTAAATAAGATTGGGATAAAAAGGAATTAACAGAATTTAAGGAAGATTGAAGAGAAGTAAAACAATGGGTGAGGTCACTACCTTTAGAGTATATGAGTATGTCATCTGCATAAGAGAGGCAGTTGGAGTAAGATTGCAGCTGCGAAAAAAGTGGAGATAGATATAAGTTAAATAACAATGGACTCAGCACTGATCCTTGGGGTAAACCAGTATAGGCCGTCCTTGTAGTACTTCCGGCTGCGCTGGGGGAGAAATGAAGAGTTCAATTAATAGATAATTTATATATATAAGTAGCTAAAAATTTCGGAACTCCAATGTTGAGTAGCCGTGAATATAAGGTGGGTATATGTACATTGTCATATGCAGCTTGAATATCAATAAAACAAGCTGGAACAAATTCTTTCTTGATGAATGATGTGTATATATCAGCCGTGAGCTGACATATGCAGTCCATTGTTCCATATCCAGGGCGAAATCCATACAGTCCACTGGGGAGCTTGTTATATGCTTCCAACCACCATATCAGGCGATTATGGAAAATTGTTTCAAAAACTTTTCTAATACAGGAGGCAAGAGCAATAGGTCTATAAGAGTTGCAGTCTCCTACAGGTTTATTATGTTTCCTAACTGCTATAATAATAAACTGTTTCCAAACATTGGGAATAGCACCAGAAAGCCACAATTTATTAAAAATATCACATAGAGTATTAAGCGCAAAATTAGAACATTTTTGAAGAGCGAACTATGGAATAGCATCCAAACCTGGAGTGGTATCTGGTTTCCTATAGAGTGCTCTAGATAATTCAGGTAGAGTGATCTCCCTAAGCAGTACAGAAGAATTAATGAAATGACATTGATTAGATGGGATAGGATCAGCATATAATTCATCCAAAGTAGGGATGTGGGAGGGACACACTTTGTCAACAAATTCGTGGAACCAAGATGAATTGAGGAAAGAAGGGCGTACTTCTAAAGAGGAATTGCGAAAACGTTTACATCTGTCCCAAATACGGTGGATTGAGGTGTCCCTATTAAAAGATTTACAATAAGAAAGCCATGATTGATGTTTAATGTATTTCAAATAGCGCCGTGTTTCAGCATCAATTTTCTTAAAATGAAGGTAATCACACATGTTTCTCGACCTACGAAATACCAAAAAGGATTGATATCTCCTATGTACATAGTCTGTACATCCAGCACTCCACCATGGAGGAGAACGCTTTCAAGAACCAATCTTCCTTACTGGAGTAGATTGCTGTAGAGCATCAGTCATAGCATTAACAAAATAATCATACTGGACATGTGCATCTGTTTGCAGATTCATGTTCTCCAAATTATGATCCAGTGTTGTAGAAAATAATGTCCAGTTCCCTCTCCCTATATTCCATATTCTGGTAGAGTGACTAGGGGCATCACTGCAGGGCAAATTCGTAAGAGTAGTAATGATCGGGTAATGATCTGTTCCCAAGATATCAGGACTAACCATCCAGTGCGCTTGAATGGCCAATGAAGGGGACATAAAAGTAAGATCTATAGCAGAAGATGATTTATGTGGAGTAGGGATTGTGGTATGTTCGCCTGTATTAAGTAAGCACAGATTACAAAAAGATAGTAGAGAAAATATATCATTACCCATGGAGTTAGTACATAAACCCCCCCCCCAAGATGGATGATGAGCATTGAAATCCCCTCCAATTATCACCTCACAATCATGGGCTGATAAAAAGGAGAAGAAGGACTGAGGACTAATTCTTGCCTGAGGAGGGCAGTAGATGGAGATATTCCTAATCCACTTACTGTTTAGAAACACCTGTACACAGACCCAATTACAAAGAGTATTATAGAACAAATCAGGCGGAGGGGAGCAGTTGACTTCAGAATATTGGATGTGATTTTTCAGTAAGACTGCAGATCCTCCATAACCATCAGGTCTATCATCTCTAAAACATCTATATCCTGGCATAGAGAAGGGTGTATCATGTCCAAGCCATGTTTCCGATTGTAAAATTATATCAAAGTTATTAAGAAGAAGGAATTTCTCAAATAGAGGTCAATTACTTATAATGCTGCGGCTATTCCACTGCATTATTTTAAACATAGGGATCAATTACCGTTACGGGGGGGGGAAGGAGAGGGAGATGGAAAACTTTTGAATATAAATAATAACGTGTGATATATAGCACTGGCCTGAATACAAATATTAAGTAAGTGATTGAACTAACACAAACATACACAATTGTATGTACACACACACACTCACATGCCCACACACTAATCAACCACCAAACCACATGCACATGTGACTTGGTGTAAAACCACGCATGTGTACTTTGAATAAGATTAAACAGGTGTATATCAAAAGTTTGTACAATGAAGCTTTTAGAACAACCATGCTGATAATATAAAAAATCGGCGGCTTTACACTCAATGAAACCTGGAACCGCAATCTGTAAATGAATATGAATTCTGGCAATTCATTCCCATAGAGACCGATTTCAACTGTATTAGTGGGAACTAAATCTGGACCATTTCTACGAGTGAATCTTCGGACTGACATGATCGGAAATATACTAGAAGTGTGTTGTTTAATTTCTTTCTCAGAAACATCTGAAGGTACTCCTCTAATTATTCCATACCGATACAAACGAGAATTCGGGATATATGCTTTAAGCGCGTGGTTAGTATTATCATTGACCGATTGAATAAAATTATTTGCTTGAACAGCCGAACCAAAATTTGCTTTCACGCGATTAATTCCCAATTTATCGAAACATTCAACATCAGAGAATGATGAGAGTAATTTACACAGCGCTAGCGGATGTAAACTACCGATATTCTTATTAGCAGTGTGTTGCACAATGGCAATGAAAGGGGCAGAATGCACGTTCGGATTGTATAATTGAATATTACAATCATCCAAGTTTCATCGTAGAGATGGAGAGAGATGTTCTATATCATCAGAATTATGTGAAAGAGATCTTTTCATAAAAGATTTAGTACTTACGTGAATATCATTGCAAACAGCAGGAGGCGAGCAGTCCGTGATGTCGCATAGTATATTTTTATTAGGTAAATTATATACTGGCGGAGAGGGCAACTCCCCTCCTCCGGAGTCCGTTATCATCGTACGCGCACTAATACCAGAAGATACAATTAAACACGACTACTCGAAACCAGATATACTCTACGAATTATAACCGATAAGATACGAACGAACAATGAACTAAAAATAACACAGAAAACAACGTACGTATCAATCGACTATATACACAAAATAATTGTACCAGTTCTTATGCGGTCCACGGGCGCGTGCAGAACAACAAATGATCAAAGGACATTCTACATCATGAAATTATGTTACATATTTTTCTCGTTTTTAAAAGTAATTTCCTGAAGTAGATAAGAGCGGGCGTTCATGTTTTTAATCGCGCGTCAACTTTTGCGGCCTAATATAATTTAACTTATACATGATGAAAAGTGTCACGAATATTTCTAAAATTTGTCTCCCAAAAGCAAAGACGTACGGATTTTGCATCTAAATGATATGGTAAATTTTTTTACATGTAATTAAATTTTCTTTTATGTAAATTGTTCCGCATACAAAGGCGTGTTTAATTTACGCGTATATTATGTCCCATGTAAATTTAAGGAGTTTAAATGTTGACCTCCTCCCTTAGTATCTTTAACAAATGAAACTAGATGATAACAAGGAGCGTAACATATATAATATACTTGCCAGATTTCAGTAAGAATAATCTGAATATTTATTATATAGTGGATCTGTTTCTGAAGAAGAGAATATGTGTAGACTCACGATCGATAAATAATATGTTTATATAGTGAAAAATAAGGAGAAAAACTCGGCAACCCTTGATTTTAAAACTCGATCCTACCCCTGTTAATAAAATCCTATTTAAAATATCGAATGATTATGGTCAAGCAAGAATGGTAATTATCCGAGATCTATAAGTATATCAAGGCAGTATGCTGGGATCGATTCTTATTTCAATATTCATCGCTTATCGGTCAGTTAAAGAAGGCATAGAACAAACGTTACAACATGTTATGTTTGAGCCTCCTATGTTTATATTTATTATACATAAATTGGAGTTGCCTGGAATCGTAATTACAAACGGTAGAAATTAAACTATTATCGTGGACTAAGCAGTCATCGCAGAACTTACGCGTTAAATTTAAGATATGGTCCTTAATATAAGGCATGTCAACGATTTTGTGGTATCTAGGGACATTTAGCACACATCTGAGACACCTATTTTGAAATACTTGTAACTTATTAAAATTTGTATTTGAAATAAAACTCCAAGCTGGACAACAGTACGTCATTATGGGACGTATAAGTGTTTTATACAGAATTAATTTATTATTTACATTAAGAAATGATTTTCTGTTGATTAATGGATATATGGCAGATATACTCCTGCTAGCTTTCAAGGTAGTATGACTGACATGTTCAGAAAAATTTAGCCTGTTATCCAAGACTACCCCGAGGTATCGAACATGTTTTGACCAACTCACAGTGGTAGAGTTGACCTTAACTTCAGCAGGTAACGTGGGACGCCTGCGGGTGAAAAATATAGCCTCCGTTTTATCACAATTAATATCAATTTGCCATTTTTTATAATAACGAAAGACACAATTTATTCCTGACTGTAATTTATTAGTAATTGCTTTAGGTATATAAGAAGTACAGAAAAGAGATGTATCGTCTGCATAAAGAGCAGTCTGAATATCTGGTAGGTTTGGGAAATCAGATAAAAACAAAGTAAACAGAAATGGACCCAGAATAACCTTGGGGGACCCCCCGCTTGGCACGTTTTCATAGTAGACCTTGAATCATTGACGGTAACGTAAAATAGTCTGTTTGCTAAATAGCTGCTAATAACGTTGATTACATAACGAGGAAACTGATATTTTATCATTTTGTAAATAATACCTTTATGCCAAGTAGTATCGAAAGCCTTCGCAACATCCAGGAGAACCATACCAGTATGTTTATTACGATTAAAATTAGCGTGATAAACTCGGTGATTCGTGCTACTTATTGGGTGGTGGAATAACCTGGACGAAAGCCAAACTGTGTATTAGGAATGATTTTTTTGTTATCTGCATGAAGTCTTAAACGGGATAGTATAATTTTTTCCGCTATTTTGCTTAGATTGCTCAATAAACTAATAGGACGTATGTTACTTGCACACGAGGCATCCTGTCCGGGTTTGGGAAGAGCAATAATTTTGGCTATCTTCCAACTGTTTGGATAATAATCGAATCTAAAGATAGCATTAATTAAATTTGTAAGTTCAATAATAGCTTTTAGCGGCAATTTCTTAATAATGGGAGTAGAAATATTGTCATCCCCTGACGAACCTTTTACTTTTATAGCTTTAATATTGCTAAGGACTTCACTTGGGGTGACAAGAGGGAAAATATTGGGCAGTAGATTGGCATTGATAAATTTTTTAACAGCTGAATGAATTTTTCTCGCTTGATAGCCAGATGCAAAATTAGAATTACGATTATGAACTTTGGAATACTCTGATGCTAAATATGAACCTTCGTAAACCTCTGGGTATAGCAACTTGGAACGTAAGACGATTATCAGAAACCAGGAAAATTGTTCATCCTAGAGAAAGAACTGATTAGGCAAAATGTAAATATATGTAGAATTACAGAAACACATTGGTATAACTCCTGGCCATTTAAGTACACAGGATCATAAAATCTTTGTATCTGGAAGTAATGACAGTAGTGACAGAAGAAATGACATCGAAATACTTGTTCGCAAGTGCTTAATAAAATATGTACGGGATTACAGATCGATTAATTGAAGATTGATAAGGATAATTTTTATAAATCGAACAATCTTCATATAATAGCAACATATATGCCCACATACACATTAATGGTTCGAAAACATATACAGAGACATTGAAGATATTGTACACAATATTCTTTAAAACTGATCATCGGTGATTGGAACACCAAAACAGGAACAATGGATACTCTCATAATTCAATTTCTGTGAATCAAACTGATCCTCTCTCTCTCTCTTTCTATCCCTCTCTCTCTCTCTCTCTTTCTCTCCCTCTCTCTCTCTCTCTCTCTCTCTTTCTCTCTCTCTCTCTCTTTCTCTCATATATATATATAAAATATATATAAAAATTAATACCGACACTCGTATCCGAGTTATGTCGCCTGCATAAGAAAAATAATGATAGGAGGGAATAAAGGAAAGGAAAGGAAGTAAGAGAAGTGAAAGGAAAGAATAGAAATATACAGAAAATTATGCGTGAATTGATAATGTAGGAGCAGGATGTGACCATATCATGCGACCCGAGTGACGATCGGCGCTGCAAAGGGGGATGTCAGCCTTGCTATGAGAAATATGCGACTGGATCAGAAGTACATAAAAACATTACTAAAAAACAGCGGGAAAGTCAGATATACTACATTAATACTGTAACATGGAATATACGAGCATTCGTTCAGGCTGGAAATATACTCTGGAGTATATACACAAATACACGGAGTCGGCATATTAATAAGGAAGGAACTCGCGAAATTGATCAACAATGTGTTAGTAATATCTGAGAGAGTTTTTTCAATAAGACTGAACATAAAACCAAAGCCATTAGTGATAATTCAAGTATATGCACCAACTGCGGACAGCACATACGAAGAGATAGAAAATTTTTATGCACAAATCACTGAAGCAACAAAACATGGAGATATAGTAATTGTACTAGGCGACTTTAATGCAAAGATAAGTCAAGATAACTGTAGCTCTTCAACGGGAAAGTTTTGTCTAGGAGAAGGCAACGAACGGGGAGATCGTTTATTGGAGTTTGCAGACAAACACTCCTTCAAAGTTTATAACACCTGGTTTAAGAATCACAAAACAATGCTGTACACTTGGCTTAGCCCTGGAGGAAAACATAGAAATTAAATCGACTTTATTTTAATTAACGAAAGGTACAAGAATGTAGTAAAAAAATATCATACATACCCAGGGGTGGACGGCAATACAGACCATATCTTAGGTACGCTGCCAAAAGAATTCACCACATTAAATTTCATACCTACTCCGAAGAAAGCTGCATCCAGAACGTGTGAAGAACATCGCACCATTGCCTTGATGAGTCACGCTCTCAAGTTACTTCTTTCCATAATAAACAAGAGAATAGAGAAAAGACTGGACACACAACTGAGCGGAACTGTTTGAATTCATAAGTAAGAGAGACACAAGAGATACCATAGCACTTTCCAAGATAATCATTCAAAGAGCTCTAAACATTAAAAGAGATGTGATAGCCTGCTTCATCGATTACGAGAAAGCGTTCGACAAAGTTAATCACGAGAAACTATTTCAGACACTCGAAAAATATGGTATAGACAACATAGATTTACGACTACTCGGGAACAAACTGCAAATGTACAAATAGACGGCAAATATTCCACAAAACGTTGTAAGATAATGTAGGGTCTTCGACAAGGCTGTCCTTTATCCCCTAGACTATTTAATATATACGCAGAAGAAATAATGAAGAACGCTAATATAGATCACCTAGGGTTTGAAATAAATGGCAAAATAATCAATTGAATCAGTTGCGCCGACGATAAAGTCCTATTAGCAGGATGTGTGAAGTAAATGCAAGCAATGTTAAATAAACTAAAAAAATCAGGTGAAAAATGGCATATGACTATAAACGTTAACAAAACTCAAACGACGATGTTCACAAGATCGAGTAACAAAAAATGCATTCTTGAAAATTGGCGACAAAGTTGTAGAAAACGTGGACCGATTTCGTTATCTAGGAACGTTAATATGTAATGATGGAACAGATAGAAATTAAAACAAGAATCACCATGGCGAAACAGGCGTTTGAAAATCTCGCATACATATTTAAGGATAGAAAATTAAATATTAAATTAAAACTTCGGCTGGTCCATTGCTATGTCGTGTCTATAATGGACAGTGAGCGTAGAAAGCTTAAAACGGCTAGAAGCCTTCGAAATGCGAAGGACAGAAAAAAAGAACAAACAAATATGTATTAGAAAAATGTGGCCTCAAAAACCCCAATTATAGTTCAGGACATCTTTGCTAGGAAACGGAAATATTTGGCGCATAAGATCAGGGAAAATGGTATCTTTCTGCTGGCTCTACAGATCGAAGGAAAAGAGTCAAGAGAAAGAAAACGATTGGAAATGATAACCGTCGGTCTCGGAGATCATAAAAAAGTAGTCGACATAATAAAGGACGCTAGAAATCGAAAATACTAAATCACGATGTAGGCTAACTCCTGTCAAGGAGATGCCACTAGAAGAAGAATATATATATATATATATAATATCACATCATCATCGTCGTCGTCGTCGTATTGTTTGTTGCCGAACGTAGTGACTAGCCATTGTATGTTTATTTTTACAAACAAAATATACTAGCATTCAAAGCACTATTTATATGCAAAGCAGATGCTCGCGCATATGATGTTATACGGAGTGGTATGCCACTTGCCTTCTTCGCGATAATTAAGAATTACATAATAATGAAGCATTTTCTATATCACAAGTTGGTTTCGAATCCTCGATCGTCGAATAGACAGTCGAGCACTCTGCCAACGCAACACACACACACATATATATATATATATGTATATACTACAAATCTAAATAAAAAATAGGTAATTGAAAATGTATAACTAACGAAGTTTATATCTTTTCCAAAAGCAAGTAATTTTTCTTCGGATTTATGCAATTACTAATTTATACATTTCAGAATAAATTACGTAACTTTGATTTCTTTAATCGTTCATGTTTTCAATAAACCGCGGTACATTGTTTAGTCATATTTAAGGTCGCGTAAAACAGATGAGCATTCTAGGATATATATATATATATATATATATATATATATATATATATATATATATTTTTTTTTTTTTTTTTTTTTTTTAACTATAATTACATGAATACATGATAAAATTGTGAACTTTTAGTAACCTGCTATACAGCTTATGGTTACCGGTAGTGGTTATTTATAAATATGCTTCATCTTAAATACATTGTATACAAATGTTGGAAATTGTTCCAGTAGAACAATTTCATTAAACTGCAATGAGCAGTCTATATTGTATTGTAGTCTTAATTCATTATATTTTGGGCAAGTATATATTATATGATAAACAGTTTCTGTTACGTTATTATTACAGTTACCGCATATGTTGCTTTTAATTATCTTTAATTTATGCAAGTAATAACCAATAGAACCATGTCCTGTAAGAATTTGGCTCATATAGTAATTTACATTAAAATTTTTATCTTTAAAGCGTGTTGTAATATTTGGAAAAAAACTTTTAATTAATTTATCATTAGGTACTTGATCATATCTGGATTTAAATTCTGCAAAAATTTGATCATTAATTACTTTAAGGTTATTGTTATTTAAATTTCCGTGTTGAGTTTTACTTTTAAAAATGAGTGATCTTTTTTTAATGTATAAATCCATTGGCAATACACGTGCAAGAACTAGTAAGGAAATATTAGACGTAGTTATATACGATGATGTTACATCTATGAGAAATTTTCTGCAGTTTGAATTAATATTACAAATTAATTTTTTACTTAAATTGTGATAGTATACACTGGAGCAATACGAATATAACGACTGAATTAGTCCTTTATATAAAACTAATTT
Organism: Coronaproctus castanopsis; assembly: GCA_032883995.1. NCBI lineage: Eukaryota > Metazoa > Arthropoda > Insecta > Hemiptera > Monophlebidae > Coronaproctus > Coronaproctus castanopsis. The sequence continues at coordinate 36,762,909 of CM065054.1, read as the reverse complement.
TGTTTTATACTTTAATCCCCACAGTTTTCCTCCAAGTGACTTAAAAATGTAATAATATTTATTAACTTTATTGTTTATATGCTCAATGTGTTTAGAATACGTTAATTTATTATCAATTATAAAACCTAGATATTTTATAGATATAGCAGGGTTGAAGTTACAATTGTTAATCTTAATATTATCATATATTACTTGCTCATATGGAAGTCTACGTCGCGACACTACCATAATTTGCGATTTATTAATTTCAAATTTTAAATTTAACGAGTCGACTATTAAACTAAGCTTGTTTACAATAGTATTACATCTATTTGTATGAACAAAAATATCAACTTTGCCTGTTGTAGGAATATTATAGATGAGTAATAAATCATCAGCATAACTATACAATCTTAAATTATTATCTATATTACGCATGTTACAATGTATTATTGAGTAGAGTATGTTCCATAAGATCGGTCCTAGGACTGACCCTTGTGGAACGCCATGATTATTATCAACAGTGATAGTTTCATCTTGATAGATCCATTTTACCTTTCTTTTTGATAAATAATTGTATATCAACTTTATAATATTGGAACTAAAGTTATTGGAAATTAAAGTATCTATGATAACTTGACGATTACAATTATTAAAAGCACCTTCGATATCAAAAGAAATTACTATAGAAATGTTTTTACGTTGAATATTATTAACTAAATTATTATTGACGTCGAGAACTGCAAGTTCGGTAGAAAAATGTTTTCTGAAGCCATATTGATACGGATCAAGTAATGCCGAATTTTCAATTTCCAAATTTAAAAATTTAAGAATGATTTTTTCATAAATTATATATATATATATATATATATACACTTTATCAAATTACTACCGGTCTCAGAGCCTCTAGTAATTGGCCTAGAATGTGAACTGCCCCTAACGTATTCAATCCGATCGATCTCAAATCTAGCAGCTGTATACTTTTTAATCTACGTATTTCAAGGCTGCTGTCGAATAAGTTTATAGCCAAGGTAATCAGAACGAAATACTGTCTTGAATAACGTTGTATCTTATCTTCGATATGCGGAATATTAGAATCTCGATGTAGAATTTGATTTGATATGTACCGACGTATAGGATTGATAAGTCGAATAGATTTGTTCTGAAATCTTTGGTACAACACCGTAATGTCAGACCGCAGATTCAAATAGGTTTTTAAAATAATTTTATAAACAAACAGTTTGTTTTCAAGTAATAAGCCGGAATGTCACCCAAGGTTTGTTCCCGGTCATTTTCTTTTATCCAAATGTATACCCAAACATTTTAATATCCAGAAACGCAATAACGCATATTTTTTTAGGTTCAAATTGGTTGATTTACGCTATTCATTGAGCTTGTTTTGTTGTATAATTTTTTTTTTTTTTTTCCCGGAAACCAAATTAGTCATCCGGACGCTGCTTTAAAAAATCTATGGTCTGATCCATTTACATCCATTCAACTCGACATACCTGCTAATCCATGGTTCTACAATATTAAAGTTGAAACGATCAAATTTACAGGATTTTATTACTACCATTCGTCGATTGAAACGCGGCAGTAGTCGTCTTCCTGCTTCGCTACATAAGTTGAAACTTGTTAGTTCTCCAAATTGCTCGCATCCTATGGATACCGATTTAGTAACCGATGCGGACCGTGTTATTAGTAATTTTCGTGTTGCTTTTTATTCAGCTCTTCGTAGTCTTAAAGTTCCGTTACCTATAAATATTGCATTTTTCTTGGCTCTTCAAAATACACGAATATACATGGCCCTATTATTCCTATATTTCAGATTATTCTGGTATCATTATTTAATTTTACTTATCTCTACATTTCTTCTCAGTCTGCCTACATTATAAATGGAACTTTCTTATTCATTTCATGATAAACTCAGGAAGGAAGCCCAATAAAAAATAAAAAAATAAATAATGGTAAATGTATGGAAGCCCAATAAAAAAAAAAAAAAAAAACTTGCTGAGAATGTAAAGAAGACGAGGAAGGTACCCTGTACTGCGACTTGATCAGGATGCGTCGTCGTTTGACCGATCCCGGTTATCTACCAATCTCCGAATTATTTAGGTGTCACGTCCCTATACTACTTTCGAGTCGATGGGATTTTTTTTTTTTTACTTTTATTTCCAATATTATACATATATTTTTAGGATAATTATAAATGCGACAGGCACGCGTGTCGGAATATTCGAAAATATTTCTATTAATAAAAAACATTCGATATTATAATACGTTATTATCGATTTGAAAATGGAGAAAAAATGTGTTTAATTATGTTTTCACGAACGGATTAATAAATTGCGTAATAATTAGCGTCATTAGAGATTTTTACAGGCGAGCGGTAGAAAGGGGGCTCGTGTAGCAACAACTTTAATCGGTCGAAATAAACATACAAGAAATTTATTCATCTGATAAAAAAAAAAAAAACATCGGTGCGATATTTATTTAGTTATTCATTAAGAAGCGTTAACAAAGTCAAGTATATTATTTTGAATATATAAAATGATTTCTCTTAATCGAATAATTTCTCACCTCATAATTTTATCGCTAAAATTGGCGATTTACTCGAATTCGATTGGCTAATAATAAACATATTTCGTCTTACGACGTTGTTTTAATTAATGTTACGTCATAGCTTATTATTATATTCGATTTTATTTTATCGGTTAATTAGATGTGGACGCTTATTATACAAATCAGGGCAGCGATAATGATGGGGAAACAGAACAAATAACAATAATAATAATAATAAAAAAAAACACATCCGAACTGTTGTTAACAGACAAAAAAAAGTTTCAAAATCATTCCGTCATATAATAATAGTTTGAAAATAATTTCTCGTTTACAAAGAAACAAAACATTCTTTTGTTTTTAAAAATAAAAAAACAATAAATAAACTTTGTATTATCAACGCGTTTTTTTTTTTGTTTTTTTTTTTTAATATATGGGCATTAGTGATTCCACCCAGGACTGTAAAACGATATGCTTTATATTAAATATTTACACTACAGGTTGATATGTAATCGAATATGAGATCATACGCTATTGTGCTGTGAGCTGAACAATCATCTGAGATTAGTCGTGAGAGGAGTTCCTTATAATACGCGACGGGAATTTTGATCGGTACATTCTGTAATAACTGCAACTGAAAAATTGATCGTTTTCATCGGGGATCTAAGTTACAAGGATGGGTACACACAATGGCGAAGGGGCTAATTTGCGTGCGAATAGAACGTATGGTCGTTGACGTTAAGCCTTAGGCGACACATAATAATTCCGTTTTCTATGTTGTTAGGAAGATTGAAGAACCAACGAATTACTGGAATCGAAGGTTGAATATTCATGAATTGTTTGGCCGAATAGCAATACGCCATAGTCGGCAACACAGAAAATGATGATGAAATAAAAAGGATTGTTGTTTGAAAATACGACATTAGACCACACAGTGAAAGAGGCAAAGCCCTCATACTGTGCAGCAAATGACCTTACTATAACGAGTACATGTTTCAAACGACCGATTAGACACCTATGCACATGGTGATCACCGGGGGGGGGGGATAGAAATCAAATAGATTTTCTCGGTAATAATGAGAAAATCTTAGCATTCATAATTCTAAATTTCAATCTTGAGTTTAACTCATGAATGAAATTCAGAATTATAAATGCTAAGACATATCCCGGAACAAACTGTGGCTCAGATTATCAACTACTAGCAGCATCTATGCATACGGTGATCACCGGGAGATAGTGTAAGAAATCAAATAAATTTTCCCATTATTAACTCGAAAATTGAAATCTAGAATTATCCAAGACATATCCCGGAACCAACTGTGACTCAGATTATCAACTACTAGCAGCTCCTAAAATCTAGGAAGATAACTGCGAGATCCCATAAAACAAGACTCAATAGTGATGATCTTAAACTTTTCACCGGCCAAATTAAATAGAGATTAATGAAATATTTGATCTTAAACAAGAGAATCCAGAACGTTCTTGATAACAGATAAAGGATACCATAAATGAGACAACGATTTCTATAAATGCAAAAAATAAAAATGTTATCATAACTTGGCACTTGATACGAGAAATAAAGAAACAGAAAGCCAAAGGACTAAATACAAGAGGTACCAATTATCTTATATTATGATGAATCGATCAGTTCAAAAAAAAAAAAAAAATCGTCCTCAGGGCGCAGGAAGTGAAACTTAAAGACGTTTTCCCAAAGAGACGCTTATTTAATAAACGCACGATTTCACAAAAATTCCACAAACAAAAATCAAGATTTTTAACATTTATTTTCATTTTTCTTGTAAAATTGTGTTTTTTAAAAAAATTTTTTATATTGAATTTATATTTTTAAAATTTTGATGTTTTAAAATGGTTCACTTGATAATGGCGTAAATGCCGAAAAGCTTTGTGTTTTCTTTAAGAAAATAAATATTAGTGATTTAACTAATTTTCAATTGATTGATTATAGTATTGATAATGAATTAATTATTAACGATGGAAATAGTTTAAATTTATCTAGCTGTAAGTCGTCCGTTAACTATGTTCATCGTGCTATGAGAAAGCGAATTACAAATAATATAATCTAAATTTATGATTGTACTCCACGAATATAAAAAAAAAAAAAAAAAAACCTATCAATTTACATATGCACACACGAAACACAAAAAACACACATATATATATATATACATATGCATATATGTATGTATGTACATCCGATCGTGATTTACGATCAAAAATTCATTCATCACTCGTATAAGGTTTTTGAAACTTAAACACTCTCAACTGTATCGCAAAATGTATACCGTCATAATCTAATCGCGTATTAATAGGTAATGGTTAAAGTCGAATCGATTAACCGTTTCAATCACGATGTCCACTATGTGGTACATGCAATTTTAACGCTTGAAAACTTTTTTAATTTCTGATTGACGTGAAATGTCGCAATTTTAATTTACATAAATATATCAAAAACTAATTTGCCTTTTATTGTATAATAAATATCTGGATAAAATTTATAATTTCGTGTTAAAATTTTATAATATACGATTGAAAGGATTAAATATAGTCATGAAAAAGATCAAATTAAAATTCTGTTCGAACGAGCGTGAAAATAAGAATATCGTAATAACCGATTATCAAATTTTACTAAGTAACGTTGAAAATAAAATCGCGATATCGATATCGACTTTATAGATATTTACCAGATATTCGCGTAGACGTAATTTCGTTCGTTATGGATAGTAAAACGCATGAATTACAAGGTCCTCAATCGGACGGAAAAAAAAGACACGCGCATATGTAACGTGGAACGATACAGAAAGAAACCTTTAACCCAGGAAGAGCTGAAAGAAAAGACTAAAGAATATTTACGTACTCTTAAGACGGAAGAGAAAACATGGAAAGAATTGTCCGACGAAGAACGTGCGCAACGTAAACGATGAATAGAGAAAGCTAAAAAAGAAAAATTGAGAAGAAAGAAGATTTACCGAATTACCGGCGTTTTTAAAAGAACAACGTCGACAATTTTTAGAACGAAACATCGTTACGGAACCGGTGAAAGACACGAATTACCGAATGGAATGCGTCTTGGGTCCGGATCAAATGATAAGATCGATTGGCATAAAGATATCCGTTGATCGAAGTAAAACCTATGAAAACCACTGAACTCAGAAAAGCCAAAACGGTGTAAGCGTAGAATGGTCGGACGAAATAAAATATTTAGGAGTTTAGATAAAAGGTTGAACAAGCATTTAGATTACGCGTCAATTAAAACACATCGAGCAATTTGTACCATTCATAATTTGTTTAAGCGCAAATCTTTCCTAAATGTCAATAATAAATTAATAATATATAAATCGCTCATTAGATATAGTATATTAACGTGTAAGCCTGTCCAGTGTGGAGTTAGCAACTCTAGCTACAAGGGGTTTCAACAGTTGGTTCAGAATATATGCATTAGATCTATACTGAATACTCCCATTTATAGTAATATAAATGCACGAGCAATTGAAACTACCTTTGTTAAAAGATCATGTATTGAAAATGTCTACTACCTTTTTCAAACAATGTGTTACTATGCATGATAATGACCTAATTACGTTGATTATTACGATTCCAAGCAGTTAAGAACAAAATATACTAAGTATAAGCATCGCAGACTCGAGCATAATTTACTACAGCTCGTTAAATAATTATCGATAACATTCTTTTTTAAATATTAAATACGTTTTGATTTATCGTTATTTTTGACGGTCGGCTTTGTCTAGTTTTTTATGTATTATTTTTCCTGCATTTTGTATATATGTTAAACATTCGTTGTTAAAAATTAAGTTTTTCCTGTTATGTTTAACTGCGGTAAGTTTATTTTAAACGGTAAGTCATAATTATTCGGTTTTTCTTTTGTAATGCTTAATAATGTGAAAATATACGTTTCTCTTTCTTTCTTTCTACGCCATTGCGGTAAAATTATCAAACGACTCTTACCTCCGGCTCAGGCTTATTTGCAAACCGACCAACAACATACGTTGCTCCACCCCCGCCTCCTTAATTAATTCGGTGTCAGAAATTAAAAAATAGCCCAGTATTTTTTCGAAATATTTTCGAAAATACTGCAGCTAATATATTCTATATATATATATATATCGTAAAAATAAATTTTTGAATTCTCCGGCGTATTTCGAGTTTAAATTAACATCTTTTAATTAAAAAACACTCTACGCCTCGGGACGCGGGGAATAAGTGAAACTCGAAGACGTTTTCCCCAAAAAGTACGAATTTAATAAATTCACGATTTGGTACATACTTCACAAATAAAAGGAACACATTGTCCGCTATGCCTAACCTAATGTGGCGATGACTAAAATGTTATCGTTTTCAAATCTACGTCGCATATACATATATATATATATATATATATATATATATATATATATATATATATATATATATATATATATATATACTTTGCGCAGCGAAGATTTGAACGAAATAACGGATAGCCATGTACGCATGCGCAACAGAAGCAATACGAATCGGCTCGCTCGTTTTACCGGTTAACTTCCCATACAAAACGCGTCAATACCAGTTTCACTTAAACAAAAAAAAAATTAAAACAAAAGAAAAAAACATCTATAAATCAGTTGTCCTTGCCTAACGATCGAATTTCGTTTCTAAACCTTCATTTCATATTTTCCTGTATCGAAAATCGTGGCTAGCCATTGTGCATTTATTTTTGAGTACAAAATGAGCTAACGTTCGAAGAATTAATTATATGTAACACAGACGCACGCGCGTATAATGTGGGGTATGGGACGTCATTGCCTTTTTTAAGTGAAACTTCTATTATGAAAAGTTAACCCGCAAAGCGAGCGAGCGAGCGGAAATAACAGACGGATATATATATATATATATATATATATATATATATATATATATATATATATATATATACGTATACATATTATACAATCTCTGAATATTTTGGTCTGGAGATTGTTTTATGGGTGTCTCCGGAGCAGTGGTGCACCCAGGATTTGTATTTGGGGTGAGCTCAAACAACCCCCACCTACAAAAAAAATCGTCATATAAATGAATAAAATATACACAACCAATGTATAACAAAATTCGACAGGTAAAACAAACTATAAACGATCACGAACAACAACGAAACAAGTAATAACAACGAAAAAAAAAACGCCCCCAGTCACGACCTGACTCAGATTCGAATGCCGAACGGCCCAACCAACGACCATTTTTTTCCTATGTGTTGCACTGTCAGCTGAATTTTCAATGTCATTATCAGACAGAATGTAAGGAATATTTTCTTACAGTACTTTTTGCAATCTAGGCCGTTTTGCCTCTATTTAAGATGAGGTTTTATTAGTGATAACGCGAGCTCTTTCAAATATTCTCTTGTTTCAACTATCATTTTAACTGCGATATTGTTTGGAACTTACAAGTTACACGCCTTCTTGATATGTATTCTTTACTATTCTAAGCCTTCTGGGGGGGAGCTGAAGTTCAGTAGCCTCACATGGGTGCGTCACTGCTCGGAAGACTATTTGTGTGTTTTTATAAAATTATAAAATTGTAAATTGAATTTTATATATATATATATATATATATATATATATATATATATATATATATATATATATACATATAGAGACAGAGAGGGAGAGTTAGACAGAAGAAAGTAAGGATAGTGACATGAAGGATGCACAAAAACGAATTGCAGATTTTTATCCAAGAAAAAAAATATCTATAGGAATACAATCGAAATTCGAACAAAATTATAAAATACGTTCGAATAAATGATTTTTTTTATCCGAGTCTCGCTGTTAGCAACGAAATCGCAAAACGATTTTTTTTTCTTTTTTTTAGTAATAACACGCCACGAAATAATCCGAGTATTTAAATTTCTTACGTATAACAAGTAGATTATATTTCGTTCGTGAGAATTAACGTAAGAGAGCGTATTTGAAATATTAACCCCCGGAAAGAAGGAAATTCGCGGTTAATAATCGTATAAAAAGCAGCACGTTGAACATTTTTAACGGATTATGGTAAAAAATGTGTTAATATCCTCAAAAGCATTCATTCGGATAATCGATTATTAGATGATAATTTTCTACTTACGGATACGGAAACTGAATTTAAAGGCGAGCGCAAAATGATTAAAATCAACGGTAACGTTTCGGAGATACTTGCGATATTCATTTAATTCTGACGTGATTTTCACTGAAAAAATTCGACAGGAGTAAAATAATTATCGCATTAACCCAATAAGCGGACACATGTTTATAAAAATCTTTTTCAAGAAGAAAAAATAAATATTAATAATAATAACTAGGGGCTAACGATTAAGTAAAATAGCTTATCTAACGGACTACGCAAGTGGGAAGTCTGTATACTTAAAAAAATATATTTTACAGTATACGCGGTAACAGCATGCGTGGGATTATATATATATATATATATATATATATAAATATGTGTGTGTGTGTCGCTAATAAATTTTACAAATTTTTATGTACTTTCCTATCCAGTGAACCATTTTCTTATAGATTTTTCATAGGATAAAACTACCATCTTAAAAATGACGTCATATAAGTTGTGCTGTATACATTGTAATAGAGAAAATCGCAGTACCCCATATATAATGTTAATATTATATATATATAATTTTTTTATTATAAAATTATTTATTAGATGGAAGTAAAATCGCGAAAATGACGTCATACCCGTGGGATTGTTCCACTCCATATACAAATATATCTAACGTTTTTAATCAAATTCAAAAATTACTACTCACTTCATGCATATGTATGTATAAATTTTTGGATGTTTTGCTACAACCGCAATTCCTCCAGTTTAGACTAAATTTTTTGACATGTACATTTTGTAACCTTTTCTCACATACAATACATTATGTGTGGTAATAAATTATGAGAGAATATATACATGTTACATGCGCGGTTACTACACTTGCGCAAAAGTATATACATATATTAAATCCGCAGTAAAGAAATGGGGTAGTAAAGTATATATACATACATATATATATATATATATATATATATATATATATATAGAAAGCATAGCGGCCAGTTCAAAAACCAATCGAGAGACATATTGAAAGTCCAAAATTCAACTTCTAACCGGCGATATTTCCTTAACGTTTAACTATTATAGGATAAATGTTACAAGCAAAATGATAGATGTCCACGTCAGTTTTCAATCGATCGTTATGAAAAACGATTTTCTACTTCGCACTCATTTTAATATCTATCAAAACGGTTCTATAGAAATTTTTCAAAAATCGAAATTCAAAAAGGTCACCCCCCCCAAATCCGCCCATTTTTTTCGAATTTCGACGACGACTTTATTTAATAGGTTTTTCTATGCACACGTAATTATGTAATAACGATTTTTTAAACGAAAGCGATTTATAGTTCGAAAACCGATTTTGCTATAGCCGTATATATGTATATAACGATATAAAGACATATAATTAGCATTGCCTATCGGTCAAAAAATTTTTCAAAATCGAAAATCAAATTTTAAAAGCGCGATTTCTGGTTACCGGTTAATTTTGGAAAACTTTACGTTATTACATGAATGATAGATCTTCACGTCTACTTTCGTCTAACGTTAACCCGAACCCTCTATCTATCGTAGGGGCCTTAAAAACGGGCCAAAACTCTAAACCCTTAAACACGCATTTTCTGGGTGAGTATTTGCTATATATACAACGCTGCAATGCATAAAGTTGCGTATTAGCAACATTTTCAAATTGTATATAACATATTTGGTGTTGCTTATTAGTAGTACCATTATGCGTCGTAGGATTAATAGAAGTCAGATTCATCGTGTTATTTTCAAACATATAAAAACACATTAATTATATAATATGGAATAATCAAAATATAATAAATATCATCTTTCACTATTAATAAAAAATCAAAACAAATTAAAATAATTAATACTACAATTCATAACAAAAAACAAAAAAAAAAACACAAAAAAAGTTATAAACGATCATCTCTGTTTACATTATACAACTTCAGTAATAACGGTTGCTAAAATAAATAAATGTGTAACCTACATTCACAATCCTTACACAGTTTCGTTATCCATCAAAGTAAAATCCGTACTGAGTCGTGAGTTTCATTTCTTGATTTAAGTCAGCAAGTTTTAACTTTATGGTCGCATCTTCCTATTTACAAAACACAAATTCATCGAAGAAAATTATAGTAACGATTAGGTAACACCCAACAATAGCCGTAACGATAAAATATTCGCAATATAGATGAAAAATCGCAATATTAACCAATATAACAAAAAGTTCCGCACTAAATGACCTTCCCTTAGCACACAGTTCCCAAAGCAAGAAAAATTAAATGTCCAAATGGTCACATTGATGAATGGTTTAAAAATTAAATAAAAAATTTAATTTTCATTTCCATCCTACCGGTATAAATAATTTCAATATTAATTAACGGTTTAATTACGAATATCAAAATGATAACGAAGGCAGTAATCGTATATATATATATATATATATATATATATATATATATATATATATATATATATAATAATGCACATATTTCATCACATTCTGAGACGCGCATACGGAGATTGAAGTTTAAAAAAGCGATTACAAAAAAAAATAAACTATGTGCAAATTATAACTTTTTAAAATATAAATATTCATAGTAATTGAAAGACACATCAAACTGATATGATCAAGTATCCTAATAAATTAAAATTGATTGCGCTTAAAAGATTTTAATACTACCATTAAATAAGTATATCTGTTAGTAATCGAAAAAAAAAAAAAAAACCTGAACATGTATGCGGTTATACTCCAGGGAGCAAAACTTCTTAAATTACTTTAGTAATACTATCGCTAGACAAGATCAGTTGCATTGCGATGTTTAAGTCGTCTAATATCGTTTCCGGTACCTAAACCTTGACAAGCTTCTGTTTTTACACGCTTAAACAATCGCTTTTCATGCGCTACAGCAAACTCTTGTATAACATCATCGACAAACTTCATACGTAAATCCTTATGAATGTCTTCATTTCGCGAGTACCGACAGGAATCCACAATTGCGCGTAAAATGATGTTCTATCATTTCTGCGCAAGATTTCTGTTAGACTTGCCAGCGCATCCTCACAATGGAAGACCATATAGGCTTTATAACTTGATTATGGAGTAATAGTTTGCATTGTGCATTCAATACAGAACGCCTACCGATGAGCCAGTACAAGTAAAATAATTACCGCTAATGATGATTGTATCAATCGTAATTGCGCCTTTAAATGTGTATGTAGGTAACATCATCGTGAAAAAATTATGCAAAAACCAAAGTATAATAAATTAATACTGTACTAATAATGAATGGGGTTATAAATTATTATTTCTCATTTGTTTTGAACAACTTTCGTAACAACATTAGCTGTTTGCAAAAATTATAGAAATGATGTTAAAAAAGATCGCTATTTTTATGTAACATTTCAAGGTGGACAAAAGTGATGAAGAAGACAAAATAATGGATTACCACATCTACGATCAGGCGGATGACCTGGCTGTAACAGCGCACAGGATGTTAATTTCAGTGAAGTAGAAGGAAAACTAAACACAATTTTAGAACGGTTAGGTAAATACTACGAACCGAACAATCTTATACTGAACCCAAATAAAACTCAAGTATGCGCCTTTCGCTTAAAAAATTCAGCGACAAAAACAAAATTAAAATGGCGGGATATATAGATCTTGAACATAATGGCCTGTATAAAATACTTAGGCGTACTGTTGGATAGATCTCTTAACTATAAAGAACACCGCAAAAATAACGAACAAAAAGTCAGTACACGTAATGAAATTTAAAAAAAATTCATAATCTCAAAATGAAGTGCGAATGCTATAGTTATGAGAACCACAGGCAGGGGTCGGCAACCTGCGGCCCTTTGCAACATTTTGTGCGGCCCGCCAAAGCGCAATTATAATTTTGGGAAAAATCAACAAACTTAGCGCGTGAGCGTGACGAAATGTGGCCGGTGACAAAAATGTACTCTACAGAAGCATAGTGGGAAACCTACTTTACTACGAAAGTTTAATCCCAATTCCCCAGCGAATACGACGGCTCGTTTAGCAAGTGTAGCATTCTTTTATTTCGCCAGCTTGCTACTACTAACATTAATTTTTATTCGATTACAACCACTACAAAGATACGGCGCGTTCTTCGAGACTTCAATCGAGCCTACTAACATCGATTTTACATAGTACATTTCCGGTTGACGTCTTTACTAATCCAGCGCGTATGGCATCTAGTCGCTATTTAATTCCAACATTGAGACAGTTTATCGACGGAGTATTTTCCTGTTGTTTTCAACTTACAACGTTTTAAAAATTAGGACGTAAAAACATTATTTATAAATCAGTGTTCCTATTTCAATTATTTAAAAATAGTAATTTGTTTTATAATAATATTCGATCATTTTGAAATCGGTTTGCTCAAACCTGCAACAGAGCCACAAGCCGCCCCTGATAATAGGTAATGAGAAATACACGTTGTTTTTAATTTATTGGTAAAATAATTCACTAAACGTGAAACGGGTGTTTTACTGCTATATATTTATTTTAACATATATATTATAAATTTCGAAATAATTCATATTTTATCGTAGGAAAAATGAATAAAATACCACAGAAGAGAAAAATTAATGAAGAAAACCGCGAATTTAATAAAAAGTGGACTTTTGATTATTTCTTTATTAATAATTACAATAATATGCTTAATTTGCAAAGAATCTATAAGCGCATTCAAAGAATTTAATTTACGTCGCCACTACGACACGAAACACAAACGTATGATAAATTTGAATCTAAATTCAGACAAAATAAAATTGATTCTTTACAAAAATCATTAGAAGCACAACAAAACGTTTTTGAAAAATGTAGGGAACAAAGTTCATCATTAGTTAAAACGTCTTTATATATTTCGAAATTAATTGCACGGATGGAGAGTTCATTAAAAAATGTATTTCGACTGCTGTTAACGAAATTTGTCCGGAAAAAATTGAAAAATTTGAAGATATTAGTTTGTCAGCGCACACAGTAGTTCGACGCATTAAAAATATATCAACTAATATGTTTAATAAATTAAAAGAAAATTCTTCGCAGTTTGAGCATTTTTCATTAGCACTTGATGAAAGTAACGATATAACTAGCACCGCTCAATTGTTGATTTTTATCCGTGGAATTGATGATAAATTTCGTGTAACAGAAGAACTTGCTGCCTTAAAAAGCCTCCATGGGAATACAAGAGGTGAGGATATATTTTTGCAACTATTAGATGTTTTCAATATGTACAATCTCAAATGGGAAAAATTAAAAAATGTGACAACTGACGGTGCAAAGAACATGACGTTGTTTACAATACTGGTTTGGTGGGCATGATTAATAAAAAATTGAAAGAATTAAATATTACGCAGCCTCCTCTACAACTTCATTGTATTATCCATCAACATGCACTTTGCGCAAAAGTTGTAAATTTGAAAAATGTTACGAATATTGTAGTAAAGTCCATCAATTATATTCGCAAAAACGGTATGAACCATCGAACATTCCGGAATTTCTTAAATGAAATTGACGCAGAATATGAAGATATCATTTATTTTTCCGAAGTAAGATGGCTCAGCCGTGGGAAAGTTTTAAAACGATTTTTCGAGTTGATAGACGAGATTGAAATGTTTTTGACAGAAAAAGGAAATAATATACCAGAATTATCGAATTTAAAATGGATAAACGAGTTAGCTTTTCTAGTGGACACTACAACTTACCTCGATAAATTAAATACAACACTACAAGGCAAAGGAAAGTTAATCAACGAGCTATTTACAGAAATCAAAAGTTTCCAGCTTAAAATAAAATTGTTTATTTCTCAACTTGAAAAGAATAATTATTGTCATTTCCCTACTTTGCAATCGTTATCAATCAAAAACGACAAACAGTGTCCTTCCAATATTTTTATTGAGTCACTAAAACTATTTTCGTCTTTTATGCAAAAGAAATGGACATTTGAAAATCCTTTAAAATTTGATATTGTAAAAGCACCAAACAATTTACAACTAGAGTTAATTGATTTGCAATCTAACAATGTATATAAAAATAATTTTGATGAAAATAATTTAATTACATTTTATTCAAATCTACCAGAAAATAAGTTTACGAATTTAAGAAATTTTGCAAAATCAATGATTTGTATTTTTCAAGCACCTATTTATGCGAACAAACATTTTCAAGGATGAATTTCATAAAATCAAAATATAGAACGAGGTTGACGAATGAAAATTTACAAAACTTGTTGAGGATCTCAGTATCCCAAACAGAACCGGACTTAAATGAATTATCAAACAATATCCAAGAACAAAAAGCGCATTGAATTTGAATGAAAACTATTTTCCTAAATATTTTATATTTACATATTTATATATATGTAATTAGAATTGTATTTTTCCCCCTTTTAAGAATCGTAACATTTTTGTTCTCTGACATTATTGTTATCATAGCGTGTCGATAAAAAATAATTGTTTTCTATTTTTATTTTTAATATTTATACTCGTATATGAGATAAAAGCACTATTTAAGGTACATTTGAAAGTGTGGCCCGCATAAAAAATTTTATTTTGAAAATGGCCCGCCGTCCGAAAAAAGTTGCCGACCCCTGCTTTACAGCAATAGAATATGGCTTCCCGGCTTGGGCTAGATCTGCGCATACAAAACAAATAGACGCCGCTTTAAATGAATTGTGTCTCTTAGTAACAGGATCTTTAAAACCAACGGCAGTAGGAAACCTCTATTTATTAAGTGGGATAGCAAATAGCGGACGAAGAAAGAACTGCTCAATGCCGTGGCACGAAGCATCCAATGAGTGGCCAAACTGAAGTAGCATACAGACTAAAATCAAGATCCAGCTTTATGAAAATCACCAATGAATTTGAAACCTAAAAAAAAAGGTCCGATAGTACAGTGGAAGAAAGAAATTCCATCAAATTCCCTAAGGCCGTCTGAGGAAACTTTAGCATCAGGACACAGAGATGTCCGATATGACGCACAATAAATCGAATACGAGCAGGCTGTGCTCGTACAGCTGTAGAAATTACGAAATGGGGCCTGGCGAAAGAACAGAAGCGTTAGTGTGGAGCACGACAGACGTTGCAGCACATACTAATATGTAACATGAACTCAACAGAATGCACACTATGCAGGATATTATTGAAGATAATGACAAAGCTAAAACTTTTCAGCTTGAACACTAGCGTGGTAAAATTTAAATCGAACCAGATGCGAAAAGAAGAAGTAGCTGAAACATAAATAGTAATGCATAAATAAACCTACATTCATAATCCGCAACAGCTTGGTCATCCGCCAAAGTATAACGCGTGCTGAATTATTTCTTTCATTTCTTGGTTTATGTATGGCCGCATTTTTCTATTCGTAAATACAAAATCATACAATATTATAATAAGCATTTGCAACAGCTATAATGGTAAATAATCATCTCGAATTTGTAATTCACACAAAAAGTTCGTAACATTACTAATCATCAGTTTTCCTTATCACACATTTTGTTAAGTAGTGTAAAAGTTAACGGTCCAGAGGTAAAACATTAAGACATTATAACAATTAATAAAACGTTGTTAATTATTGCTTAGAATGGACACTTCATATTTATTTTGCTTAACTAACAATAAACCAAACAAAATATGACACCGATAATCACTAAAAGTTTTTTATTGCGAAGCTTTTCGACAATTACGTCATTTTCAAGACGCACAAATAAATATTACAAATGAATTACCAGAAATGTTTATATAACGACAACTTAAAATTTGATATACATCAATAGCCAGACGTAATTTCAATTTTAGATTTATTTACAATAAATTTTATATATAAAACGAATTTTGAAAAATAATTCTTCATAAAAATTGATATATATCTCCAAACCTGGTTCAGGTTCCATTAAATGTTGAATATATTGGAGGTTTTATAAATAAAATTTATTGTAAATAAATCTAAAATTGAAATTACGTCTGGCTAGTGAAATATGTATATCAGATTTTAAGTTGTTATATAAACATTTCTAGTAATTCATATGTAATATTTATTTGTGCGTGCTTGAAAATGACGTAATTGTCGAAAAGCGATAAAAAAAACAGTAATACAGAAATAAACGTGTAACCTACATTCATAATTTCTAACAGTTTAGTACTTCAACAATGTACAATGCATTTGAATCATTTGCTTCATTTCTATTGTTTTCATAACCGCATTTACCTATTTGTAAACAGAAATTCACAACAAAAATTATGTTACTATTAACGGACAATAACTGTAATGATTAATAATTAACATATTTGCGTGTTCGATGAAAAATTCGTAATATTCAATGTTCTACTCTAATCATTATTTTTCCTTTCAGAGTCCTAGGCAAGGCAAATTAATTGTCTAGATGGTCACATTTGAAACATATTTTGAAGATTGAAAAATTAATTTTTATTCCCATCCTGTAAATCGAAATATTTGAAATAAACACAGTATGGAATCTGTTTATAACTTGCATCGTAAACACCGAATGATATTTCATTGACTCGTCTAAGAATAACATTTCAGTCATATAAACTGTTTATAAAGTTGAAAAAAATCGAAAATTAATATTATACGAAACTATTTCAAATACTCGTAAAATAACAGTAAAATAAAATATATAAGATGAAAAGTTTAATAAAGTATAGCATTCCGTAAATACTTTTATAATGATTACTTTTTTTTTTTAAATAATCAACAACACGATAATTAATTAAGCTTGTCTATATTCAAAGAATAGCGGAATTAATTAAATAATGAGCGATATATGTAGGTAATTTCAGCATATCCGCTAGTTAGAATGGTGATACAAATAAGCGAATATTCCTTTTTTGTTAACAATATTAAAGTATAAAAATTGATCTAGTTTCTAAAATAATATCCTACCTATAGTTTTACAACATTTCGATAAATGTACAGCGTAACATTACGCGTATAATTCGTACGCAGCGTGCCTCCCGTTAACATAAAATGAGACGAAATGTACTATAATTACGGTATAAACTACATCAGAATGCAAAAATTTATAATTATATACATTATATTTCGAGCAGATAATTGTAATAAATTTGTGTTAAATTTATTCTATTGTACCTTATTTGTAATAGTCAAAACCTATACGTACCATACAAGATGAAATCATTAATTAACGCGATAATTATTGTTTCGAATATGATAACAAAAGCAACAACAATTTTATGAATGGTTTCATTAGAAATAAATATGTGCACGAACATAATAAATTTAAACCAATTATAATGAACAAACAGAATTCAATAGTACAATATTTCAAAACCCGGCACAATTGGAATATTTAATTTGACTTAATATCCTCACGGAACGATGTATACACTTTTTAAATTTATTACAACCGTAATTAAATAAAAATATCCGTTTATTTTCGCTTACATCTCAAAATTGGCTGTAATAATTATCACCGAAAATATGTAAAACAAATTTATTACAAAGAAATTCTATTAACTTTATAAAAAATTTTTATGTTGAAAAGTACTTTCGGTCATTATATAGAGTATCTCATACACGTCAGATAACTTATTTCATATGATTGTTTAAATGCAAATGACACCCAACAAAGAGATCCAAAATTCCGTATATATTGGCTTTTTCATTTTCTATAAGAATGTGACGAACTGTCCTTGAAAAAAATTATATACATTTTCTACAGTTTCACGTTTTCTCGATAATTGAAATTTATTTCTTAATGATATTTACTATCAAAAATTATAATTTTGGTCAACGATTAGCAAACGAAGGTATAAATTGATATAATTTCACTATTATTAAGTTAATAAAGTAATCGCACTTTAACGTTTAAACTCGTGTATATGAAAATTTACGACGTACAATTATTGAAATGATGTTAACGGTAGATATCACGCTTAAAATGAAAGAAATAGACTTGATAAAGTACCACGTTTGCTAGACATTTGTGGAATTTCATAATTTAAAATTCTTTAAAGTTCCACGATTACATTTTTTTCCCTTTAGTTAAATTGCACCTAGCTGATGGTAGCTATTTAGAAATTTTAATATTTTATGCAGATGGCATGATTAACAGCCTACCCATCAGTAGGTGCTAAAAACAGTCATTAAAATTTATCTCTTAAAGTCCATCGGCTTGATTCTGTCAAGCCGACGAACTTTTAGCGAATTATCCAGCAACCCGATCGCCATGTTGTTCGGGTGCACTTCTAGTCTATGAGCATAATTTTTTGCGTCGCTGGATATTACTTCCAGAACAAACTTCATTCCAAGGTCTTTGTGGAGCGTTAAGTTGGTGATGTATCACGGTGCACTGACAACCATCCGGAGAATTTTATTCTGGAACCGCTGAATAATCGATATGTTGCTGTTTTTAGAACAGCCCCATAATGGGCAGCGATAACGCCAAACTGGTTTCTTTGATTATAAATCAATAATTTATTTACTTCCGATTTCATGTTTAATAACCAGTACATCTGTCTCAGTTTTATATTATGTGTTTTCTCCACGTTAGACGCTGAACAAGGTGTATACCGAGATATTTTACATCTGATTTCTGTGAAATTGCAGCACCGTTTAGGACTATGTCTTCTGTTGGATAAATTCTTCTGTTAGTAAAGATTACTCTTGTTGATTTACTTTCATTAGCCTTGATCCTCTAGGGGTTAAGCCACGACGAAACTTCACTGACTGCTGCCTGGATGGTATTGTGCGCTCTGACGGGGCATACGTCAGAACACAGAATCGCAGTGTCATCAGCAAAAGTCGCTACCTTTACATCAGAGGGTGTAAGAATATCTGATGTATAAATGAGGTAGAGTAGTGGTCCCAGTACACTACCCTGTGGCACACCTGCTTTCACCGAGTATATATCTGATGAATCGTCTTCATATTTCACATAAAAATACCTTTCACTTAGGTAAGACCGAAGCAACTGGTATAATTCATATGGAACATGTTGCTTAAAAGTCTGGCATGGTGGCTTATAACACTTAAAACAATGTTTTCATCTTTCATTTATTTTAAATATTTCTTCAATGTTTAACGAAGTTAATAAAAATCAATCATTTATTTATAATTATGTACATTATAATATTAAAAATTGTTTTATTATTAATGTCTTATACGTTAATTTGAAAATTTTTAAAACGTAATATTATCTCTATTGGATGTAGACCTACTTCAACTGTATACAGTAAATTCCGTTTCATTCAATATCAATGACGTTTGAGTGAATAACTTTTAAACCATTTTATTTTAATTAATACTTTAACTTGATATTACAAAATACGATTTACATTCTAATGTAAATGTAATATAATTATCATAGGATTCGTTAATACTAATTAACATATTGAACTATTTCAGTAGGATATCCGGACAAACTGTATAACAACGTATTACAATCGCATATAAATTAGAATTTTTGCTATACACGACGCGATCCTTTATAATTAAAATTTACGTTGAACAACAACAAACAAGACTATGACCTACACTGTGGAATCTTTTTTACTTCATGAAGCAGTTCTTGTCCTTTACTTGTAGAGGGTTCGAACTGGTTTCCTATGCGAATGATCTCTGTTTGACAGCTAAAATCTTAATTGAATGAAGTCGTTTGTAAATTTTTAGGAAATATAATTAGTGATTTAGGTCTGTCTAATTTTATTGTTTATGGTGATCGGAGAATTGTACATTTTGCTAAAAATTTAAAGGTTAATCTCAGGTCAGCCAATTAACCATACAAATTGTATTAAATATCTCGGTCTAATATTAGATCACAAGCTATCTTTTATCCCACATATTGAGTATATCTACAAGAAATGCGACTCTATATTCTTTAAGCTTAAAAAACTGAAGCCTAATATTTTTGGGTTGAAATATAGGAAGTATTTTGTATAAGGGGCTGATACAGTCGCTTTATGCATATGGCTGTCTTATATTAATAAAAACATTTTGTGCTCTATCAATAAGTGCCGGAGGAAGTTTTTACTACATATTTCTTGTCTCATTATATCTTTGGAACTTTTTGTCATCGGTACTTCTATCGTCTCTGAATTTGTTAGAGATGTTACCCGTGTCAAGAATTTCTTATTCTTAAATACTGATCATTTTTCATTTGGCTCTATTCCTAGTGTTTCAATTTTGAACAAATTTATTTGTTCCTCATTAATTGATACATGGCAGGTGAAGTGGGACAGTTTGGTAGAAAAACCTGTGTGTTTACCAAAGGTGTCCGATCGTCTTTAACGTAGTAATATTAATTTTTATAATGTTAAGGTGTCCTCCGGCCATGGTAAGTTCGGTTCCTATCTATATAGGTTCCACCTTGCTTCTTGTACTGGGTGTATCTTTTGCAATTCTTGTGTCGACTCCTATAGTCCTTGTGACGATGCTGAGCATTTGTTGTTGGTCCTTTGAGGATTTACGTTGTAAGTTCAAAATACGCAGAGGTCACTATCTCCTATTTTCACAGAGTCAAATTCCGATGTTTTGCTATTTATGGACATCTATCTACGTTGAGGAAATTCAAATATGGCCTTTAATATTTTTTTCTTTTTAACGATTAAACGATTAAATTCTTTTTATTATTAAGCAGAGGTTTATTTTATTTATTATTATTCTGTTTGTTAAAATATAAATTTAAAAGTGAAACCACTCATCTTTTAAATCGTGGTCAATGCTTTGTTTCCACTTTTAAGTGTTCATTTGCTAAGATTATTTAATATATGTCGTTTTAATATGTATTTTAGTTTAATATTGCTTTTCTTCCCTTTGTTTTTTTTTTTTATGTATGTATCTTTAATACAAAATCATATTAATAATTTTCTTTTTAATGGTTAGAGGGACTATGTTCGTTCATCCTATCACTATCTTATTAATCTAATAAAAGTACCTGCTTTGCGGGACTATCCACCATTATTTAAATATAAGTTTAATTTTCTATTTGAGGGAGGGGTTTTTAGTGGGTAAAATCCCACACGCTGATTTTGGAACTCAGCAGCACTTGCCGCACGCATGCGCTGCTCTCAAAAATAAAATTTCAACATAATCTTCTCCCCCCTCGCTTAATATATATATGATAATAACGCTGAATAAAATCATTTTTCATTGAATAAAACATTTATAGTTAAACATTAATTTGGTATTTTTATCGCTCGTAAATAAACATTTCGCTTTTTGAACCGTCTCTAAAGATACTTTATATATTCCTGAGGACTATTCACGATCGTGAAAAAATGTAATTGTAATTATTTGGCGTAAAATTTAATTCCGCGGTGTACGAAATCGTGAAAAACAAAAACTGTAATATAAATTTGCCGAAATACGCTCAAAATAGTTTTTTTTACATCGACGTATGTATCCAAAAATCGTGCGAAAGAATTGTGTCGTCGTATAGTCAGTGGCGTATTTCAACTTTTGTCGCCCCTACGCCACACAAGTGGTGCCGCCCCATGTAAGGCCATCGATTTTCCAAAATTTTGTTACTCAAATATGTTGGTTCGGTTACAAAATTTTATTTTCTGAAAAGTGTTTTACTATTCTTAAACACAAAAATAAAAAATTTAAAGTCTATGGTATGAGTAAAATATGAAAATTTGATCGAAGAATTCGCCTTAAGAAAGTCAAGAAAAATTGTACTATAAAATAATTACTTGTATTTTTTGTGATAAATATATCTGATTTAAAACTAAAAAAATTAATTTTTTTTGTTAACAAAATTTATTTTTGGTCCTACATGCCGCCCTCCCAAAATTTGCCGCCCTATGCCATGGCATTCTTGGCATTGGGGGTAATACGCCCCTGCGTATAGTGTACGTAATAATTAGGTTATCGAAGGGTTTTCGTCATGCTACTTATACGTTTTGTCTGTCGAGTTAATTGTTTAAAAAGACCGTATGAAAATTTTATAGATACCGCTTAATAAAGAAATAAAACAAAATTTGACGTAAATTCGTAACGATTGGCCGAGGATGCAATTAAATTACGTTCATCGACAATTTGTTAAAACGTGATTTTCGCTCATCAATTATGTATTACAAATAACTATTCATGTTCAATTTACCGTTCATCATAACGAGAAAACTATAAATAACCGGATGTACGGCGACACCACTATATATATATATATATATATATATATATATATATATATATATATATATATATATATATATGTATAAATAAATAAAATGTACAGCGAGGTATTATAAAACAAACTTGAATAAATAAATTTTAAATGTACTCATTGCAATATTAGATAATTTTTTCTTTCTAATTGGTTTTTATTGCAATTTATTCAATATTTGAACATTCAGTAATACTTTAAATTAATTACATTAATTATATATATTCCAGGATTTCTCAATGGAATATTCCTGTATTCTTCTATACGTATTATTATTTTCTCAGTTTATAAGGTTTGTTTCTTTTCAATCGTCTTAATTCGTCTTGTTGGTTTGAAAGCTGCTTCCCCTCTGAATTTGTGTAATTGCTCAAGTTTTAATTCATGCTTTCTTGCTGTTATCACAAATGATAGTTCCAATACATGGAGATGCCGATGGACATCGTTGTTCCTTTCGTATTGTCTGCCATTAGTGATGATAATTCTGAGAACTTGTTTTTTTTTTTTTTGGAACATCTGAACTTTTTTACTTTTTTTATGTTAGTTAATTTAGCACAACCCCAGAGCTGATAACCATAACTACGCTATTTTTTTTCGATATTTGATTACATACTAATAGCATATTGCTCGGCAAAAGAACACAATTCATCTGCAGGATTTTCAACTTTAGTTCTTTTTTCTTATTATTATTATTAATACAAATGGACAAATTTAATTTCGTATCCAGATGCGTGCCTAGATATTTTATATTATTTTTACGAGAAACAGTCTTCGAATTAATTATAATCGGATAATATTAGACTTTTTTTTCTCCTCATTGTCTTATTTTCAATTTTTTTGTCCACTTCCAAATACTTTCGATATAGGATTGTACATGATTATACTTTTCCAACAGCCATATCACAGCAGGATCATCTGTTACATAATTACAAAAGTTTTTCGTTCAGTTCCTATTTCTAGCGTAACGAACGAATGTAATTGTTTAATATTTCTCTTTAGTTCCGTTAACGCTTTCTGCCCCCCCTCTATATAATATAAAACAAGTATGTCGATATGTATACATATAAAACGACGTAACGAATAAATTTTAAAGACGGACGAATTCGAAAACGAATTTACGGAATTAGAAGAAAAATATTTTGTAACTAAAAAAAAATTACGAAACTCCGATTTTTTTTTTTATTCAACGAATATTTTGTGAGTTGCAATTTCGAACACTTATAAAATATTAATAAATTAGCAAGTTTAATACATAATACAGAACACTATTCGTTCGTAAGTAAACTTTTCAACTATATAACCGAATTGATGTTACGACTGTTTCCAAATAACCACTAACTTTTTTATTTTATTTTACTTTTTTTTTTTTATACCGAGAAAAAATTAGTCGATTAATGGATTATATCCAAATAATAATAATAATAACAATAATATGAAAATATAATAATAATAATAATAATAATAATATAAAAATAATCATCATCGTCGATATTTAAATCATCAAATCTCAATAGTCACAACTGAAAAAATAATAATAATAATTACAAATGTCACAAAACACCGGTTTAAGTATTTATATCGTGATTTATTTCGGATTTATTCCTAAATGTGTGACGTTGCATCGAAATATAAAGCATCATTTCTTTTACTTATAAAAAGTATAAAACGTAGAGCAATTAACATAATTTTCAAACTGACAAACAACGTCGAAGAAGACATAGAATTATACACGTGTGTTTCGTGTAAATGATGATGATCATTCCATATCAATAATTATAATCGAAAATAAAAAACAATATTTGTCAATCATCTTTTTTACGTCAATTATTTAACGTTTCTTTAAAAAGGTGTTAATTTGTAAAATCGCACAAATAATTATTGTAGACAACTAGTTCAGTTTGTTTGGAAAATATAAAATAGGTAAACGTACTAATTTAAAATATTCTAATCCGTGCTTCTTCATAAAAACATTTAAAACAATACAAGTAACGTCGCGAGAATACACTACATGTACTACAACAATACATGGTAGATGTATATAATGTGCGTGTGTATTTATTCATGTGAGTTTATATACAATTAAAACGTAACGACTTGAAATACGTAGCTGTTCATAATTGCCCCAGCATATTATAACGAGAGAAAAAAAAAGGCACCAACACGAACGAAACTTAGAAATGTAAATATACTAAATATACGCATTAGTTTAATTTTAATACTAAAAATAGAACTTTCGTGAAAATAAGAGCAGCATGCTGATCACTTTCAGGTTTTTATCAACAACAGTTTTGAATTACATACATAAATATATATATATATATATATATATATATATATACATATATATATATATAAATCGTTTAAAATGTTCAGGTAATATGTATAGAATTTTTTATGGATTAATATAATTGCGTATTTCAACCTGAAACAGAAGATATATTATATATATATATATATATATATATATATATATTGAAATTTTTAAGAATTATATTTTATGAAAGGAAAATTTCGATAAATAAATTATGTAATGAATAAATATTCGATGAAGATTCACTACTCAAGTATACGTTCAGCATTCTTACATAGTTAATTTTTATTAGTAATTAAAATTTGCAATAGATAATTTAACGTCATTCGCTCGACTATAAATAGTTTAGATATTAAATATTTTAAATCGTTTCAATATAGACGTAATTCATAAAAAAATATATATATATATATTTCAAAGAGTGTGTGCCCATCGTAGTGCAGTTTCGCATAATTTAAATACATCCTTTATCATATTAAGCGTGATCTCGGCGATTTTGTTATACTTTAATTTAAATTACATATTCCGTGTTTTGGTACTCGGGAGATATTAGTTTAGTTTTTTTTTTTTTTTTTTTAATAATTTTTAATATGAATATTTTATTATGTACACCTCTTAGGACTAAAACTACGTATGTCGTATATAAAAATATACTTGTATTATCGTATAGAATACCTGTATTTCGGACATTTAATGCTTTTTCATTAACATTTTGAAATGAATTATTAAAGTATTTTCGTAGAACAAGAAGGAGAAAAAGCCTTTAATTCAATAATTAACCAACTTTTCACAAAATTATTGACCAAGTACCACTTTTAACCTAGGCAAATAATTATGTTAACTTAATAATAAATTAAATTTTTAATATTTAGTATAAATCTGGTAAAAAGATATACAGGGAAAATGACAAAATATAAAAGCACACTAAAACGAGAGAAAAAAAACACAATAAAACCCATAAAATCATTTTTTTTTTTAAATCATGTTAAATGCTAATTTATAACTAGCCAGTTGAGAGGCTATCCAATAAACTATATCTATTAACAATCTCGAGTGGTAGGTGCATCCAGCGATGCTTAACCTACAAACTAAAACTATGATACTAGATTATTTATCTTTGTCCTCTTCAGCCGTGTAGATGTCGCATCCGTGTGGACGAGTGATGCTGCTAACTGATTTGGGCGAATACTTAGCCGGTTAAAATGCTTCTGAGCTTGTTTGCGGATAGTTTCTTCAACGGTATCTACGTTTAAATCTCGATGTATAATTTCGCTGGGCACGTACCAAGGCATTCGATAAACTAATCGTAACGCCTTGTTCTGGAAGCGCTGGATCACCGATTTATTCGATTTTTTTGCACACCCTCAAATTATGCGCTATAGCTCCAGACTGGTTTTAATACAACTTTTGTATACTAGTAACCGATTTTGCAGGGACAATTCGGAGTTGTAGCCTATGAGCCAGTATAACTTTTTTAGTTTTAGGTCCAATTATTTTCTTTTTTTCTGTATATGACTCCTCCACGTTAGCTTTTTGTCTAGGTGTATCCCTAGGTACTTAATTTCATTTTTTTTTTTTTTTTTTTGTATCACGCTATTTCCTATCGATACTTTTTTATTAGTGAATGATACAATTTTTCCGGATTTATACGCAGTTTCCACTTTTGGGTCCGTCCACTGATACACTTTGTTTAGGCTGTTTTGTAGAGCGCTGACAGCAACTGCAGGATTTGAGTCCGATGCAATCAGTAACGTATCATCTGCAAACGTTGCTGTGTGTACTGCATCATCTGTCGGCAGATCTGCTGCGCATAATGCATACAGAAGAGGTCCTAAAACGCTTTCTCGTGGAACACCAGCCGTAATAGGACATACTTCGGAACGATCGGAATCGTATTTGACCTGAAATAGTCTATTACTCAGGTATGATTTAACTAGTAAGTAGTATTGTATAGGTATAACATTGGTTCGATTTTGTGTAGTAGACCATCGTGCCAAATTTTATCAAATGCCTTAGTAATATCAATGAATACTGCTTCATTGTATTTTTTAGCCTCCAGCCCGTCTTCAATAATTTTTACTACTCTGTGTATTTACTGCTCCGTAGAGTGCCTGTTCCTGAAACCAAATTGATACTGAGGGATAGCCGACTGATAGTTAACTATTTCATTTAGTCGTACAATAATTAACTTTACACATAATTTGGCTATCATAGGTAGTAGCGAGATCGGCCTGTATGATCCTAGGTTTGTGTACCATCTTTGCCCGGTTTTAGAATCATTAATATTAGTTTCAACTGGTTTGGGAAGTACGATGTTCGCAGTACAGCATTAAATATATATGTAATCATCATAATTCCTCTCCTAGGTAGTTCTTTTATCATTTTTGCTGTTATCATATCAAACCCGGGAGATTTTCTAATACTTAGAAGTTTTACGTGTTTTTTAACCTCTGCTGGAGAGAACATTTTTATACCATTTGGGTGTAAGCTCTGCTTGGCGCTATGTTCTAAATCATTGGATACTGTCGTTATATTTGGTTTTTTGAAAAATTATCTTTTTGCTTGCCACCTCTTGCCCATGTCCCATTGTCTTGTCTTAATGGAGGATTACATATTATTGGTCTCTTTATTCGTTTAGCGGCTTTCCACAGACTGTATTCTTTTTTCTTGCGTGGGAGACAAGTTAGCCACGTATGATTTAAAGCTTTCATTCTTTAAATTATTTAATAATGTTTTTAGTTTTTTTTTGTTACCATATTTAGCTGGCTTTTAATTGAGGGTAGTCTACATTTTTGCCATGATCTGCGTAAACGTCTTTTTTCAAGTATTACTTCCATTATATGTTTTGGACAGTCATTTTAGAGTACATATTCTTTTTCTGGTGTGATCGAGTTCCATACTGCCACCTGCATCTGCTCAGTAAAAGTACGGACACTTTTTTCAATTTGTTGTTCTGTTTTAAATGGAATTGATAAATTTATGTTTTCCTCGAGAAGAGTTCTGTACCAGTCCCAGTCTGTACTTCTATTGTGCAATATTTTTTCTGTTGTTTTTTCATTGTTATTAAATATTGTATAGCTATTATTGGTGTATGATCCCTTAAAATGTTACCAAAACTTGAACGAACTCTAATGCAATTGGTTGATATACCTTTAACAATGAACAGGTCTAGTAATTCTGGTGTACAGTTGATATTTGATGGCCAGTAAGTTGGTTCACCTGTTGATATGAAGAAACACTTCTGTTCTTGAGCTGCTCTGTACACGTTTCTACCTGTGGTAGTTGTCAGTCTGGATCCATAGTATATATTTTTAGCGTTAAAATCTTCCCCTACGATATATTTCATACCGAGTTTCATGAGAAACTTTTTGAATTGATCAATTCCGATTACTGTGGTATTGGGGGACAATATGCTGCAGCTAAAATAAGAGTGCTTGCCATTTGTTCGATAGTAACAGCTGTAGCTTGAATTTCAGTTGTTTCGTTGTTCTCGTTTATATAATGTTTAATGTTATTTTTTATAATTACAGAAGATCCACCCTGAGCTTTACGGGTGTATTGTGTGATAGCATTTATATTCTGGAATGTGTACAAAACTTCTATTGGTAAAGTGGGTTTCTCAGATGAGTAATACGTCAATATTTTCTTCTTTTAGGAAATATATGATTTCTTGTACATGGTTTAATAAACCGTTAGCATTCCACTGAGATACACGTAACATTGTTTGACTCATTTGACTAATTTAGTAATGACCTGTGTCAACATATTGACTATTGCGTTATTTTACGCTATTAGTTGACTAAATATTCCTTCAAATCGAGATAAGAAGGAATTTAGTAGATTCACTATGTTTGCGCCATCGTCAACAGATTTACTTACCACCTGTGCATATGATCTAGATGGAGAAGTCTGTTGAGTATCAACTAATGCTTCGTATGAAGTAGTAGTGCAATGCTGGTTGACATAATCTACTATATATACGTTCTTGGATTGCTCCTTCTTATCCGCGGTGACATTTTTTTTATGAGATTTTTATACACCTCGCATCCCTTATAGTTGGCAGGATGACTACCATCGCAAAGTGCGCATGTAGCTGGTACTTCCCGTTTTCTTGAACAACTCTTCCGCATTTTACACATACATATGGTCTATAGCAATAGTTTTTGGTGCGGCCATATTGTTGGCAGCGTGTACATTGAGGAATAGTGTTTGTTTTCCGAGGTGGTTCTACTTGAAAATTCTAATATTACATAAACTTCTTTGTTGTTATCCGCTGGCTCTAGATCGATGTAAAATAAGGGTAGTGGATTTTTTGTAACTCTATGCTTTATATTAATCATATTTCTGACACTATGACCTGCTGCTCGTGTGTTATATCACTGATGTTCACTGAATGGTGTAGTCCTCTGACAACAACTTTATACGCTCTTAAATCAGATAATTACAATTTACAATCGACATTTATTAATAAATCGCATAATAGAATAGTATACTCGAAATTGTTTTTATTTTCTTATTCCTATATTAGTATTAATATTAAATCAAATATCGCACAGTACGAGCAATTACGTAAGCTCGGTATGTGTACATAAATAGGAATTGTAATTTATTTATTAATCTGAAATATACTTGTTATTATTATTCTCGAAATAAGAAAATAATTTTTATAAAAATCTACGCTTAATTCTACCGTGCTTATATATATATCGTGCACGGAGATGTGCCATATCATAATTTTTTAATTATAACTGATATTAATTAATTGCGATGGATATAATTATCGAAGAAATTTTGTTAATAAATTGATCAATAAACGGTAGAGCTTTATTCGTTCGTGTAAATATAAAATTTTTGTATTACAAGCAGCATCTAATATAATTCTAGAATAATAATTTTAGACCATCTGAAACATTTTATACATAGCAGACCATAAAAGACAAACATCAGTTAATCTTGGACGAATAACAGTTGTGTACGGTAATTTTTTTTTTTTTAAATCTGGTAATCCCGGATTTTCTGCTAAATATCAGATTGCTTTGTGCGCTTTGTCTATTGCATTATGTTCATTAAATGTTAATCTTCTGTCAAGAACTACACCTAAATAATAAACTTCTTTTGACCGTGGGATTAGTTTGAAATTAATATTTATTTCAGGTAGAGGTAGTGAACGTCTTCAAGTAAAAATCATTGCTTCGGACTTAGATGCATTTAGTTGCAATTTCCAATCTTCTGTAATATTTAGAAGCAGTATTTACCGTATAATTCTAGGTCATCGGCATTGCAGTTTTGACGAAAGGTATGTTGGGAAGATCATTTGATAGTATTAGAAACAAAAATATAGTCCAATTATGCTCCCTTGTGGTACACCAATAGATTAATCTTTCATAGAAGATACTTCATAGTTGTTTATAACGTCGAATTTTCTGTTGCTTAGGTACGACTGTACGAATTTAATATATAGTATTGGAAATTGAAACTTAATCACTTTGTATAATATTCCGTTATGACAATCAAAAACTTTTTCAATATCAATTAACACCATTTCAGTACGTTTCTTGAAGTTGAAATTGTTACATAATCTGAAATTCTCGATGATGCACTGTTGAATGTTTAGGTCGGAATCCAGATTGACAGAAATTTTTACATTATTCTTCTGAATCTATATTTTCATCTTACAAGGTGAATTATGCGCGATTAAACTAGTCCTTTCTACATACAGGAAAGGTATTAAAGAAGAAAACGTAATTTTAAATCTAAACCAATTGCGAAGATGTTATTTCAGTATTCCTGCGGGGGTCCACCTTATCGTGATGGAGGGGCTCGGTACTATTCGGAGTGTACGGAGTAGCGATGATATGGAACTGGAACCTACAATATCAAGAAAGTAGAAAAAGCGTTAAAGAAAATTAAAGTCAGAAAAGCTTCGGGACCAGACTCTATCATACAATTGAAATACTCAATTCAACGGAAACAACGGCCATTATGTTGTAAAATATGGAGGACAGGCGTTTGGCCAATGGAACGGTGACACTCCATATCCATGCCTATACATAAAAAAGGACCAACAATCGATTTCAGCAATTACAGACTAATAGCCTTAATGTCGCGCGCAAGCAAAATTATGTTGACAATAATTAATGAAAGACTAAAATCGTACTTATTAAAAGAAATTTCACAATAGCAGACAGGATTTATTCCAGGGAAAGGTGTTAGGGAGCAGATAATTAATGCAGGACAAATGACTGAAAAAGCAAGAGAATTTAACGTAAATATGTACACGTACTTTGTTGACTTCTACAAAGCTTTTGATTCTGTTAAATGGATGAAGCTGTGGAACATTTTGGAAATTAATTATACGAAGGTAACTCGGCCACGATTCGAACGAATAAAATAGTATCCGACGGATTCAAAGTGAAAAGCGGAACAGGACAGGTATACTCGCTCATTTATTATTTAATATACATACGGAATTTATTATAGGAAAAATATTTAACGACTGGGAAGATGGAATTTCGATAGGAGGAAAAGTGATTAATAATCTAAGGTATTTGCGAACGATATCGTTATTATAAGCAGCTCGAAGCAGAAACCAGAGAATATCACGCGAAGACTACAGGAGGAATACATGGAATACGGATTAAGTATTAATAATAGGAGTAAAACAAAAGTCACGATAATCGATAGGAATGAGAACCAAGCATATAAAGAAGTTAGTGGTTTTGAGGTAGTGGACTGTGTCATCTATACCTCGGGTCGGTGATCACAAACAATGGAAGCTGTTCGATGGATAACAAACACAGGTTAGTTATAGCAGATAATGCAGTTATTAGATTAACAAGAATCTGGAAGAACGCAAGTATTTCAATGAATACGAAATTAAATGCGCCGAGAAGTTTAGTTTTCTCAATTGCGACCTACGCAGACTTAGGCACTTACAATATCCGACCAAAACGGAATAAATGCATTTGAAACGCGGACTTATAGAAAATTGCTGAGGATTTCATATGGAAAACCAAGTTACAAAACGATTACATATTCATCAGCAAATTAGGGGTTACGCCTGTCTGAAATAATGAGGCGGAGATTCCTCAGCTTGTTCGGACATATAGTACGAGGTATGGATTCTCACTGGAACGCGCCATATAAAGTCAGACGAAATCGATGGAAAAAAGATTAACAGAGGAATACCACCGACAGACACGCTATGTTGATCAATTAAGAGCAATAACTGGATTGAGTCTTCACGAGACGGTATTGACTGCCTGGGATAGAACAACGTGGAAAGAACTATAGTTAGGAAGTCGTTTTCATAATATCATCACGGCTTCTAGATGGCAAAAGGAAGAGAATGATGATTTCAGTATTATAATAGAAAATATGTCATTTAGGGGAAGATTTAGTTGAACGTTTTAATGTACAAAATGCCTATTTTGACCTAATACGATTGTTTTAAAACCAACTTCAATATAGTATTAAAATTGCCACTAATTAGATTTCTTTTTTTTTTCATAATTCAAAATATACATATGCAAACACAAACTACGATACACGGCTGATATTTGCGATGTTACATAAATAATGGAACGAATATAAAAAAATAAACGACCATAAAATTAGCTGTTCGAAAAAATTGTTCTACCATACTATATGAAAATCTATGTCAGTACAATTTCGTCGAAAACCTTAAAATATTGAAATTAGAATTAACAAAACAGCCGGAAGACCTTCTGTTCAAAATCTTGAAGAAGATAACACAAAAAACAAGAAGAATCGTCTCATTTAAAAGTTAATTACAATTTTCATAAAAAAAAAAAACTAATTCGTGCTAATAGATAATCCATCTAAAAACAATGTGAACGACATAAAAATAATTTGATTGCGCTGATATAATTTAAAAAATAAACAAATAATTATAATTTTGTCGCGGGGGAAAAAATTAGTTTCGAATACAATAATAATGAGAAATTTAAAATATTATATTACATTGATACATTTT
This sequence comes from Coronaproctus castanopsis, assembly GCA_032883995.1. Lineage (NCBI taxonomy): Eukaryota > Metazoa > Arthropoda > Insecta > Hemiptera > Monophlebidae > Coronaproctus > Coronaproctus castanopsis. The sequence goes on along the minus strand of CM065054.1, from coordinate 36,729,773 downwards.
ACGATTACGAATAATAGATTATCCGATTGATCGACAGTGTAGACGTATACGCGATATTTAAAAGAAGAAAATAAAACTTACTCAACCACCGACAATATTTCGAATTTCCTTATGCATGTAACATAAATAATCGATGTACGACACTGAATAACCATCGTACGAATTACCGCTGTTGCAATCTTCTACTAAAAAGTGACGGAAAACTATGTCGATGCGATCATTTTCACGGACCAGATGCATCTAATTAAATAATAATAATAATAATTGAAAATTAAAATAACGGTTTAAATTAAAAAAAAAAAAAAAAAAATTATTTACGTACATTACTTTCAAAATAAAAAATTAACTATAACATTTGAAAAATTATTAACACGAATATTTAACACATTTAAACCTTCAATGTACGCGATCCCCTTTGTTGTATGCTGTCCATGACGGAATGAAGTTTCCGCGAATAAGGGTTATTTAATAACGGCAACTTATTATGTTCCGTATCGACATCTTGTACGCGATCCACACCGAATATATTTTTTAGCCATTCCGAATTTATATTATTTCCAATCCAAAGGAACATATAAACACCATTTTCTGCATTTAAAAAAAAACAACACAATGAATACGTTTTGGATTTACAATTTAAACTAAACGCAATAAATATATATTTGTTTCATTTACAAAGTTGTTAACGAATATAATTTAAATTTTCACGTGAAATAAATCATTTATTTAATATATAATCATTTTATGATTTCCTAATTGTCGATAGAACAATTTATACATATGCATAATTAACGCGCAAATGTATTTTATACATCACACGTACACGCGCAGAATATTATATTTTTAATTCGTATTAGCAATTTCGTAAAACGTCTCCCAGCTTACATATTGTGCGTCGTTAGTGTGATTTCGAAAAAATATTACGAATGAAAGAAACTGTTCGAAAAGTAAAAATGAATCTACATTAACGAAACATCGAAAAATAACCATCAACAGTTTTTTTTTTTTTTTTTTTTTTTGGCCAGTTCAAAGTTTCGGACTATAAACTTATATTATTCGCCGTAATAAAATTATATAATCTACGTAGAAGCCACGATAAGCACTTCAAATTGTATTATTTCTCGTCAATAGAAGTTCAAACAGAAAGCTATTATATTTAAAGCAGGATCAGATCTGATATTGGATGCTATCTTCAACATTACATACCTCACAAACTGCACTTCTGATCATTTCTAACTGGGCAAGATTACTAGGTGTACAATTACGAGCATTTCTTAGTCCGACAAACACACAGATAAAATCTTTACGGAGGAGATTTCCCATGTTTAAACCTTTAGAATTTTCCTCGTGACCTATTTTTTACGGTTTAACAAGCTTTTAAATTCGTCCCCATTGTAGTTTAACACGCTTCTCAATGGTCGGAGTTAGATCCGATCGAGTGTAATCGCTATCTCATTTCCACGGACGCCATAATAAACAGCGATTCCCTTCAAATGTCACCTTAGTTTCACGCTAGTTACCAAACCCATTGTCGTATTGACGATTCTAATACACACGATATAACTAATTTAGTAATGGCGCTTTCGTTTATTCGTCTACTTTAAAGTAGGCTGTGATAAAGTCGCGCGATTTTTAGAATATTTTAAAGTAATTGTATAATTTCGATTATAAACAAAACAAAAATGAAAAAAACCAAATAAACTAAAAAAATATAAAAATAATTTTTAGTCGGTAACTCAACTCTGCCGAGTATCATTGTAATATATCTGATATTATTTTTCTCCATCTGTTCCCGGTTCGGCTACAGAGCTCGACGCAAACGCTACCGTGCGGAGGAAATTTTTACTACTACTGATCGGTACTATTAAAATGAAATTTTTGTTCAAACGATTTAAAATATAAAAATAACATACTTTAATCTTCGAATTCATCTAACTCGTCTGTTGTGATGATTCGTCGCAGCTTTAAAGGGTTGTGTACACGATGGACGTATAACGTATAACCTTAGGGTCTGGGAGTATTTAGAACATTTACCGTCTTTCGAAATGAGCTCCCATTAGTTTACCCGATTAACGCTGCCGGTCGGCGCACAATTCATTTAAAAACATTACACTAGAAACCTCCATGCTATCAAAATTTAAAAACTAACAGCTAAACAATTACCACGCTCGTAAGCCATACAACAGTTATAACCGTTTATTATAACGATAATGATAACCCACACGAGGCATTCTAATCGATACTTGCGGACCGTCTTATTTAAAATTTATTTCAAAATTCTACAATTAATATAAAAAAAATTGATAAAAATTTTAATTACGATACTAATCTTTAATGTCTAATAATATAATATTTAATTAGATAATAACCTTTAACGCCTAATAGTTTATTTCTCTAAATAATGCGACTTTTGTCCGAACATGTCTAGAGTGGCTATTTTCCTTTTTTCATTAATCATACTTCTAACTTAACCTAACTAAATCAGTAAGCGGGACTTTTTAAAGTAATCTTTAAAAATAAAACAATACGCGACGTCATCCATGTAGGAACGAAAGCAATACATGCAAATTCCGTTGTTTTTTTTTTTTTAAATTAAACAAAAACTATAATAACCTAAGTATTTATTACAATAAACAGTTTATTAAAAAATAATTTTTAAAAACACATATTTCTAAATTCAATTCTAAATAATATAAAATTAGATAACGAATTTTAAATGTATTCTAATAATTTTATAAATACACGATACAAGGGAGATAAACACGTTTTATCTACACTGAGTAACTACCATTTTCCTTAGATTCTTGGAAAAACACAGCGAAATATAGTGAAATTTAGAATATCGTAAAAATTGATTAAAATTATTTTTTTCGGTAATTTTAATTCGACAATTGTAGTAAGTATATATGACGTATTTTTACATTCCAATTATTATGGCAAAAAAAATTAGTAGTTTCGTTCAGGAACTCATTCTTCATATTAGTCCAGTTTTATTTTCGTTAACCCACGAACGGAGGAGCGATCGTTCTAGATTTTACTTAACCCGCTGTTGCAGAAGATTTTTTTCACCAGCAAAAAATATACACAACGAAAAGACCATTTTGATAATGCGTTCGTACGTACCACAAATTCGATACGACGAATTGTCGTGTAACGGTCGCGATGATGATGGTTAGAAGAGAAAATTATTTCTTCGGTCGTTTTTAACATCATCAAATGTTTTATATTATCGACGAGTAAGTCACATAAGTATTATAATGTACAATTTGAATAGCTAAATTGAGAAAATTAAAATAAACTATCTCGATATAAATTAATAATTAAATAAAACAAAGAATTGTAATGAAAAATTTTTAAAACTGATAAATTATATACGATCGAAGCGAGCTTGTTTTTGGCGGTATTAATAAAAAAAATTTAAAAAAAAAATTTTTCGGTTAATCACTATTTTGAAAAAAACAAACAAACAACGTTTTAGACATGTTTACAACCATCGAAGGAATGTCTATTACACCTTTGAGCGACCGTGCTGTTTCTCAGACGACATTAGTAACTATTCTTATCACTACTACCGATATCGTGGATTCGACTGGTTGTTAACCGCCTTCAGCTTCAACACTATATTTTTTGTTTTCCTTGGCGTTTTTCCTAATTTGACCATAGGATTCCGAATATCATTCAAACGAAAGCCATCCTCTCTATTGAAATTATTTGGATATTTACTAATTTCAACAGTTTCTCGTGCTAACCTTGCGCGATATTTATACACTCTAGCCGAAATAGAGACGTCATTAAACTTAATGACGCGACCTGATTTACATATGCGATCGACCACAGAAAGGTATTTTACATCTGCTATATGCTCCTTAGTACGAACATGTTTGACCAATATAACACTGTGTCCACATGAACACAGAATATGATACACACCTGGAGCTTGTTCCCATGGTAGGTCATCTTTGACACTTATAATACTTTCGATTTTTTAGTGGGCATCAAACGCAGGTCTAATATTTGCGTAACTCTAATTTTATCTGTAATGCAAGAGGCAGGGCTACATTAGAAACAAATGTTTCATTTCCAATTAATGATTTCTGCCCTCTTTTGCAGTGTACTAAATTTATTCGTGAAAAATTCAGCCTCTCTGATGTTATATCCATTATTTATTGCAGGAAAGCTTTAAATTATTTAGTTCATCCGATACATCACCGCAAGTTACTTCTTCTTGCTCGAATCGTCAAAGTTTTGAATACACCTAATCGTTGCTCAGGAGCACGATCAGAATCCTTCCTTATATATATATATATATATATATATATATATATATATATATATATATATATATATATATATATATATATATAAAGAGAAATTTATTTAATGAAAACATGAAAATAGAATTACGGAAAAAACTTTTGAAAACATATATATGGAATATATTATTATATGGTTCAGAAACGTGGGTGTTAACACAAAATTTAAAAAACCTTTGGAAGCCTTCGAAATGTGGGGCTGGCGCAGCATGATGAAGATTCCATGGACACAGAAGAAAAGAAACTCCGAGGTTTTGGGAATGGTAAATGAAAAAAGGAAACTAATAGGAACAATACAGCAAAGACGCGAAAGACTTCTAGGGCACATACTGCGGCATAACGAATTCATGACGGTCATAATCGAAGGAAAATTGGAAGGAAGAAGAAGAAGGGGAAGACCTAGAATGACGTGGATCGATCAAGTAAAAGAAAGAATGCGAATAACGTATAAAGAGATGAAGAACATAGCAGACAACAGGAAGGAATGGAAGAAAATGATTGGCTAGCTACAACGACAAGAGCATGCTCTTATATACTGATGATGATGATGATGATATATATATATATATATATATATATATATATATATATATATATATATATATACGCACTTGTATGTGTACTTTTACGGAAGACAGATGCAAAACTTTTTCCGCCTTCCCCTTTTTTCACGAAGAAAATTATATTTTACTAATCAGAATGAGAAAATTATAAACATGCGTCAGTGATAAAAAAGAAACTTATTGAAATAAAAAATCAGAAAAATAGAAAAATATAAATAAGGGTTAATATTATTCGTGGTTTTCTTTTTAGACCGATGACAATTGACGCTATTTAAGACAAATTTATATTTTTTTTTTTTTTAAATTATATTTTCAGCATGATCATCCGAACCGAATAAAATATTTTTAAATATATTTACACGTTTAAAAAATAACACCGTAAGACGAAATTTGAATTTTTCAAGTTCTCTTATATGGAGCGTCCTAATTGTGTACGCGCTAAAATTAATCGTTTTATTTTTATTCTTTCGTTAATTATTTATTTATTAATCGATACGATAATTCATCAAATTTACCTAAAATGTACGCCTCGCTATTATCGATCTTAGAAAACGAACAACGAATTAATTTCGGCTGTACGTCATTTTCAGGACTGAGATCAGTTATTGAAAACAGTCGCGGATAGAAATACACGCCGGAAGAAGTTATATCCATCGAAGAAACTAATAACATCAAAAACCAACGTTCGTCTACCGTAATATCCGGACCTTTTTTGCGTACGTGAAAGAAATCATATTACTATTAGTATAATATTTTTATATACATATAAAAATATTTTTAAATTAATAAAATTATTTTATAAAACAAATAATACAGGCTCACATTTAAGATCGAATATAAGTATATACATGTTTGCGGTTTTTTCCGCCTTTATCAGGGTTAGGATTTAGATAAGTTGGGGAGAATCTACTCCTAAGGGCATTGCGAGAGCGTGCGTTGAACATACGATTATTATCGGAAACATTAATTATATTAAGTACATGACGACCTGCTGTTAATAACTCATTAGTGATTTCATTCAAATCTGTGTAGAACATACGACAAAAATGAACTTGGTTCTATCAAATTCCATATCTATCGTTTATACACGAGAATAAGCCTATTTTTTTTACGAGAGAAGAATTGAAAACGATAATTACGGTACACTTGAAAACGAGACTGAAATGAATTACGAGCAGGTAAAAACTCGGCTAATTTACCAAAAAAGGTAAGTCATTTTATGAATAATAATGTGGCTATATGCAACATAAAATGTAATGGTTGTGGAAAAATAGTTTTGTAAATCGTGTACACAAAAAGAAAATATTGATAAATTTTGCAAAAAGGTGGATAAGAAAACAAGATACACGATCTATAATGTCAATTACGATTTGATGAACAGGAAAATTTTAACAATATAAAATTTACAATAGATTCTGGTGCTACTCGCCATCGTGTTAATGATAAACAATTACCGAAAGAGTATAAAGCATTTCAGAATCCGGAGCGTGTTAATGGTAGCAAGTGAAGAAGGTTCACTGACTGTATATGGTACAGGTTATATCGATGTTAGCAATACATTACGCTTTGCAAATGTTTCCAAATTTACGAGAAATTGTGTAATTTCGTCAACTCAAATAAATAAGAATAGCCACAATGTACTTTTTAAAAATAGTAAAAAACGTATAATTTGTGGAAACAAATTTTATTTCAGTCTAGATTGTGGAATATATCTTCTAAAAATGTAATAAATTCGCTCATACGGCACAATAGATTAATCATGTTGGAAATCACGTTTTGAGACATCTCAAAGACAAAAAAGTTAATTAAATATATATCTGGTAAAGTAGAGAATTGTGAAGTATGCATCGCAGCAAAATTCTACTTAAGAACGTGAAACGAATTTAAAATATGACGTTATAAAGATTTTTCTAAATACTTATTAGTATTTCATCATGAGCGATTTCAGATGACGGGACAAACAAAAACGGATATATTTTTCGAAATAATTTTCAAAGCATTCGTAAAATGTATTAAATAATGGACGAAGTATTCAAATCGATACAAATCTATCGATACATCAACATTTGTAAGGTATAGAAAGCCAGTCTACAGATTGGCCGCTAAGCTTTTATCAGAAGGTTTTGACGAACTGCAGCTTGGAAAGAAGAATGGAATTAAAAAAGAACCTAAATCTAAATGGAACGATAAATAAACCGGATTACAGGCCACTAGACTTTGACCTAGAGAAAAAAATCTAGATGTGTCCGAATCGATCACGGATGTCATATATACGATCGTAAAGCGGGATTTGAAGAATGATCTATCTTGTAGCTGTCAACTGACAGGCCAGACAATGAATCATATTTAAGACGCACGCCCACGCAGAGCACTCAGGTGTGAATGGATATAACGCGATTATGAAATTTTAATGTTTCGCAGACATACTATATCGTTTTTTTTATATTTCGATAATAAATAAAAATCATGGACAATTACCTCCCGCGATGGCGTCGCATTTCAGCAAACAATTGATATATAACGGTAACAATTTCATACATTCCGGCAGAATTAATTGTCCGGGAGAAGACGGCGTCAAGCAAGATTTCCGATAAGTCGCTAACATATGAGCACAACGTGACGTTAACGCTTCCTTCGTTTGACGAGGATTATTATCAGCAAGTTTGTGAATCACTGAAATAAAAACAATAATGATCATCAGCTCGACTCATACCGAAACACGTGTTTTTAAAATAATAATAATAATAATAATAATACCAGGGAATTTTATAATGTAATAATTAGCACAAGTCAGTCTGATTAACGCACGTACAATGTATTATGCTAAAACACGCATTTGGAAATTTAGAACAAAGTTATTAACAAAAAAAAAAAAAAAAAACCCCACAAAACCACCTGTGCAATATAAACAATTTATGTTCAGACAGTCGTAAAATTTTTCCGACGAACTGAATTAATCGTAATTAATTAAAAATCATTATTATATACAAGCACTACATACTAGATTTAGAATAAAAATTTGTTAACGCGTCTAATTCGTAATAACGGAACAGATCAGCTAGTTCGGAGCGGCAATTTAAAGATAAATTTAAACAATTTATCTTTAGACAAGCGTAAAATTTTTCTCGTAAACAATCGAATTCGCATGAGTAATTTAAACATTTATAATACTGCATATATTATTATGGGTGCAACTTACTCGATTTAGAATAAAAATTAATTAACGTGTCTAATTCGCAATATCTGAACAGATCAGCTAGTTGGGAACAACAATTTAAAGCTAAATTCAAAACGCGAATAAGTCGCTGACCCCTGAATGACGTGTATAATAAAGCTATCTGTACGTATACCGGTTCGTGTTCTAATAACTTATCATCGTGAGCTATTTCTACAGCTAAAGCCTGTAAAGAAATTAATCTATTTAAATAATAAAAAAGAATATCACAAAACGAAATTCATTTATTCAACATTAAAATTAAATAAAATGTCATTAAATTTTACATTAAAAAGACAATAAATATTATATACATATATATATATATATATATATATATATATATATATATATATATATATCAGGGGCAAACCCTCCGGTATCATTAGTCATGCGGAGCGGTACCGAGTAAAATTAAAAATTATAAATTACAATAATTTACTTTATTTAATAATCAATGGATAGAAACTATTTAATACTTTTATTAAATTTAAAAACTAAAAGACGCATTTATCTCACAATGATTGCGCCGATTTGGCGTCATTGAATTATATGGATCAACTAGCGCAAGTAATTTGAACAGAGTGCTGCAGCAGCAGTCAAAGATACTTCGTATAATCACATCCGCGCCATTCTACGTTTCTAATCTAATCCTGCATAATGATTTGAATATTTCATTTGTCCAGGATGTTTACATTGGCCAGTACGAGAAATTATTTAACAAACTCAAACATAGCAGTAATTCCAATATTTTCAGAATGCACTCATTAGAACTTCCAGGCAATCCAGCTAGGGGACTGAGAAGGAAGTGGTGCCGGGATGCTGTCCCGATTACCTAGTAACCGGAATTATCCTGATCGTTACATTTCTTTACTATATTACATTAATTCAATACTTCTAAAAGATATTCCATACCAAACTGACCTCGTTGTCTCCGCTGCGATGTTTAGATTTTAGTATTATGTAATGGTGTGCGTGCGTTGTTGTGTTGAACTTGATGTGTACTAGGCAGAGTTTTAACCGTCACATCCTTGATCGACGACGCGGTTTTCTTATTGTTGCATTCACGAGTGTTGCGTGTAATCTCGTACGGATTGTTTTTTATTTTTACGTTAATTTTTCGATATAAAGAATTTTATTTAATACATAGTAGTACACCGATATCTACATTATACGGGTGTTTTTAGCTATTACATTAAATTTAGTCTGAAATTTAACCAAATATAAACGTACGAATTTGATAATGTTGGCAAAAATTAACTATTAAATTTTAAAACGTTTTTTTTTTTTTTTGTTAATAAATATAGCCAGATTATATAGAAGCCTGTTACTCTGCACTAAAATATCTCGCTGAACGTTTAAAATTATAATTAATATTAAAAATACAATGCTAACATTGTAAATAGTTCTACCGTAATAAAAATTTACTATTTAGAAACGTTCAAAATAATATTAAAAGTTGTCTGATTTTAGTTCATGCATAACCGAAAGAAAATATTTTTTTGTATCGCAATATAAACGATCGAATTTATTGAATAATCAAGTGTAAATATTTTTTTTCCATGAATGTAACTTTTTAATATTCTTAAAAACGAAAATAATAACATATTAGAGCGGTACCACTAGAAAGATCAGTATTCACAACTGGTGTATATATATATATATATATATATATATACAAGCAGAATGAATTCAAGTATGAATTATGAATTATTATGCTTTTACGTAGTCAAAAACGAACTGTACCTTATCTTCCGTTATAACTCCAAATTCGATATCATATGTCGAAGTATAACTGGCCACGCCGTAGCAACTTACAGGACGTATGCCTGTTGACGTTCTTACTTTCATTACAGCATCGAAAGCAGTTCTTCGATAAATATTACGAGCCAAATCTCTTAAAAACCGAGGACCATCTACCTCTTCCTGCATAATATTTAACGAACGTAAATTAAGAACATATTATTTTAAAACGTCGTCATAATTAAAATGCGACGATTTAGTTGGCGTGCTATCGAGCAAAGAAGATAAAAAAAAACAAAAAAACAAAAAAAAAAAAAATCAAACGTAACAGTTGTAAAATATCTTTAAATCACAGATTCATATATTGATTCTAGCACGATTATACGGTTATACAATACCTAGGAATGCATTTGGATAAGCGCCTTACTTGGGGAAATCCACATCAGAAGAATGATAGTTAAAAAAATAAAACACGTGAATTATATTGGCTCATCGGTAGAAATAAGCCAATTTCGACGTACGGTCTTCAATTACGGGGATGTTGGCCACAAATCGCAACAAGATTCCGGTTAGACAGAATGTCATCCTGCGTGCAACTGTCGACGCTTACTGGTTTTCATGTAATGACATTCAGCACGATCTTCGGATAATGTTCGCCGACGATGTTATCAAAGATTTTGCCAAGCAGCACGAGAAGCGGCTGTTTTAACATGTCAATATGGAAGCCGTTAAATTTCTAGACGCTAAATTAGATGTGAGACGCCATAACAAACCGCGAGATTTAGTCTTATAATCAATAATTAGATTTAAGGAAGTTTTAACACCATCGGGTTAATTTTTTCACACTCGTTTATATCATCTAACAAGATACGTACTGCGTTATATGATAAGCATTTTATTAATAGAGTGACTTATTTAACATTACGGTAAGATTGTAATGAGAAAACAACGACAAATTATTAAATATCGTTCAGTTGCGATCAAGAATAAACGACTAATAACAACAAAATAAACAACCGAAAAGAGTTAAAATTCTTAAAGTTTGTTCTTTATCAAAAATAAGCTTTTCGGTTGTTAAGCCATTATCGAGTGAAAATAAATTATAAAAATATGTATAAATATAAAAAATATTATTTCGATAAAGCAAATTACAAAAATTATTATAATGGTAAAACAATATTTCGAAATAATCTGATTATTTTAAAATACTGTTTCATCATTAGAATTTCTGTAAATTGCGTTATCTAAGTAAAATATTTTAAATTTATATATTTTTTTATATCCACTCGACAATGGTTCAACAGTCGAAAAGCTTTGCGATTTTTCATAAAGAAAAAATAAATATGAGTGATTTTAACTCTTTTTTTTTTTTTTTTTTAACACTACATTCCAAACATTTCAAATAATAATAATATCCTAAGAATGGACATACAACGTCTCGATTATTTACAATATTCATAGGACGCATTTTGAACATATAACGCACGCGCCACTCAAAACCAGCGTAATAACTACATCTTCTTATATATGGGAATATCGCGAGAAAGGAAGAAAAGTGCACAACTTAGCGCAGTGGTATAATGCAAAATACAGTTGAACTGTTCCGGAATGCATCAGATAGATAAAAAATTGGCAAAATATTAGCCGACGTTCGATAACGGACGTGGTATAATGCATTTAAGAAAAAAAAAATTCTATAATCACGTCAAAAATATCGAGTAAAGTATTCAATTACTTCGTATATATAAAGAAAAAATTTACAATTTTACGTCTGAAATTGATAATGCGTGAAAAGATATTAATTTCATCTCAGTGCTAACCAGGCTTAAAATTTCGTTTTTCAATTAATAAAAAAATAGACGCTTTATAAATGCGCGCTTAAAACGTTTAATAACAACGATTTAAATTTTACATATTTATCGAAGAGCGTCTGTAAAAGTTCCTGTGAAATGTTTCACGCTGCTTGAAAATAAACATTTTCCGTGAAATTTTACTACATTTAACGAATAAAACGCAAAAATTTTTAAAATAATAAGGGTAAGAGGCATTAATTCGCAGGAGGGAAAAATGTATATTTTATGTTTACGATTATGATTAAATATAAAAAAGTAATGGGCTACTATAACCAATTGGTAATTCTAAAAACCCCACTAAAATTTGGGTTTTTATTTAGTCAGATTTACTTTAATTCTTTATTAGTACAATGTAAACACGGCACGACAAATAAAAATATCGCTAAACGATAATATAACGAATATAAAATAAACGTGTATTTAAAGTTAAAAATATATATATTTTATTTTAAAAAGTAATTAACGAATAATCTGGAATTGTATGAACTTTTCGAAGTAAATCAAGTGATCGGACAGATTTTAGAACTCCATCGATAAATTGAATATATTTTAATACAACACGAGTAAATGTAATCGGTATTTTAGAAAATCGATCATTTATTCTAGTAAAAATATATATAATATAAATTAACTTGATTCAGTTATTCAGATCACTCTATCGAAGAAACTTTTTTTCTTTTTTCTTTTTCTATCAATAAAACGGTTCTACTTAGTTAATATTTTGAAAATTCGTATTATTAGGAAATTATATTTAATTTTCCGAGTTTTTTAATATTACTATAATTATTATTATCGAACGTTATTTTACAAAATAGAAATTATATGCTAACCTCGAAATACGTATACTTGTAAACATCGCCGCCCGTAACGCGACTAAGTTGACCCAAAGTCGGAAGATCTACGTAAGTATTGTTAAATATAAACAAATCTATACCGACGCCAAATTTTACGCATTCCTTAGCGACATTCGTATATTCCATGTTGTATGGCGCTGTGAAGTAATAAAATATGGTCTCAGTGATTATCGGGAATAAAAAACTCGACAAACCGTATGATACGGATAAAATTGTATTAACGAATCAATTATTTTAAATAATTAAAAAAAAAAATTAAAATAAAAAAAAGATGTAATAATTTTGGCGCGTGCTTGAAAATGACGTAACTGCTGTCGAAAAGCTTCGCGATTAAAAAACTTTTAGTGATTATTGATGTTATATTTTGTTCGGTTTATTATTAATTAATAAAATCGCTACTCTCCGATATATTCAACATTTAATTAATTAAATACTTACTACAGACGCGCTAAGTTGACGATTGGAATGTAACAATTATTACGTAACAATAATAAATTTTTAAAACATCTTCAAGCAATATAAAGATAAATCAGAGAAAATTTTGAAGCTAATATGTTTAAAATCACGCATCTAACTTTAAGCAACAACACTTACGCACGTGTGTAAATGTGGATGCTATTTACATCGGCAGGTTTATCAATGTTAAAATGTAACTCTTATCCGTATGTACCAGAGGCGAAGTACCGCTAATAATCATGCGAAATTGTACCGAGTAAAAATCAAAATTACAACAAACTTACTTTAATACTTTAATAGATAGAAACTATGTAATACTTTGAAATCTTTCGCGAATTCAATAAACAGGAAACTTTCATAAATTAGTACACCTTTTATATTTCATGTAGACAACCAAACTAAACTCTGTTGTGTGCTTTCAGATAGTATTATGTGTAAATGCGTGGGTTGTTATGCGTTGACCGCGGTATGTACCAGGCAGAGTTTTAGCCATCAGTCCGCTGTACGTGATCGACGCGATTTTCTTATCGTTGCATCGATTTGCTGTCACGCGTGTTGTAACGAATGTTGCATATAATCATGTGCCGATCGTTTTGTTGCGTTATTTTATTTTCGCATTAATTTTTTAATATAAATAATTTCATCTAATACATAGTAGTACACCGATGTCTACATTATACAGGTATTTTTAGTTATTAACTTTAGTGTGAAATTTAACCGAATATAAACTTATGAATTTGATAAGCGTTGGCTTTTTCAAGTTGTGTCGTCTTATTTCTACAAACGACAGTTTTGAGCGTTCATTCTCCGCATTAAAACTTTCGTTCAACCCCAGTCGCAAGCCAGAATAAGTAACCTGTCATTCTTAGCGATAGGAAAAGATTTATTAAGTGTAATCCTAAAACAAAATCAGAATCTTACAATTTAGTAATAAAAAAAAAAATTGCAAATACGTGTAGAAGAGATTTGTTTGAATAACTTCATAAAATATAGAATTTTATATGTAGTTCTGCGTTTTATTTTAAATCTAAAAAGTTACGACGGCGGATATTTTTACACGGTTTTAGAGTGACATTTAAGGGGAGCAGGACACTTCTTTTAATGTATACACATAGCACAGAACATACTGAAGTATACTAGAGCGGTACTTCTAAAAATGATTCGCCACTGATATATATATATATAAAAAGTTGAATATATTGGAGAGTAGTGATTTTATTAATTAATTATAAAAGAAAAAAAAATATAACACAATCACTACAAGTTTTTTAATCGCGAAGCTTTTCGACAGTCACGTCATGTTCAAGCGCGAACAAAAATTATTACATCTTAGTGAAATATGTATATCAAATGTGAAGTTGTCGTTATATAATCATTTCTGGTTTTTCATATTTAAAAAAGATGTAATAATTTTTGTTCGCGCTTGAAAATGACGCGACTGTCGAAAAGCTTCGCGATTAAAAAACTTGTAGTGATTGTGTTACATTTTTTTTTCTTTTATAATTAATTATATATATATATATATATATATATATATATATGAGGGGGCAACCCCAGGAAGTGTGATGCGCAATACATAAACTCTCAAGAAGTTTGTTTTAGCCTCTCCACTTCCGCCCCCCCACTCGCCTTCTCGAGGCCCTGTTAAGTCAATTCTGGATGGAGATCAGGTAACCAACCCGGGTGGAAGTCCAGATTGACGAACAAAAGAGTGGAAGGGGGGTCTATGAAGGGCAATTATACAGAGACTGTAGAAAGGCCTTCATAGACTGGGTGTAGATGAAGCAGGTCTATTACCCTAGGACGGCGGCAGAGGAACTATAATAATAGTCAATGGCGGCGTTCCACAGCTCTGGTGAGTATAGCTACTACCCTCCAAGACTAACAATCTTGGCAGTATATTTAGCTAGCAAATGGCTAACCACAATATTCTTTTTTCAACTGGAAAGCATGATGGAAAAGACAAATCATATAACGACTCCAGGTGGTAACCAATCCACCGTTGCTAAATGCAACGCCAGCAAGCGATCATATTCTGGAGAGCTTGCACCAACATGCGCTAAGGATTTTAAAACGATTAGAAGTCAACAGAAAATTTTTTTTTGCAACACTCGATATAAATTCATTACAAAAAGTAGGAAAACTAAAACAATTGATAGATGTTCTGAAGGAGCATGATATATGTATCGCTGCTATACAAGAGACAAGATATACAGATGAAAATGTGTTCGAATCTGAGGGATATCGAATATTCAAAGGAAAAGTAGGAAAAGTAGAAACAAACAACGCTGCGTACTTAGGAACAGCTTTTGTAATCAGTTGCCAGATCCTGGATTCGGTCGTGGATTTCCAATCATTTAACAGTCGAATTTCTTTACTGAGCATTAGATGCACAAATAAGATATACACGTTAATCAATGCGCATGCTCCAATAAATCAAAAAAAATCGAACAAATAAAAAAGAAGCAGATATTTTTTTGGAAAAATTGGAAGAAGTCCTTATAAACATCCCCAAGAAACACACAACTGTATTACTGGGAGATTTTAATGCGCAGCTAGGCAGAGAAAAGAAGTATAGAGATATTGTTGGAAGATATCCAGCACATTTAAGGACTAACAAAAATGGAGAAAGACTAATAGATCTGTGTAAAACTGCCAACCTGATTATGAAATCCACAGCTTTTAAACACCTGCCGAGGAAACAGAAAACATGGACGTCTCCAAATTCAAAATTAGGCGAATTTCAAATAGATCATGTGGCAGTGTCAAAAGTATCCACAAAGGAGATACAAAATGTAAAAGTTGTAAGAAATGGACATCTGGATTCAGATCATTACCTTTCTAAAATTAAAATTAAATTTCAACCTAGGAATACAAGGAAAGAAATTAAAACAATGAACAAGTATGATACAATGAAGTTAAAAAAAGGATCTGAATTTAAGGACAAATTGGAGACTAGAAATCCGGAGAATTGGGAACAATTAAAAGAAGTATTGGTTCAAACCGCTAAGGAAACACTTAGCTTAACAAAAGTAAGAAAACATTCGTGGTGGAACTATGAATGTGAAGAGGCCGTTATAAAAAGACAACATGCATGGAAAAAGTGGAATGCAGATAAAAGCGAAAATAATAAGACATATTTCATAGAAACGAGGAAAGAGGTAGGGAAGATTATCAGAAATGTGAAAAGAAAATATCACAGTGATCGGCTATGTAAAATCGAACAAGATTTCCAGAAGAATAACACAAGAGATTTCTATAAAACATTGAAACAAAGTGTAAATAAATTTATATACCGGTGTCTTATGTTCAAAGACAAAAATCAAAAGATGGCATTTAGTAACAAAGAAAATTGTAAAATATTGGCAGAATATTTTGAAACGCTACTGAACTGCGAAAGCCCAACACTGACCTTCACTTTTAAAGAAGGGGATAGGAATCACGATTCTGTACCTCCAGATAAGGGAGAAATTATTAACATAATTAAATCTTTGAAGAATAATAAGGCTCCAGGGGAGGATACAATAATAGCAGAGTTATGGAAAAATTCGAATAATAAATGCCAAGATAAATTGTTGAAATAATCAAAAATATTTGGGAGACAGAAATAATTCCCCAGGACTGGACAACAGCATTGATACATCCATTACATAAGAAAGGAATACAGACAGATGTGAATAATTACAGAGGTATATCGCTGTTACCAGTTACCTATAAAATACTCTCTAAGGCAATACAAACTAGAGCAGAAGAGCAGCTAGATACACAAATTGGTGAATATCAGTGTGGATTCAGAAAACATAGATCATGCGTTGAACAGATTTTCAACCTCAAGTCATTAATGTTGTATTTGAAGAAAAGATCCAAAAAATATGTAATAATGTTTATTGATTTTAAAAAAGCTTATGATTCAGTAGATAGAACATTATTGTTTAATGCCCTCAAAGAATTTGGTCTAGATGAAAAAACCACAAGTTTAATAAGAAAAACGTTAACAAACACATACGCTAAAGTGAAATTTAGAGGTGAAATATCCAGACAGTTCGAAATAAAAACGGGTGTTAGACAGGGGGATGGACTGTCACCTTTACTCTTTAACTGCACACTTGAAAAAGTTATAAGAGAATGGAGAAAAGCTATGAGTGATGAAAAAATCACTGGGAATATTAGATTAGGATACAAGAGGGACAATTTACTAATAGACTGTTTAGCTTTTGCAGATGATCTGGCAATAATAGCAGAATCTACAGAGACAGCAAAGCGGCAGATAGAATTATTAAAAGAACAAGCGGATAAAGCTGGTCTACAAATTTCCTTCGAAAAAACCAAATTTATAACAAATATTACAGCCGCTCCTGATAAAATAAAAACTAAGTTTGGTCAAGTGTTAAGAGTTAATCAATTCAAATATCTGGGAGAATTCATCGAGCAGAATGCATCAGAAAAAGAAGCAATCAAATACAGGATCGATCGAATGAAAGCAGCGTTTTATTTAACAAAAGAAATATATAATAAGAAATTTTTATCAAGAAATGCTAAACTGCGACATTACACAACGGTGATCAGACCAGAAGCATTATATTCAGCGGAGAGCCTAAAAATGAACCAAAAAAGATTAAATGAACAGCTTGAAATCGCAGAAAGAAAAATCGTAAGAAGAATAATAGGACCAGTGAAACAAGGTGAAAAATATATAAAACGAAGTAATCGAGAAATATATCAACATGTTGAAAAAATTACTACAGCGATCCGGAAAAGAAGAATACGATTTTATGGACATATGCAACGGATGGAGGACAGTAGGCTCACCGGAAGATTATTTAAGTACATGCGAAAACTAAAAATGAACGATACATGGTATACAGAGACTAAAAATGACATGGCGGAACTGAATATTATGCCTGAAGATGTAGAACAGCGAGTTATATTAAAGAAGAAACTATTTAATTGTAAAGAATTCGCGGAAAAGCAAGGAAGAAGAACTGGCACTTTGTGGACCGAAGAACGAAAAAAAAGACACAGTGAAAGGATGAAAGCAGTATGGAAAAAAGGAAGAAAAATAGCAGGACCAGTTGATAACGTAGTCAATTAGTGGCTCATTCGAAATAATAATAATAATATATATATATATGAGTGTAACCGTATATAAAATTGTATTCTACTCGAAAATTGTATCAAATCGTTTTTTTTTAATCTAACGTAAAATAAAATTACCTAAAATAGTCTTCTCTTTATCGGTACCTAAAACTTGACGATTGTCTCGGTTTATTAATTTTCCCGGAGCGTTTGCCGTCGGCAGCGTAGAATGAAATACGTACATTTTTCCGGGACAATTAAGAACCTTGAAAGAGAAGAAAATAATAAATTATTTAATATATTATAAAATTATTTATTCGTAATTTCTGTAGATCGAACTTAAAATTTCATTTACACTTTCATAATGAATTTTGATTGAAACTAAAACGCACGCCGCCTAAATGCAATTAATCCGTTTTAGTCAGGATATCCGCACTGCATGATACGTGACATTTCAACGCTAACAAAATTGTATGTTTTCTGACTGACAACGCGAAATGTATCGAATTTTTAAAATATTTATATTAAATGAAAATTATCTAGTCATCTAAAAAACGGTATTGTATAATAAACACCCGCATAAAATGTATACTTTCGAATGAAAATTTCGACGTACGAATCGAATGATTTTTAACATTCTCGTTACTATTGAAACGTGTAGTTGATTAAAAACACATTCGTAACGTGTACTAACGGAAATTCTCATTTTATAAATCTGAAATTATAATTAAAATATTAATAATAAAAATTAAAAAATTACGTGTTATTATTTAAAAATTATATCAAAAGTAATTTTAAAAGATACATCGATAATAATAGATAATTTTACTTAATAAATTACGAAATTAGTATTATTCATAAATGGCGAATTGTTTCGGTAATTATACGTCGTTAGTAATTAAATTAAAAAATAAAACAGAAAAAAAAAAAAAAAAAAAAGCACAAATCACCGTACTCGGTATAACGTAATTACAGTTAAACGCGTTAATATTTCATACTTTCAGTTGTAAATTTTCACTTAATTATTATTTTCCTTTTTCGTTTTACGATGGTATATTTATTTAATAATTGCAAATTTATGTTATGAGAATTTAAGTTGGCGATCTAATTAAGTGCCACTCTATAAACTCCGGTTATAATCTTTTATTTACATCACTCTCCGATATTTCTAAACTTAATGATAATATCTAAATAAAATTAACATTATCTTCCCGGGGCTACGATCTAATCACAGCTAATGTTATAAAGAAAATACCAAGAAAAGCTGTGTAATATTGTTGACGCACACTTTCAACGCGATCTTTCGAACTGGCTACTTCTTGATAATAATAATAATTCCAAAAGCACGAAAAACCTCAACAAGATCGATTTTTGCTTATTGCCAGTTTTCTCTAATCTGAGAAAATCTTACTCAGAAGGATAAATTGTAACACCTATCAGTTTGGTTTCAGAAAGCACCAACCACAGCACATTAGATGCTTCGAAGAAAGTAAATATTGCGCTGC
This sequence comes from Coronaproctus castanopsis, assembly GCA_032883995.1. Lineage (NCBI taxonomy): Eukaryota > Metazoa > Arthropoda > Insecta > Hemiptera > Monophlebidae > Coronaproctus > Coronaproctus castanopsis. Next base: position 36,710,196 of record CM065054.1, on the reverse strand, counting down.
GATTTTTCTCAACATTGAGAAAGATTTCGACATACTGGACTGTTATTCAAGCTGAAACACCAACTGCCTCATTCGTATTGCCTGTTAATTCAGTTATACTTAACAGAAATATATGTCCACCTTTAATGCGGATGGTGCTTATTCACCAAAATACCCTATTATAATGTCAGTAGTTCCGCAGGGTAGTGTGCTGGGACTACTTTTGTATCAGATTTATATATAGGCGCGATTTCCCGCAAAAGCTATGTTTGCTGATGACAGCTATATCAACTCATCGTAATAATAATACAGCCACTAGCTTCAAAATCATCCATCACACGTGGAGAATTGACTTAAACAACGGAGAATCGCAGTTAATGAATCAAAGTCCAAATAGATTCGGTTTACATCGAAAAAAGAGCAAACTTTGCCTATCCAACTGAATAGGCAATTCCAAAGTCATATGTTGTTAAATATATTGGATTATGACCAAGGCTCAACCTTAAGGATTGTTAAACGAAAGCAATTAAACATCACATACCGCAACACGCATTGACCGATGAATAAAAAGTCACCTTTATACCAATCGAAAATAAAGTATTACTATATAAAACAATCTTAGAACCTGTGTGGACACACGGTATTCGAATCTGGGGAACAGCAAACAATTCAAACTTAAAACTTAAACAAAGATTCCAGTCTAAAGTCCTGCGAGATATTTTAGCGGCACCATGGTTTGTTCGCAACGATGACATACGCAATGACCTCCGCATTTCAACTGTCAACGGAAGTAATTGCGACCTTTGCAGGAAGATATTTTCATCGACTCAAAAGCCACATTAATCCGTTAGCAGTTGATCTCTCGCAGAATAGCGTGCGATTCGAACGATCGAAACAACTTAGCCAGATTGAAGTAGAGTTCCGTCCGTAGATAATTATATAGCATTCAATATACTATAATAAATAATATATAAACAGGGAATGCCCCATAAGCATTTCATCATAATCTATATACATAACGATGTTACTTAATGTTCGGACGAACAGATTAAAGAAAAAAAAAAAGCTTCCGTAAACATAATAAATTATAATTTTTCCAATTTCTTAGGTTAGGTTAGGTTAGGTTATATTTGATATTTTTTCTGTTTTCGCCACGTCAAAATGTCTTCATTAAACCCCGATGACGGTGCGTAATAACTGATTGAAAAATCTTCGTTACGTAGTAGTAATTAATTTAAACGAATTTTCCCACACTTCCCAGTAATGTAATGACACATATATCGTTCGCATTACAAACATCACGTAGATGGAGCATTTCTTATGATCTATTAATTCGAATAATAAAAATATCCTACATTTCTTACAGACAAAATGATCGACCGAAAGAAATTAGCGCTTTTCTCTCTCTCTCTCTCTAAAAATTATCGAAGATAAAATTATCGGACAAAGATGTAGAAGAGATCTGCGAACAACATTTATAGATGTAATTGTGAATGATTTCATCGACCTATACACACAAACATATGCATGCACATCTAAGGCAATTAAATACCTTGAAAGCTTCTAAACAAGCCGCAATCGCCGGAAGTAATAATGTATCCGTAATTCTGGTTCCAGCGAACATTTCTGGTATTTGCGTCATTAGATTTTGAATCATTTCGTTAGATTCATACGGATCGCAAACGAATCCGTCTAATATCGGTAAAAACACATCCTCTATATCGTTTACTATGAAAGCTTGCGGTCTACCTAAACAAGACTAATTGTACCAAACAATAAAATAAATCACTTTGTGTATATAAATATTTTCAAATATATAAACATATATATATATATATATATATATATATATATATATATATATCACCTTTTGGCGAGTTTAATCTGATTTTAAATATTTATTAGACATCTATATTAGCGTTATTTATAAAATGATACAAGTATATATATTCCGGAGATAATGGATTTATGACTATAATACTCATGAGACCTTAATGTAGGCAATACTTTTCCCAAAATAATCTTTCTGGTTCGAATTCGACACACAATATGATCTATTGCGACCCTTCTAGGTTACAATAATCACAAGTCGAGCTATTAACGCAATCGATGAAATGGTGTTCGATGATGTCCAAAACGTAATCCGCATATCTATGTATTATATTCTTGTCCACATGGATTCCTATCGACAGTATGTTTTACTAAATATATAGGTTTCCACTTCTGTCTGCTTTATATACATTTGTTCACATTGTTTATATAACCGATCCTTGGCAACTGTAATATAAGTAATATAATCTTCCCAGTTTAGTTTCATCCGTCTACTACTATTATTCTGTTCACTTCTCGTATACATCGACTGTGTCTCGTTTCCATAAAGTTCAATTTAAAAACCAGTACGGTGTTTAGCTTTTCAAGTTTATTTTCTAATTTTCATTTCTACGTTAGTAACATTTTTCGGATTAATCGCTTGTGGTTTGCTGAGTTTTTTTATTTTCTATTTTTATGTAGTTTAACGCTATACGAAGATTTTAATTATGTGATAAAATACTAATATCGACCTATATCTGTAGAAACCATTCGTATAGATTATTTCGAAATTTGCGCATTTTTCGTTAATTATACGATCGAACTGTATGTTATTTAAATTTTTGTCATTCGATACGTGAATATTATTGGGATCCAAAGTTCTTCTTCCGGTTCAATTGGATATGATTAGAAAATTGTAGGTGTACATGAAGTAGAAATATTTGGCGAGGATTAAATCTGTTTAAAACGCAGGGTTTTTTTTTTCGAAAATCCGTCTTGATATTAAAGCGCGTATATTTTGAATTAATCAATATATGTATTTCGTGAATATTTCGCAAATTACGATTGTTACATTATAGTATTATTGTTATATTTACATCGTAATTAAATTTTTATATTATCGTTAGGGGGGTTACCTTTACGTTGTAGAATTGTATATTATTGCTATATGTGACGAAACCGACTCGCGTATAACATTTACCGGTTACTTCGTCGACGGGTAGTAAATTTAAAATATTGCTTATATCGCGACAAAACACTTTAAGCATACCGGATTTAACGCTGGCGTACGATACGTCAATTAGAAACAACAAAGTAGGAGCCGTTGGCAGTAGATTATCCTGAATATATGAAATAAACATTAATATATATTAAATTGCATCCGATAATGTATAATATTTCGTATAAATAATATCGAAAAATTTACGAAATTAAAGAAAAACCTTAAAAACAATAAAATATTTCGAATATTAAATTTTTCATTTTAATTATTATTAGTAGTTGAACATTCGCTGGAAACGTTTAAAAAAAAAATCATGCAAAAACATTGACGAAAACTACATCACAAAATCAAATCTATTCTACTCGAGAAACATACGTGGTCGAACGATAGTTCGAATTTATATATGTAAGACGATTGATCAGATGTACGCGTTTATTTACACTGAAAAATAAACGAAAGCGAAAATAATCACGAAAAGGGCGGACAACTACACAAATTGTCATTAATCGTTTTAAAGCCCTCACGCGTCAGGTCTGTTAATAATAATTATTAAAAAGAAAATTACAACGTGTTAAATTTTTATCACAGCTTATACACGTACGATATATTATTAGTCGTTTTTATCGTTTGATTATGAAAAAGCTTTCGACCGGTTAAAAACATACGAAATTTTTCAGAAATATATTAGAAGAACATCGTATAGACAATAAAGATTTACAAATAATTAAAAGTATATACCGGAATCAGATAGCGAATATAAAACTTGGAGAAGAATTTGACCGATAATAGGTGTCAAAAATTTAAAAAGCCCTTAGAGACAAGTTAATATATATTCAGAAGAGATCATTAAAAACAAAAGCAAAAATTTATATATATATATATATTTTTTCTACTTCCGCCAATTCATCCCTAGCCATGTTGGCTATTTATGAAGTATGTCATCGTCTTCTCTTGTATGGGGAATACATGTATTGATGTATTCAGAGCCCTTCTCTTAAACTTTGATTATTTTCAATCGTCGGGTTGTCGCGACGTCTGGAAGCGCAGACGGATTCAAAATAAACGGATGTTTGATAGGATGTGTATATACAGATGATCCGAGTATTACTACTAGTAGGATCAATATTAAATACAGATGATGCTAAAAATAGGTCAAACAAAGCAGGGGAAGAAATATGGCGCGAAAATGAACGCTAGGAAAACAAAGGCCGTAAAATTCACAAGGACGATTGATAGATCTCGAATTAAAAAATTGGAAACGAAATAGTAGAAACTGCGCGAGAATTTCGATATTTAGGCGTATTACTGCTGACAAGCGACGATCGAGATATAAAAGAAATTAGAAACCCCGTTTCGGAATAGTCAAACAAGCGTTCAGAAACTCTAAATTGAATGGTGACAATTATGTTTTTATTAAAACATGACTTTAATGGTGTCATCACGTATGAAGAAACACACGATATGTTAAATGGAAACAAATATAATAATAAATGCGAAAAATGGACGACTGTATAAGTTAACATTTTTACGTGTAATCATGATTTACTCAAATATGCAACATAAAATATACGCGTGTTAACAGTAGCAATAAATTTAAACAACGCAAAAAAAACTAATTAAAATCGCTAAATTAATTTATATATATATATATATATATATATATATATATATATATATATATATATATATATATATGAAAAAGGAATTATATTACAAAATATGCGCAAGAGGCGACTTAACTTAAAAGTGGCTACATTGTGCATTACGTCAAGAATCAAAATATCCCGAAGGTTGTTATTAGATAATGGGGGAAAAACCAACGAACGACGTTCATCGACATAGTGCTAAAAGAAAGTGAAATACTTACTTATCCGGAATTAAAGAAGAAAACTTGCGACAGGCTTGAATGGAAGTTCGAACCAGCGTACGGACTGATACACGGATGATGATTATAAATTTAGGTTTTTTTGCATAGTTCAGATAAAATATTCTCCTTTTCTGCTGATGTCAGTCCTTCGATGTTTATTGACATTACCGATAAACTTGAGCTTTAGCTCTGTGTTATTCCACAGGTGAATATGCTAGTGCAGACGGAATTCAGCACATGTAAAAAGAATTGATGTAGCACTACACGAAACCGATCGTATAGTTACAGGATAAATAGAAATATTATCCGGTATAGCACCAACAGATATAAGACGGGAAGTGATGGCTGGAAAGGAAAAAACAAAACAAGAACAAAACATAAGGCACCCACTGAATGTAAAAGATGCGGGGCAATAAGTCAACTCAAATCAAGAAAAGAGTTTTCTTAAAACAGCAAACGCTCTGACACAAACGCCGGAAACCACTACGATGGAGTTATGGAAAGGATTAAAATTATGGGAACCACCGAACGAACATCTCTACTTCCCGGTAATAAATTTCCGTGGTCAATATGGAAAACTCTAAATAGAATAAGAACTCCGACAGGTAGAACATGAAACGATGGAAAATTACAGATGACAGATGTGATTGTGGCATGGTACAAGATTCGGAGCACTTATTAACTTGCTCATTGCTGCCAGTGCGATGCGGGATGGAAGATATGACAAGAATAGACGGAATCTCGGACGAGGCAGTCCAGATAGTGAAATATTGGGGGGGGGGAAGAAATATAAATGACCGACACGATAAAAAGAAGAAAACGATTATAAATTTAATGAATTTTTATATTAGACAGAAAATTTTTATTTTTCTGGCTAGGTAGTATAATCGTTTACGTATAAATTTCATATTGCTGATTTGTTGACCACGTTGTTTAACACATTAACTATCGGACTATTTTATAAATGTTTTTTTTATTATTTTGCTATTATTTGTAACGCGTCGTATATCTAAATTAAATATTTTCTTTTTTCTTTTTATAACTTTTTAAAATTGTATATAAATTTTGTATTTTATTTTTTACGCATACCTGATTAAAATAGCCGATAACCTTTATAGTATTTTTATGTATAGAAATTTAGCGATTTTAACTAATTTTTTTGATTGTTTATATTTAAAAATCACTAGTTTAGCCGAACTATGTCGCGTATGTTCCGGTAGAAAGTCTATAAATAAAAATTAAACCGAATAATTAGTCGGTTTTAGATTTAAAAAATCGGATTAATAACTTTTTTCTGAAAAATCGAATTAGTCATTCGTTATTATTCGATTATGTCCATCTCTAGTGCACATCCGTTTATCGATGTTTTCGTCATAATTATTCTGCGATAGACCGTGTTGTTTACTAAACTATCATATTTCCTATATACGATACGCGTTGCGTATTGTATAGTTTATGTCTGACATTCGATATTGTTAGATTTCATTTTTTTTTTTTTGTTATACGATTTCCCGAAATCAGGGACAGGTATTTGTGTAGCACAACTTATAAAGCGTCACTAGCGGACGGGGGAGAGTCGTCGCTTGCCACGCAGGTAAGGTAGCAATAATAATATTATCTATAAACGAAAGTAGTAACAATAATAACTATAACAGTAATAAGAATAATTATAGTAGCGCGATTAGTGATAATCCAATCTTAATATTTCTAAAGACGCTATCGTAACGGATATTGTTATGAATGAAATTACTATATGTTAAATAAAATATACGTGTAGAACCGAGCCACGAAATTGTTTCAGATATTTCATACATTATACTAGCGATCATTTTATGCTTTTAACATTTTTATAGACGGTCTAAACTGGAGAGTATGGTTGTATGTTTTATGGATCGGCATCTGCGTCATTATTAAATAAGCTTGATCGTGTACAAAACGAGTGTATTAGGCTCATTAGCGCGATTAATAACACTCCGATACCGACCTTAACGGTAGAGTGTAAGATTCCTCTCTTACAATGTAGACGAAGTTATTTAACACAAAAACTTAATGAACACGCATCGCTTTCCTCTATATAATTTATTTCATCAAATTTACTCCAATTGACGGTTTTTTCATATAACAAGATGCACCTCGAGCCTTCAGTTATATTTGGAAGAATATCAGACACATATTAATTTACATTACCGTGTTGATACAATTTTTCCAATAAAACAACATTCTTCTTTCCTGAAAACTACATCATTTATCCTCCGCCGCTTATCCGTAGTACACTGATATACATTGAGTGATATTATCTTTGAGGGTTTACTCGAAAATAAATAACTAAAATACTAACTCTACAATATTCCTTCGGCGCGATAAATTCGTAAGTGCCGTACACCATTTCGGGTCTATCATAGCGATCGACTCTTTGACCCGTATGATCTAGATGCTGGAAATAATCGGCGGTTACTGTTTAAAAACAAGAAATAACACTTGTAAAATATATGAACGAATATAAAGAGAATTAATCGTACGATTATATACAATTACGTACGGTGCGTCATTACGAAATTTCATATATTTATTTTTAAGAGTTTCGATTCTAGAAAATATATCGATAAAAAAATATATATATATATATATGAAATTATCACCTTCGGTAATAGCTTTACATAAACAGCATTGAAATCTTCGACCGCCGTCTAAAAACTGCATATACGAATTCATATAAGCTTTGCATCTAACACAACGAATCGGTCCTTTCGCACCGCTATCAACAATAAAAGGTTCAAGTTCACCCGGTTCTAATTTAGCGAGTGGAACGACAACTAATCCAAACGGCAAATTAGCCTAAAATAATATAAAGATATAAATAAAAAAAAAAAAACAAAGAGTCAAAAACGAGCTCGATCAAAATAATTTATAAGACTGATCCGGTGATTTGTATGTAATCCGGACGGATCCGTTGATATTCCGTTTACATTACAGTTTATACTAACTCAAATATTATTATTGGTTTGATTAAGCATCGCGATCTATGAAAAATCATACTAATCTATTAAAACGATCGTTTATTTCTAACGACGTCATTTCCTTCCCACATATTTTAACGTCGTAGAATATTTTCTTTAAAACACACACATAATTCATATATCATTGAACTGGAGTTCAAAAGGTGTAAACATCAACATACCTACATCATTTATGATATAGCGGTCATAGCCCAAGATATTGATGAGTTACAAGACATGTTACATGAACTGGAAGAAGCTGTCAAAACTGTAGGACTAAAAATAAATACACAAAAAACAAAGTATATGAAATACGATCAAAATCAACAACCGATGTATAAAATAAAATTACAAAAAGACGAGTTGGAAAAGATAGATGAATTTGTATATTTAGGTAAAGTTTTTACAAAAAAAAAAAAAAAGATCAAATAAGCCCAGATCTGCTCAGAAAAATAACACACGGACGGGTCGCATATCACAGAATAAAGAGGATGCTCAAAAGTAAACTTAGTAAAGAAAACCGAGCAATACTATTTAACCAGTGTGTAGTGCCCGTAATGACGTATGGCGCAAAAACGTGACCACTAACAAAGCAAGTAATTGATAAAATGAGGAAGACTGAAAGAAAAATGGAACGTTCACTATTAAGAATTCGACTGCGAGATAAAATAAAATCAGAAAAAATCAGAGGAGGATGTTAACGGGGAAAGGATAGCGAAGAATAAATTATTGGTAAACAATGTAATGGGAAATCAAGAGCTGGTGGTATAGAGACTATATAGCCAATGAAGAAAGAGTTGGTCGGACGATATTGTCAATACAGCGGGAACTCAGTAGCTTCGGAAAACACAAGATAGAAGAGGATGGAAATTATTAAGGGATGCCTACATCAATACAATTATGTAATCGTATATAATATGGACATGTATCTTTGCCAAATTAAATTAACTTATTCCCAATAAATTATAACTATTATTAAAAACGTGAACCCGAACAAAGCACCTGGATATGATCTCTTAACACATCAACTACTGAAGGAACTTCGCGTAAAAGGATGGTAATGCTAAACGTACATTTTCAATGCAATAAAAAAAAACTCGCATATTTTCAAATGCAGCTAAAAATTCTCACAGATCACGGTAATAAGAAACCCCGATAAATCTCCTACACAAATATCTTTATATAGATCAATCGCATTGCTACCTGTTATCCCAAAACTTGATGAGAAATTTATACTAAAAAGACTACAACCCATAATAGAAGATAAGGAAATAATACTTCATCATCAGTATAATTTCAGAAACAGACATTCAACAATACAAGTACACTGGGGGTTGGTCAAAAAATTGAAAGTAGTATTGAAGAAAAAAAAATTGAGACGCGGTTTTCTTTAATATTAATCAGGTTTTCGATCGAGTCTGAGATGATAGATTACTCTATAAACTTAGAACTCATCTAGCATATCACCGTGCAAACTAATTAAATCATTATTACGTGAAAGATATTTTCAGGTAAAAAGTAGAGATGAAGTGTCCGACATATATATCCCTATTCAATCTGGTAGAACGAAGTGTACTGTGACCACTAATTTATCTAATATATACCACGGACCTTCCAGTACCAAAAAGGAACACTAACAACGTTTGCGAATGACACACACCGATATTATACAAAAACCACTGTCCTATAAAATGTAACCGTAGTCTGCAAAATTAAATTAAATCTGCCTGGTGTAAACGATGACGAATTAATATAAACGAAAATAAAACAAAACATATAACATACACTAATAGACCGATAGCTCTATACCTATAGAGGTATAACAATAAATAACAGAACCATACCAACTGCGGAAGACGCTCTATATCTGTGGTGTTTACATCTAGACAGAAGACTGACATGGCGAATACATATCCAGACGAAAAGAAAAGAGCTTGACATAAACACCCGGCAGATGTTCTGGCTAATAAACCGTACCTCCAAATTGTGCCTGAATAACAAACTATTAATATACAAACAAATACTAGACCGATTTGGATGTATGCGTGTGGTTGTAGTACCAAAATCAATATTGCGATAATAAATACAGCGTTACAAAAATAAAGCATTACGAATGATGGCAAATACTCCATGGTACGTAAGCAATAAAACCATTCACTGTGAAAGTACGTATCTGAAATAATAGACGGAAAATCATAAAAAAGCTTCGTAATTACACGAATTCGACAGCAATCGACTTACTCGATAACACCTCAGAAGAAATACGTCGATTACATAGGCAGTAGATTAAATCATAAATATAATTAAGTCGTCATGTTATTGACATGTCTTCATTGGAAGATGCGATTTCTGTAATTTTCCGATAATAGATAGCGAAGCTGCTAAAGGTAAATTTAAAAAAAAAAAAAAAAAACTTAACATACGAGTGTACAACGAAGTTATTACTGAATATACACACACACACACATATATATATATATATATATATATATATATATATAAATAAAAACAAACGCGCTGCAACATACACGCAAGCATAAATATTCTTATTTAAAGAGAACAAGACAATTAAACTTAACATATTTAACCCCCGTAAGAATTTTTAAGAATTCCCCAGAATTACGGCGAAATAGATTTACTTCGTGATCTTTCTTCTTTAACTTGTTGCATAATACAAATAATGGACACAAAGAGAAACATGTTAGTGTTTGATTTTGGCAAACTACACAGTTAGTGTACCAGTTGAACAAGAATGTTATGATCGAAGAAGTGATATTTCTTTTCTCTGCTCTTGCAAACTATACATTGAATTTTTCATATTAGAAACGAACATTAGCGGATCTGATAAATCTACAATGTAAGTACTTGGTGAAACTGAATGTTTTTTCATATTATACAACATGTGATTTCTAATTACGAACACACGGGGTGGGGAATCATTACTCGAAGAATTTTATCAATTTCACTTTGAACACGATATTAAAAACAAATATGATTATCTCGATAACTTTGTTTAGACTCAGAACTCGATTTTTATAACGCGTTATATTTCTCACTTGAATACATAATTATCGAATGCACGTTTTCCTTTTAATATTGTTTATAAAATCCTAAATGAAAATATAACGAGGATAAAAATTTTTTACTTGTCTTTTCTCGTGTAACATAATATATTTTATTATTATTCGCTCCAAATTTTAAGATAACCGTAAAGGTATCATGTACATTAAAAATCTGTTGCGTATGCTAAACTTACCTGTTTTATAAGTTCGTTAGTAATCGGTACACTGTACATAGTAGATCGTATAAATCGCGGACTGGCATTTCCAGTATCTTTAACTATGAACTTTGTAGTCGCCAAAGGTGGAACTTGACCTCTAGTTCCAGTTTGGTACACTTCGTCCTTTCTTTGTTCTTGATCTTCCTGTATAACCTGAATCTGAAAATAAGATTTCATTTCTTGCAATACGAGCTAATCTTACAGATTATATTTAACTAAAATATATATCTATTATGTAAAGACAAAGCGGTTTTTTCGTTGTACACGTTTTTTGAAAAACCAATACTACCAATCGTTACCAAACCTTTTTCACGTGATTGTACCACGGAGAAGGACATACGATAGTTTCGATGTCCATTTAATTGATTAACTCGATTAATTATCATTTTTAGGGTAATTATTTTACTGTATTTGCGAGCATGACAACAAACGTAGAAGAAGAAAGAAAAATTTATTGTTTAAATAATTATACACCGAAAATACAGTCTGATAATAGATGTTGTTTTATATCGTTCCGAACATTATGAATTTCATAACCGATAAACTTATAATCGTAACTTAATTTATTAATTTTCAATAATTACTCATTGGATAATTATATGTAGCAGTTTTTCGAACCGGTCATGTAGAGTTAATATATTTTAACCAAATAGACACCAAGAATATTACTTTTCCAGAAGTATTGTAATTTTCATATATTACAAATATAACATTAAAATACAGAAAAAGAAATACAAAAAATACATTAATAAAAAACAGAAACCGAAAAAAAAAAATTTCAACCTGTCGGAGTAACGGCAAAAATTATTGGTCGGCTAAAGAATATTTAAATTCAATTTCAAAAATCGGCCACATTCTAATCTCTATAGAAGCCGAGCCAGGGCACGCTAGTATTATATATAATATATATATATATATATATATATATATATATATATATATATGACGTCATTATTTGTATATTTAGTAGAATTCGCTAGTTCGTAAATTGATAAAAACGTAAAAAATAAACGACTAATTATATACGACTGATTTAGGGTTATTGATACGATATTTAATTAGTTAATTACATTCGATCGTCTTAATCGTCCGAATCGAGTACCGTTTTTGATAAGCCTGTGCGCCAACAGATTACGTCGATTATGTAGTCGCGTTGACTGCTTCTATTTCTTCGTTAACCGTCGGTACTTGCAAATCTTTATGTGTTTCGTCATTGCGCACGTACCATAGTGCGCCGACTATCGATCGTAGTATTTATGATTGGGCTCTTTGAATGATCGTTATATGAGATTTTTTTGTGATTTCCCCGAGTGGAATTCCATAGGAATTCGAAATAAATTTAAAAAATTTTATTTTGGCGCGCGAGAACACTAAACCAATTCCGATGAAAATTAAGTATCTTTGATATAGTACAAAATATTTTTGAAATGTAAAGTACTATATGCAACATTTTTTATTCTGATAATTGCAATTTACACATTATTCGGGGTTAAATTACCGTAAACATAAATAAAAAAATTACATTCTTTCAATAATATTAGTTCTATAACTAAACCGATAAACTTAATGCGAAAATAACACACTAAATCGAAAATACGTACCGGATTTGGAACCATATCGAGATCTAATTTTTTCGGAGGTTGTTGCGACAATTCGGGTCCTTGAGGACCAATACCAGGTCGCGCATAAGTATGTTGTTGTTCCTGAGGATATTGTTGTTGCATAGTTTCACCTTCATTTGGAAGATTGGAATACATACCACCTCTTATATATTGCGAAGATGGAATCGGCGGATACTGACCACGAGCGTAAACATTAATAGGAGGACGTGGTTTAGATGTGTTCGATGGTGGAATGTTCGGTACAGATGACTGTGGTCGTTGCATGAAATTTGTATGATGTTGTGACGGAGGTCCGAAATTAGATGCAGTCAAGGGAGGTTGTGAGAACTGAGACGGAACGGAAGAAGTAAATGGAGTATGCGAATTAACTGAAGGTGGTTGGTAAAGTTGTTGCACCGATGTTTCAAATGGTGCTCGCATTTGCGGAATGGACTGTTGAGTGCTGATTTGATGTGATAAATTGTTGTCCTGGAATGATTTATTGTAAACATTCATAGGTGATTGTTGTCGGCCGGCGAAATATTGATTACTGTTAACATTGGCAGCTGGAACGTTATTTTCAGTATGTAGAGCGGGCGGAATTAAATTCGACGAGGATTCGCTAGCCCGGAAATTATTCGAAATTTTCGAAATTTGTGCTGACATAAAACCGGATGGCAATGAGGGTATACAAGACGTAGTTGGCGGTTTGATTAATGTAGGCCCAGAAATATTCGACTTCAATTCAGAATTAGTCAGATCTGCAGGGTGTCTCGCTTGAGAGATAGAAGCTGAGTTAATCTGCTGATTTTGAGGCATTACTGCGGAACCGGAATAATGTTGTCGACCGTTGCCGGATGAAATAAAGGTAGAAGTGGATGACTGATTTTCTCGAGAATAAAACTGTTGACTCGATGATGGCCCAGCAGAAACAGAAGGTAGCATATTTGGAAGCGGATGTAGCTGCTGAAAAGTTGCGCTATCAGGTAAAGAATGTAACGGAGGTAAATTGGCAGCAGGACGATGACGAAAATCTGGTAACGTTTGTACGGAAGAATTCTGTTGTGGAATCATATCGGGACCTGGAATTTTCTTTGACGCTTTCATATCTGATGGTTGCTGATGTAACGAAGGTAACATATTGGGCAGTGTTTGCTGATGAGATGATTGCGTAACCGCAGTATCTGTATTAACTGTTTCAGAAATTTTAGAATTATTTTTCGACGGCGCATTGTTATCAAGTTTAAATGGCACGGCGGACTTTACCGAAGGCGTACGTGCTGACACAGTTGATTGTTTTGGTAACGAATAAACGTTACTTGTTCTATCAATTCGATATATATCAGACACCTGTTTATCCGATAAATTAACGTCTTCCGCATTTTGTACTACATCGCTGTGCCTCGATAAAGGCGTACCATCTAAACCACTTGCGTGTATGTCCTGTTAATTAAACCAGATTTCAAACAAAATTATTAAAATGTCTTTTCTTCTCTTAAATCTCATTTTTACGAGATGAATATGCAAACAACAATAATAATGAAAAATTAAATTAATATACCAACGTTTTGAAAATTTTGAGGCATCCTGGCATTGATCGACATTGTTCTTAATTTTTCTTCCGCGTTATCAGTCGCGTTTGGAAGATTTTTATCAGCAACTAAAAAAAAAAGAGACACACATATATATATATATATCTATTTCAAACATATAAGAATACATATAATTTCGTTTAGTTTGTTTTTTCTATAATTTATAAACAAGATCAATGAAACAATACAGCAAAACGTCCGTGAATTATCGTTCGAATAAGTACACCCACCGAGTGAACTTGATGTCATACACAAGTTAAATACTTGGTAACGTAAGAACATTTCGGATAAAGCTATAAAACAGATGTTTAATAAAAACAATAAAAAAGAGAATTTCTCAGAGTAAAAAATGAAACGTTTATAAACATGAATCGTACAAAAATAAAGATTAATGCCGATAAATGTTCTATAAATATTATAACCATTAATTTCAACAAACAAAGAGGTCGCGGTTTATTCATTAAATGCATTAGAGATTACTTCGTTCTCTTCGTTATATGATTATGTCGTATGACTCGCATCAATACTGATCTGTATCGTGAAAATGTGAAAAGTTAAACATCATTAACAAATTCTAAAAATTGCGTTGTTTTATATTTTTACTTATCGACATTTCTGAAAGTCGATACGTTAAAAACAGTTAGTTGGAAGACAAGCATATACTAATAACAAACGTCAAACTAAGAAATACGTGCAAACCTTTATTGAATTTTTTCATAATGTTACAAATACATTACGATTGTAATTTTTTAATAACGACGTTCGATGTGAAAACATAGTAAATTTCGGCCGTAAATCCAGTGTTAACATTAAAATATAACTTAATCAAACATAACTTTAATAATAATCTACGTTTAATACGGAATAATATGCAACATTAAATTTTAAACTTACTAGGGTGTTGTGAATTAAACGCGTCCATCACGGAATCCGAATTACGAAAATTAGAAGAGCTTACATGTTGCGGTGTTCCAACGAGTGAAGCTTGCACATTAGATAATGGAACGTTTGTATATACCGTTGATGCTGGAGTATTCTGAAATAACGAAGCACTATCCACGTATCTGTCACTTCCCATAGGCGGTACTACACCATTCGGAATTTGGGAAAATTCGCCATTATGCAACTGACTTATTGATGGCGGAGGAACATTCATAATTATTGATTATTTCTGTTCAGCTCAAACTGAAATAACAAATCAAAAATAAATAACGAAGCGAATAAAGCACGATAAATATAGGTGTTTCTTGTTAATGTATTTGTTTAGCGAATTAAATATCAAGGAAGCAACAATTAATACAACTTTACAATATTTGAGTTTCAAAGATTAATATAATTTAAGTATTAGTTTACACGGTTACCGGACCTTCAGAGTGAAAATATAGCGTTAATGTCTTTGCAACAGCTGATGTGTAAAACGTAAGCAACCTTCCACATAATTATGTTCGATACGTATAATTAAAAAGCAAATAACATAACTTTTTCGTATTGTTAACATTAATTACAATTCTAAAGTAGATACATTATAATCAAGTAAAGTGAAATTTAAAATTTGAAAACCAGAATCATGTATTTCATATCTTCAAGTATGCTAAAATTATTTTTCCGAACATATATATTTAACATTATTGATCAGTAACGTACAATTTACTTGTTACTTAATATTGTAAAACTGTAAAATCTATTTACTGATAAAATAAAAAAGTAAATAATGACAGTTCGTTCATATAAAAATAAGTCGTATGTACATACCCGGAACTAATCAAGTATAAATTGACTATAAAGTACAAATAATTAATAATCAAAACCACATATTCATGAAATGAAAATATTAATAACTAAATAACAATAGAGCACATTAAACTATTCATACACCAATATAAAACACCATATAATTAATAAGTTTACAAACTTAGCCACGTAAGTTGAAAACACGCACTCAATTGCTTCGTAGAAAGCGTTATTAATTTTATCATCCACTACTATCAGTACTTTCTCGAGTAAAAATTATGAATTACAATATCGATATATATATATGTATCAATAATCGAGTAATGTTATTTTTGTTAATTTTCAAAATAATCACTAATTTTATACTTATAACAGACCGTTGATTATTTCTTTTACACAAAATAAATATAAGAACACATTTCGCAATTTTTTGCATATTAACCAACGGAAACCTTTTCATAGTTACAATCTCCCTTTGTATAATTTATTTCACATTTTTCAACTGCGTAACATTAGTCGAATTATTTTAATGTTAACTGTGTGTAATTAAATAATAAATTTTAATATTGATATAACTGTGATGCATAAGCTTATTATTTTGTTTAGTGATAAAATGTACCACTAGGGAAATGAACTTTCACCAAAAAAAAAAAAAACAACTCAAATAATGATGGATGTAAAACCATTTACAGTATGATTTTCACTTAATATTTTTATTTCGTTTATAATATGTGGCAAATAGAATAATTATGTAATATCCAACATACATTACTATCTTATCATTACAAGTATTTTAAGAAAACAAGGTAAAAGCAAAAATATATGTAAATAAGTGTGAATAAAAGAGGAGTGTGAGCTATAAATTAAATTAAACAGTGATATTTGATGATTTTCTTTTAGAGCACATGTAATTAAATATTGAAGTAGAAAACTCGTAAGTTTTGAAAACTACTATAATATCATATGTAAACTATATCGTTTCACAATGTATATCGCTACTATTATTATTATTTGCTTTTACTGACTATTATTGCACATTTAATATTTATACCATATATATTCTATTCATAAATATATTGAATTCATTTCCTTAAAAAAATAGATCTAATAAAATATTTGTTTTCTCACATGCGTCACTTTCATTTTATATTTGTAATTTTTATTATGAATACACCATTAAATTATATCTGTTTTCACGATTAAACTTAAAAATTAATACTTCCGTATGTGTATATAAAAATTTAAAGACATTATCTCCTAATTCTAAAAAAGCATTTTCAGGAATAATTTTTTTTTTTTTTTAATTATCAATCACTTTTCTTGTAACTAAATATTTTCATACTTTTCATGTATGAACCACCCTAAAATATTAATATTCCGTACACTTATTTCACCACTACCTTATTACCGAACAATTTGACAAGTACGCCCTTATATTATTCAATACAGCGGGTTAAAATTAATGAATCATTATTTTAACATTAAAAATACATGGCTCGATCTTTCACCTCAACGTAGCCAATTTAAAACATAAGATTACCTGTAATGCAGCTTTTATCACTCGTCGAACGTTTAATTTTTTTTAACTATCACAATGTAGACACTAAAATGTGATTTTCTTGCATCTGTTTGCATTACAGGAGGTAGTCCTTCAATTTAAATATTGATTTTTTTAATACTTATATATACTAACTTTTTTACAATTACATTACCAAGTTTCTTAATATTTATTAAGTAGATCATACGAGAATCGTAATTTCAAATTTGATTTTTCAACAAAGAATTTATTTGTTCTCAATATTACGATTGTATATATTTCACATATTAATTATTAAAAACATGTACATGAAGATTTTATCGGATATGTTTCCACTTAGCAGCACTCTAGACGCATTCAGTTTAAATGGACACTTTTTAAATCATAAATTCTTTAAATGTGTTATCATTTAATAGATTTCAACACACGAAGATAACCAAGTTAATTACTCGTTCAATATCATTTTCCTCTTTTCGTAAATCATATTTAGCTTTGTAAATAATATGTATTTTAAAATATATAACCTGTTCAATTTTATTTATATATATTAAAATGGAAAAATGCAAGATTTCATTTATGAAATTTTTTAATAAATTATTTAGAATCGGTATTCTAAATATAAAATAGGTTTCAAAGTATTTTATTTAAATAGGATACTTTTTATTTATTTATTTTAATAATCGTATAATAAATGCTACTACACTAAACAAAGATGAAACGTTGAAAATTGATTTTCTTAAATAGTCTCGGATTTGCAATTTTATGTTCTAGATTTCAATTTCGAAATTTTGCAATTTTCACCGCACCTTCGAACTACCGGCTAAGTATCGTCAAAGATAACGAGAGAATTTGGCGTACATTTATCTACAGATATTAAACACTATCGCAAAAAATGCAATCCCTTCGACAATATCTTTTTCGATTATTGTTCCAGTAATTTTTGATACGCTGGTTGTTCCAATGTTTTGTTGAATATATATATATATATATATATATATATATATATATATATATATATATATATATATATATATATATATATAAAAAGGGGTTTTCAATTTTAATCCAATTTTTATATATAATATTTAACAGTAACGTTGTTTTTCCGCTACCGCCAGAACCCAGTGGCGGCTCGTACACAAAGGTTGTATGGTTGCACAACCAGCAAAAATATCCGAAACAGCATAAAAATTGATGATGTAATAAAATAGTTAAAAGTACTAATTACTTTATGGAAATTAAACAAAATAAGTGAATTTTAATTATATTTTTCATAGAATATGTTATAAAAAGTAAGAAATCTTTAAAAAAGCGAACATCGAAAAGCCTAATACAGCGTTATATGAATATTTTACACCTAATGTTACTTTTGCAACCAGAATCGACTTACGCGGCAGAACAAGTTTTTCTCTTTCTTCGTTGTGCGCCTGGTAACACTTAATAGTGGCTAAGAATACGGGAAATTATGAAGAGTATCAAAATATTAAATCAGAAGATCGTTAAATCAGTAAATAAAAATCGTCCTTCTCAGGACTACCACACAAGGAATATGAACAAAAGTATAAATAACAAGATGAATAGAAACACAAATAAGAGCACGAATATGAACATTCGCATAATACAGTTAAATGTGAAAGGGATAACACGTGCTAAAACGGAGATATTAGAAAAAATATTCTGAGAAGAAAACATAAATGTGTTAACATTACAAGAAACTCACGTAGCTGATGAGAACCAACTGCTCAAAATTCGCGGCTTTGAGATGACAGCGGCAGTCTGTAAAAAATATAGCTATCTATGTAAAAAAACGATCTTAATTGGGAACTCATTAATGCTATAGAAGACATCGGAGGGATAGCTACGATTGAAATAAAAATAGCAGGCATATCAGTAGTAAATGTATACAAGCCGCCTCTACCTCAAATTGGAACAAGCCAATGTTTCAAATCACAAACAGCAAAACTATTATTACTGGCGATTTTAATAGCCACCACACATTGTGGGACTATATAAGAAAACAGACAAGGATGGTGATGAATGAATGGATGGAAACAGAAGATTTGTATCTGGTGTTCGACGCGAAACAACAAAGGTAATTCCATTCAGCAAGGTGAAAACGGGACGCCAACCCAGACATATATTTTATCAGCATAAATTACGAATATAGACTAGTAATCTAAATAAGTCGTAGATTTAGAAACAGCTTCCCAAAAAGTCAACATAGACCAGCCATAATTAAATTTCAAATTACCACAAGCAGATTCAGTGCCGAAACCTCGATGGAACTTCAAGAAAGCGAATTGGGACACATTCACCAGTATATTAGAAGATAAAATTAGTTGCACACAATAATAAGCAACTACGAACACTTTCAAAAATTTGTCATAAAAACAACAAAAGACAGTATACCCAGAGTATATCGAAAAACGTATGTTCCATGCTGGAATGAAACTTGCAATGACATATATAAAAAATATAAAGAGACAGGAGACAAAGAAACGGCAGATAAACTCATAAAAGTCTTGGAACAATTTTAGGAAAACAAGCCGGAAAGCGTGGAATCTTCTACGAAAATTAAATGGAGAAAAAATCGCAATGAACCAGAAAGCTAACAAAATCGCTAGCCGAATTATAAAAATATCAAATTCAGCTAACATAGATAAAACCTTTGGTAAAAAAGTAAGAGAAAAAAGGAACTCTCAAAAGAAAGGCGCAAGATAAATCAGTATACGCCGCACCCATAAGTATAGACAGCCATTAGTAGCGTTAAAAATAGGAAAAGCAGCTGGGAAAGATAAAATATATCTTGAATTTGTAAAACACTTTGGCAAAAACAGCAAAATATGGGGATACTTCACCTTTATAATAACATTCTCGAAACTGCTAAACTTACGCCGCTTTCTAGAATAGCCGAGATAGTTGCTATTCCTAAAACAAGAAATGATCCATCTATAGCCGGAGCGCTGTATTTAAAACTTTTGGAAGAATAATTTATAATCGCGTAAAAATCAATGATAGATGACAACGTTCCAGTTATATCAAATAAATGCACCGACAACACATATAGAATACGGCTTTCAACAAAATAAGAAAACATCGGTGGCACCTCACTTCTGCCTTCGATATGGCATGGCGTACTGGACTGCTGACACAGCTACTAGAAATACTAATCTCGTGTAAAACCATGTATATCTGGACAAAATTGAATCGCTTCCGAACAGAACAAGGAAGGTGTGGGAAAAAGATGAAGACATGTGGATTTAGGGACGAATCAGCCTGTGACTGTTGCGAATCAAAGAAAATAATGGAGCACATCCTAATGAGATGCCAGAAGCGAGCTCCGAAAGACGGTTGGAATTGGCTGCAAAAGTTTAACGTTATAATATAAATATAATTAAGTGTAGATGAGTTAAAAATTTAAAATGTGGGATTAAATTTAAAAAAAGACAACTGTGTATATTTCCGCGTGTGAATTGTTTCATTGCCTCTCTCCAGTTTATGTTGTTCATATTATTAATGTATATAGAATTTTTTCCTTATTGAAGCTTTATTAATTATACCGCAATTGATTACTTCATTTTCAGAGGATTGTTTTGTGTAAATTGTGAATAAATAAGAATACTTAAATATGAAATTTATCGAATTGTTTCGTTTTAGTATTTTAAAAATTTTTATACTTTTCTAATTGTATAAATTTCGTACTTATTCACACGGAAATAAATCTTTAATATACTTTGGTTAAATATTACAATTTTTTATCTTGGGATCGATAATCTAACTTTATAATTATTATTTTTTCTGATTACGGTTTTAAAAGGTTCTTGTATTTCTATTACAATTTGTTGACTTCGATATTATTAATGTCACTTTGTGATGCTGTGTGAAATAAAACAAAAATTTTGCGGAAGGAGAATGTGTAATTGCAACCGATAGATTTTTTAACCACAAGCCGCCACTGAAACTGATATAACATCGACTCCTGCCAGATGCTTCTGGCCAAAAATGCAGTACGCGGTACCATAAAAAAGAAATGTAAAAAAAAAAATAGGTTTACGATAATATATTTATTAAATAATTACATAAATGAACGTAAATTTATTGTTAATCTAATAATATTAAAATATTTTTGACTATTAAGAAATATACAAAACGAAAGCGTTTCTAATAAATAATGTCTAAAAATAATTAGGTTAACCGTAAACTAAGAGAAAACGTCTTTTCTTATGACTGGCGAATAAAATAATTCCTGTTGATAATTTCGTGATTTTCAAATTTAATTGATCAAACTAACTGATTTTTCTTTATTTTTAAACAAAATTATGTTACATTTTTGCACATGCCCGAACATTACCGTACTTAAATATTAAAATACGAGGAACGAATAAAATAATTTTTAAAAAATAAATTAAAATTTTTAAATTTATTAGTATTTTAATATACATTAAACAATTTTGGTTCGTATACTAAACACTACAATATATATATATATATATATATATATATATATATATATAAAATATATAATATATATAATATATATATATATTCACTCTGATACGTATACAACACAAAACACACACATAAAGCCGAGTATGCATAGTTATATTTTTATATTAATAGAATAATATAACTGAAATTCCGCATGAACTAGACAAGGATGTAGTGGCGCGCCGACTCGTTAGCCTTGCTACTTATACAAGTACAATCTACTATACGCGATATGGTAGGCAAGGTAAAATTACAGATGATCAGCACACGCATGGTAATTATCGCGAAAGGGAGACAGATTAAACGAAAAACAAGTGTGTGTGCGACAGTACATTAAAACTGAAAGTGATATTACTCAAGATTACATCGCTAGTCAGTTATTATATTTAACGAATTTTACTAAATAAGATAATTTCTATACGTTACAGTGGCGAAATTCGAATACTGAACCTTCAGAACGGTGGACCGAGTGTCCCAACCTTTACGAGTGATCAGGTAGAAATATCGATTGAATTTAAACACACTTTTTAATTATGCGATTTCAACATTGGATAATATTTAACTGAAATTTCATCTTAATTTTTACTGTTTCGCCGAGTACTATTGTACAATATTTTAAGTATTAAAAAAACAAAAAAAAAAAACAAAACGATAACTTTCAGTCAGTTATGTATTTCTTCATTCTGAAGATGAATAGAGTAAATTTGATTAAAAAGTCCAATGCGTAACCAAATTTAACTGAACGGGTTTTATCGTAAATACGATCGATCGTACGTGTGGCGATTGTAAAAATTTTCGCATCATTATATATATATATTTTTTTTAATCGGCATCATTATTATATTTCAAAAACACTATTTTATTATTCAATTACACTAGGTACAGATGGAAAAAGGTTCTCGTTGAAACAGTTACCCTTTTTAAGTACCCGATCAATTTACGTTTTTTGTTAGCAGTTTTGAACGGCGATATCACGCATAAGACGTTTTGTATTCTGCCGGATGAGTAGGGTGCTCTGTCGGATAAATCGTCTCTTTCAAGATCGACTTCAATCGTAGGAAGAACCAAAAATCGTATAGCGCTAAATCTGGCATG
Source organism: Coronaproctus castanopsis (assembly GCA_032883995.1). Classification (NCBI taxonomy): domain Eukaryota; kingdom Metazoa; phylum Arthropoda; class Insecta; order Hemiptera; family Monophlebidae; genus Coronaproctus; species Coronaproctus castanopsis. Next base: position 36,686,999 of record CM065054.1, on the reverse strand, counting down.
AATCATCTGGATGGATTTAAAGCGACGAGAGCGATGCATGATGCGAAGGCAACCAATCCTTCTTTCACTTCTACCGCTTTTTAAGACAAATGTCACTCGAACGAAGTAATACATCTCGATAAAATTCTGAATTTACGGCTCGACCTACCGGTACAAATTCGTAATGAACTAGCCCTTCAATGTCAAATAAGAAAACATATAATTACGACGGTCTTCTTGATTCTGGATTATTCCGTTTACGCTTTTGAAAAATCGAAAAATAGACACGACATTATTTCAGTCAACAGCGCGTAGAATGAGCAGCTCGGCAATTACTTGTTGGAAAAAGGACGGATCAGGCTATCCATCTCCACTATTGCAATACGACAATTTTTCGCGATGTTATAAATAAAGTCCAAGGACTTTTTTGATAACCTCCGTGTAAATATATATATATATATATATATATATATATATATATATATATATATATATATATATATATATATATATATATATATGACAGATATAGATATGGAAATAAAGTAATAAAGTTAAACATTATAATAAATTAGAGATACCATCGTAGAGTACAATATTTAATAAATGCAGTTCTTAAATATGAACTGTACAGAAGCAAATTATAACTTTATTTTTTTTTCATTTTGAACCTGTAAAAAATATCAACACAATTAGTTCAATTAAAAAAAAAAACTATTCGTTATTTTATTAATCAATATTATAAGCTTGCATCACTTTCGTAGATGCGGGAAAATAATTTGATGTAAGCCAAAGAACCGTATAATTATGAAAGCCCGTTGAAAAATTACACTTATAAATTCTGCAATATGTACCAAGAGAAAAAAAAACACCCTATTTATTATTTAAAGACCGATTAAATGCGTAAAATTTCGTTATGCATTATCTAATTAATAACTTATCATAAATGGCTAATGCCTTACAATCGTTATCACCAAAATGATTTATAATTAGAATAGAATTTACTATATATATAATATATATAGATAGGTACATTTGAAAAATAAAAATATACAAGCTTTATTATTCGTAGTGAAATAGTCAAGAATCGGTCGTTTAAAAATGAATTAAGTTCTTTAATGGCTACTTTTTATTTATTTATTTACTTATTTAATTATTTTTTTACTGACTGCCCAACTTCATTCATTTATAGTTAAATAGCAAATGTCGGCTAAACAAATAAGCTAATATTAAGCGATGTAAAGAAAACGATATAGAATTATGTATGAATGACCGTGTTTTAATGTAAGGAAGTAAGATATATCTATAGGTAGTCGAATGTGGAGAAAATTATTGGAAAGATTTTAAGCGCTAAATCCGAATATGTCTATACTTTTCTGCTGGTAATTATATATATATATATATATATATATATATATATATATATATATATATATATATATAATTTATTTAAAGACGCTCGACTTCTTGGTCATTTGCGTCTACTATAACTTAAATGATTAAATATAACTGAAAAGAAAAACTATATCTTGCAGTTACTACATAAAAATATGTACGTATATATAAAATTTCGTACTAAAATTACTTACCATAGTGACTAACTTTGGAATAATATAGATTTTTAACGGTAAACAAAATTTCAACCTAAATTTGGTTCTTCAGCGTTAGTGCCCGCTTCATTGTTTTTAGGCGCTGTATACTGCAAATACGTACAAATGTTTCTTAAAGTACGATGCCTAAAACATTACGAACAAATATTAATTAACTATATTTTACAAAATTATATTCAACTCGAAATTATAATGTTACATCTCGAGATTAATTAAAAAATTATAGATCATACCCGATAAGATGAAACATTTTAAGTTGCATACAAAAATAAATCTAAATAACATTAAAGATTCTTTTATTGGAATTTTTTATATTTAACGTTTAAATTTCGTGCATTTTCTCTAACTGCATAATATACGCTGCTGCATAGGAAGAGATTGTTTTTGTAAGTCGATATTACACTTATATTAAGATTTTCCTTTGTTCGGATTTTATTTGATTTCTATATATTTTTTATTTAATTTAGGATAATAAATAATACCGGCATATTCTATTATTCATATAAAATCATTCTCTTATGAAATTTGTGTAAAAAGCAATAATTTTGCAATTTTTTTTTTTGTCTAGGATATATTATCTTCTATTTCATTTTTCATTTTAAATTTATCTTTTTTCCCTATTATCACAAGTATGTTAGTTTTTTATGATTTAAACTTAGTCCTAATTTTTCTAGTTCCTGTACTATGATTCTGAATTCATCAATAATAGTTTTTTCGTTTTTTAATATACCTAACCTCTGCTATGAGAATGAGATAATTTGCATAGTCAACTATATGTTAGTTTTGAATTCGGCTACTTTATCAATCCGCACAATAGTTATATTGGAAAGTAATAGAGAGAACGGTGATCTTTGAGGAACATCAGCTGTATTTGTTCATATATATATATATATATATATATATATATATATATATAATTTTTCCATTACTGTGAAATCGTATTATTCTGTTATTTAAGAAGTTTTATATCGAAACTTACTAAAGTTAACATAAATAAAGCAACGAACACCGGTTACTATATATATATATATATATATATATATATATATATATATTATATATATAATCAAATCAGATTACTGTACACGTTGAAATAGTTAATTATATTTATATAATAATGCGATATAAATGCAATGAAAAAATTAATAAAGCAATTGAGACTTGTTATTGTTTCATTATTAGTTTATACAGCAATAATGAATTTTAGTAAAGTTTTATTGCAATAATGAACATTATGTGACATTAATTATATATGAAAAAACACCACGTAATTATTTATAACTTATATGATATAGCCGAGTGCAGTGTATACTAACAGTCATTTTGATAAATATATGTTCAAGTAAGACAGCAAGATTTTTTTTCAAATGCATTTATACATTTACACCGAATCATTAGGTCAATAATCGATTATTGAATAAGCCGGATCAAAATAAATAAGGTAATACGAACTAAATAATTATGTTAAATATTTATACAAAAATAATTTTAATTATTTGGACATTGTAAAAAGAGTCGATCACAATTCGAGATAAATTTCAGTAACTTTATGAACAAAATTGTCCTAATTATTTCTAAGTCATTTATTGTTTTCATTAAATGTTTATGAAACGATAATATACTCCGACTTGTACACATATACTATATATATATATATATATATATATATATTTAATAAGATGTTTATTATAAATTTTGTAACAATAAGATTACTTTCTATACATTTAACTAAATAAGTTAAGCATTTTGTTGTATGTATACGTTTATGTATATGTACATTTCTGTAAAATGTAAACAAATCAATGAATACATACGGTATATATTTCAGATAAACAAAATTCTCCTTGTTTTCCCCGACTGTAAGTTGCGACAGCATCGACTTCATGGTGTCTGACAGTAAGGCATACTTGCGTTCGATTATAAATTCATGATAGTCAGAAGAAATCAACTTTATGTATGGAGAATTAGGTCCGATTATACTGTTATACTAAATACAATCAAAATTACTATTATTAAAGCAACTGTTAAAAATATATAAAATATTTAAAAAAAAGGGGGAAAAATGATATTAAAAATTTAAACTACACCGTTTTGAACGACAAATTGCGCTTATAATATAAAGTAAAACACATAGTTACAATACGGTCCAGTTAGTGCATAAATAATACGTTTTTCTATTACATTATGAAATAGTATATACCCATCAATTAGAACTATTAATGAACTATCATAGAATGGAAGTACGTTTATCATTAATGTGAGTCTACAACACTAACATTATACACAAATGAAACGGACAATTGTATTTTCACAAACATTTTGTGATAGTGAAAAAAAACACCATAAAATAAATAATCGTAGTTTTATTTTTATACTGTAATAAATTAAACTATTTACACCGTTTTTTAAAAAAACAATTAACATTTTGCCAAACAAAATTAGTGCAATTAGACGTATTTAAAAAAAAAAAAAAAACTGTTTCTATTTTATTTCATTGTTAATAGTAATTTTTAATGCTAACAAAATTATCTACTCCGATAGTAATACAGTTGGTTGACAAAATGTGTCACTTCTAAAAATATGTTCTTATCGAGTACTTATCCTACAAATTTATCGAAAAACGCCAGCTGAAGTTGTCCAAAACTGATGTGTGATTGAAAGATTTGAATATTGCAAAAATTAAAAATTTATTTTTTAAAGTGTGTCATAATGAACTAATTAGCGGAAGCTACGAAACGTACGAATTATTGCAAAAAACAAAAAAAATAGGAAATCAGTCGACAACTACAATATTTTTGTACGATTTTGGAAAACAGACGTCATAATTTTAACATACCAATTTTACATATGTAAACATCAAAAAATTAAACTTAATGAAGTTTAAAAAACATAAATTAAATTACAAAGTTTAATACAATTACGAAAGAAATAATATTAATATTGAAAGAGTTGCATACATCAAGTTCATCAATAAGATGTTCTCCAAAATGTTTTTCTTGAATATTATTTTGTTGGGCACCATTTTCTTGTATACCAACCTTGTCGGATTCAAATTTTTCAAACTGATTTACCTTAGCTGCCATATTGAACGTATAATGAACATTAAACTATTAATCAAAATCTAATTACGGAACAAATTAGAACATTCCAGAAAACTGAACGCAGATGATACAAATTCAGTTTATGCACGTAATCAATAATTGTGAACGTTCGAATAAAATTATTCAATATTAATTTCCTTATTATTATATAAACAATTAGGCAGTTATTAATTAAAATGCACATAATAAATTCGTAATAAAATTTTCATATACGTTATCTTATGTACATATTGTTTATTTAAAAAATAAACATTTTTATATAAATTTATTTTCAAATCTTTTCAAAATCAAATTTATAATTTTTTTTTTATTCAAAAATAGAAAATAAATGTAAAATTATTTTATTGTATTATTCTGTTACCAACGACATAACTGAATCTTTACGAAGCCATTGAAAAAAAAAGAAATAGAAATATCCTAGTTTCTAAATACATGCAAACCTAATCGCAATGAAAGGGTTCTATCAATATATTCTATTATAGTGGTACTCAACCTCAATATTCAGTTTATAACGTTTAATAATTAAAAACATTATTAATAAATGATTGCAATACACGTAACAAAAAAAAGTTCATATTTCTGAGTAACATATACAATAGGTACTGTCAATATATATATATATATATATATGCAGTTATGTATTACCCATAGAGGTGAATACTTGAAATTTTACAACTGGACGTATGAATAACGTTACCATAATTACAATAGGCGAAAGAAAATAAACATATTCATTGTTTGCAAACGATATTGCTGTTAGCAAGAAGTGAACAAGACCTAAAACGTACCCCAAATCAAATGAATCGAATTTTGACAACCTATATAACACGAGGATAAACAAAAATGACATCGGTAATGGGATGCGATAAATAAGAAATAAATAAGAAAATAAACATAAAAATAGATTAAGTGTTAATAAAACAAGTAAAAAGATAATCATATTTAGGAAACATAATAAGAAATGATGGAAGATACAGGATATAAAAGAAAGAATAAAATTGGCAAAATTGACTTTTATGAAAAAGACAGAGCTGTCAACATCAAGACATACGAATATCGAATTTAAGAAGAAATTGATCAAAATATCCGTATGGAGCATTTTACTAAGCTTGAATGATAGATAAAAAGACGCAAAAACCCAGTTTGAGGCGTTCGAAACCTAGTGTTAGAGGAAAATAGACTGAACATGGACGGAGAAAATTAGTAACAAAAAAGTATTTAGAATAATCCACGAAAATACAAGCTTTTTAGGAAAATTAAAGGAAAGAAGGCAGTGAATAGGTTTCAAATATGGAGGTACAATGAAAAGGAAAAAAATCAAGAGAAAGACCTGGAATGAAATATATCAAATAAATACGATGTACAAGCAACAGGATATAGTAACATGAAAAAAATGACGCTATTCAAAAAATTATGACATTTCGTATTAGCTGTCCATCAATGTCAATAAAGATTGAGGATATCAAAAAGTATTTCTGAGGTTTCTCTCTTAGGCATACATAATTTAATTTAAAAAAAAAAAAAATACAATGTATTTATTTGACGATATTGTAACCAACGAAACTAGTAGATTGTTTTTAATAAATATGATACTACGGTATAAAAGTATTTTTATTTTACTTATTATTTTTAATTTATAATTTTTTTTTTTTTTTTAAAGCATCGAGGAGTTATGATGATGAAAGTATAAGAGGTTTTTATTCATGAAATTTTCAAGTATTAAACCGGCAAACCATTTTTTCTGACGCTTTGTTTCTTTTTCCAAAACAGTAATTTCCATAAATAGCATTATTTGATAAATTGGTGAGCTCGGTTCTTGAAATTGTTTTTTCTTTTTTTTTAAAAAAAAAATAGCATAATTTCAAGAACCGAGCTCATAAATTAATCAGTCCATTTAAGACGGACCCAGAACTATTTCAGCTATATCATAAATCTATTGTACAAATCATAAGAAACAACACCAGAACAACTCATAATTATTACGGTGCAAATAAGGTTTCCTTACTCAGTGGTTACCATTCTTCACTCCAGATACAAGTAGGATGCCGAAGCATATTAATGGGATAAAATCAATATTCAAACCACGAATACGATCGGGCCCATAATTCGTCCAGAACTATGAGTTTATAACTCAATTTACAGTTTTAACAGAAACACCTTAGTAACCGCGAAACATTTGTTAAAAAGTTTTCGCTTGTCATTTTTTTTTATACAATCCAGCGTTTTCAACTTAGTTACATCTCGTGCTTTATCCATTAAATCTACTTTATATAACATAATTTACGAAAATGTTATTTTGAGAATATCTTAAAACAATATAGATGCTCGAAAAGAATTCAATTTACAAAAACAAATTGTTTTTACACGCATCTTCGATCGGTCGTCGGTTTTTATATAAATTGAGCAAACGGTGAATCTTTATTGTTCAGGTTAAGGATGACATTCGTTAATATAATCATTTCGTATTTTACTTTGCAACTAAATACTTCATATAATCTAATCTTATCAATCGGCTATGTTTTTAAGTTCGTTTAACAGCTCTGAACTCGATGTATGATGTTTATAATTATTTAAAAATGAAAAGAAATTGTCCACTCTATAATTGAGAATCTACAGCGATAAATGATATTTCTCCATCTTAGATCGGTTGCAATATAAATTTGCAGATAAGGTGATTGCAAATGGAGTCATTAATCTTGATTACACTAAAGATTTCAATCTCCCCCAGATGATTGTGGCCGTTACACAAAAAAGAACTATTACATATATGGTGAAAAAATCTATTCCAACAATCGATGTACTAGGTTTGATCATGCAACTGCTCAATATCTAATTTTTGCTTCGCCAACCAATATGTAGATTATCCTTTATTATTTCTCCGGTCCTTATCAGATGTTTTCAATATTACTCGCATAGACTATTAATCAAACTTTTATCTTTCCCTGTATTTTTTCACAGATAATATAATTATTTTTCTATACTAGTTGTCGTCCATCATTTAACTTAATTTATTTCTTTTTTCCATATTTTTAATAAATAATTGCCGCATGCAATTCAATGATAATTATCATAGTAGTGCTGAATAATTATCTGTTAAACCGATTAATTTAACCATCATAAATACGCAAAACCGTGTGTTTCTATTTAGCGAAATAAGTAATATAAATAATTTTAATATTTAATTAAAGCGTAGTTACTTCCACTCGAAACATTTAGCTGGTCTTATATAAATTATAGCATTTTTTTAAATTGAGAAAATATATCTATATACATGTTATTTTAACAATAACATTTAGCAACGGGTATAAAAATCGGGGTAACAAATCTCTTTAAAAACTAATACATTAGCTTACATTTTCAAAAGGTGAAAATATCTACTTGGTAACCATTTTGATAGCTACTTTTTAAAGAAAATGTTCTCTATTCTAGAAGAGTTACGAATATGAATTATACCAGATAATTTTTCTTTATGTATATAGAGGATTTTTAATAATCACGTATGTTGAAACCATTTTTTTTTCCAACAGAACCGGTTTTTAAAAATTTGACTTTAGTGATTTAATAAATTTAAGCAGTGGCGCTATCTGATCAAATTGAAACCAAATATAGATCAATCGTGAAATCAACAATAACGGCGTCATTTTATCTAGTTTTTTAAAAACAGTCACAAAATTAAGTTTTGTTCCTTAATTTTTTGTTTACATTTTATACTAGTGATGTTTGGTAATTAAATTTATGCATACTGGTAAAAGTAAATTTAAACGTGTATTATAATTAAATCATTACAGCTTGATCCGCAATCTAATTTGTATACGATATCGACGTTTCAAAGTAAGTATATCAATTTTTCCCATGAAATTTTGAATTATTTACACGCTGTAACGGCAGTTCTCAATTTCTATTCTCTTTTCACTTGTAATACTTATTTTAAGCATCTATTGTGAAATTTGTGTTTCAAATTTAGTATCAAATTTGTTTTTCGTTTATACTAGTTTTGAAATATGTATTTAAAAATAAAAATTACAATTATTAATATTACAATAGATTAATTATATATTACACGAGTCTTCGTACACATAAATGTTATGTATATGTAAATGAATAAAAATGGAAAAGTATGATATTTGTTAGCAAAATAAATTTTGATGTATTGGAGAATAGTGATTTTATGAATTAACGAAACAAACACAAAGTTAATCACTATAAAAATTATTTTATTAACGCAAAGCTTTTCGACAATCACGTAATTTTCTTCAAGCGTATACAAAAAACGTCACATTATGTAAAGTTTTTATGCTTTAAAATGACGTGATTGTCGAAAAGCTTTGCGTTAATAAAATAATTTTTATAGTGATTAACTTTGTTTTTATTTTGTTAAAATAAATTTTATATTTAAATTGTTTTTTTTTTTTTTTATTTATCACGTAAAACGTGGTTAAAAATGCGTATGTAGTTAATAAATATTTTCATATGCAGATATTTCTGGAATATTTCAATTTTCCGTCGTTCTGACACGCTTATTTAATGACTATGTTTAAAGGGTTGATTCCCTATCGTGGTTTTTTATTGTGCAAAATTTGTTGGAAATTACGAATAAATTTGTGCGTTTGAATAGTTAAGGGGGGTATATTATTTATACGAATAACATTATATATAATATTTCGAATTTAATACATTTTACAAGCAACTATCGGTTGTGCCACACCTATTACTGAAAATCAATACTCACTATGAAGAGGGGTTGTTACCATAACAACGTTGGGTGTGGCAAAGCGACCTGGTTCTTTTCCCCGACGTTTGGTTGATGGTTTCATTTAGTTATTGTCTTTTTCCTAGAGTGTGAAGTTCGTTGCATGAAATATTTATTGGTCTAATTCATAGTAACAGATTAAAAAATATTTATTTGCAACAATAAAAATGCATTTGCCATTTAAATCATCTTGTTTCAAGGTAGTCAAATCAGATTTTGTCGACGTTTAATCGTAATACTTTTGTAGTTAATATATGTTTTAAACATTTATGTTATTCTATCGATGTTTTCTTTTTCGTATCTGACTAATCAAACATTTAAACGTTGTTCTTTAGTATGTAAGATTTTTATCATTACTATGTGTTATTGTTTTGAATACAGATGCGTTGTCCACCAGATCATGATACTTATTTGAACATGTTGGAGTATTACAAAGGAAAACGCATCGTTGTGAAAATGAAACAGTGCAAATACAAATATGAAGGTGTCCTGATTTCTGATAACAAGTTTTGCGATGTGCATTTGGAAAACGTTAAAAAGATTTCTCGCAAAAAAGTGATTGATACGTTGGACGAAGTAATCATTTCATCCGGCACAACTCTTTACATAAGTCAAGCGAAGACCGCAAAACCAAATGGAAAGTAAATTTTATTCTAATATACGTCTACTATAAATTGAGAAATAAAATAGATAAATGTATAATCATCATATAGGTTTACGTCTTAGTTTACTGTATTTTGAAAAATAATAATTTAGATAATGTAATATCGATTTTGTAAACTGGTTATTTAGCACAATAAATTAGCCGTTTTTCGGTTCCCTACCGTATTTTTGATTTATTTATTTTTCTCTTTTGTACTTCGGCGTGTATATAATGAGAATGTAATTAGAGAGTATTTTATAGCGAGCGATTATTACTTGTACATTCGTCATATTTAAAATTCAAGTATAATACTCTAAACATAGTCTCATACATTTATTAGATTACATATTCCGACATATACCACCGATCTGACGTTATTTATATTGTATGTTGCTGTTACTATGTAAAATAAATGAAGAGTTACCTAACTGGTTAAATCGGAAAATAATAAATTTCATTTTTTTTATTTAATTCGGAAGAAAACTTTTTCAGGTACTAAGCAAAATGAATTAGAAAACTACTCACCGTATTGAAAAATTAAAATACCGTTCTAATCTTTCACGCTACTGTAACATAATTATTTATTGTACAACAAAGTTCATCAGTTACTCGTAATTAATTGTTGAATATGCTGAAACAAAATGTACACACGAATAATTAATTTGTAGACGTCTACTTAATTATTCGATTACCAATAATATCGTGATTTAAAAAAGTAAAAAGTATGAACTCTGTGTGGATGTTTGTAGAGCAGTGAAGTTTGATAATGAAATATATAATTCAATTAAAAATTTAGTTTTTATGAATTTCAATATAAACGTATTCAAATTTATTTAAAAAAAAAAAAAAAAAAAAAAACACAAAAAAACTTCTCCATAATTTTATCACATCGAAAGCGTCAAAACGATCACACGTCTATATAATTAGTATTATCTTCATTTTTAAAAATATAGTCTTATCATCGGTTAATAAAATATAGACAATTTAATAGTTTCATAAAGATTTCATTATTGTTGTTTGAAGTTACGCGAAGAAATCGTGTACCCTATTATGGAAGAAAAAATGAAAAAAGATAATCAGTAGCCGATATTACGGGGGTTGTGAAAATAAAAATACAATGATAAATTGAGAAACACGAAAAATTGTAGATAGTGAATTATTATTATTATTATTTTTTTAAAGAAATATTTAAATAAACGATTTTGTACGCTACACGATATTTTATATAGATAAAAAAATTTGCTTACAAATAATCAACGAAAAATTCAAAGAATAGAAGTGCGCTTAAAATGAAAATGAAATTTCATTTTACAAACCCACACACACACAAAAGACTTGTTTCTATATGTTGAAATACTTAGGAAAATATTACAAGGAGAGCATTATTTTGACTTGTGAAAGGTTCTGAAAATCATCGTGGTTAATATTAGATGTATTCGTTCGAATGAACATTTGTAATAGTACGTTTAATTAATTCATCAAAATATACACGAAACCGGTAACGTTTCTAATTTTTAGTTGACCGTATAAAAGTTGATCCGTATTAAGAAATTATTTCGATTTAAATTTACTATAATCCTTTAATATTTATAAATTTTATGCACACACACATGTCTATATATATATATATATATATATATATATATATATATATATATATAAAAATTAGACTCTTATATAATGTTAAAATCATTAGTCCATTTAGTCTTATTAATGAAAATTCAAATAATCTAGAATTTCGAATATGTATATTACATAACCAAATTTAACGGTTTTCATTTTGGAAACCGAAAAAAAAAATTATTGTCTGAAAATTATTGCACGATACCAACGACAAAACGGCAAAAATAAAAAGACGAATACTTCACGTAATATAAATTAGAATTTACAATCGTTTTTAAATAATTCGGTACGTTTTCCAGAATTTGCTATTAAACGAATTTAATTAAATGACAACGAAAAATACGAATATATTAATCGTTGGCAGCGTATTGAAATTAATATGTACTTAAAAAGAAAAAAACCTAAATGGAGGAATTTAAAATTATTATTTTTTAGAAAATTTTTAGGAAATTAGTTGACTATTTTAAGTTTCGATACCCGCTATTTAAAAGAAAAAAAAATTATTCCCCAGAATACCCGGCGTTTTAAACCTTTTCTTTGCAGACTTGTATTGTTAACGACAATATTAAGGATATCGTTAGAACGTCAAGGATTTTATTTTCAGAAATATATGTATACTTTATTTAAATTAACAATAATTAATATAAATTTCGAAAAAAATTATATTTTTTGTTATCGGAAAAAGATGGGATTTAAAAAAAATTCTCTACATGCGAACTCGAGCAAATCAATTAAAGCATCTGTTAAATTTTCCCCCCGAGATAGACTCGGACATAATTCATAACATACCCGATCGTAACTCGGGCTTCTGTACAGAATATACTGTAAATTATCACGAATAAAATTTATTTCAATCTGGTGCAAACATTATTGTAAATATCATATCCAATAGTCCGCTTTAATGTGATAATTCCGAAAACATTCTAAACACAAGCCAACTTCGCAGTCAGGATACAAGTCTCTAGATTCTTTTCGTATCCATTGAACGGTCTGTAATTTACTTTTATCCGGCACATACTTTCCACGTTCTTGTAGGATTTTCTTTCTTCTCAGTTGGCGGTACCTTAGCAGGAAAGTGCATTCCAAGCATCCTTAACATTATTACTGCTGCTGACTGTTCTTGTAAATGTATCCTTAGCTACATTTTGGAACAATTCTCCAACATTCATAATAAATTCTACCGATGTAGTTTTATTCAGAAAAAAAATAATCTGAATCATCGGTCGTTTCTTGTAATATGTCCAAAATATTAGTAAGACTAAACCGTCGTCAGATATTTTCACGTTAAAATAAGCTCAATAAAAAAAATAAAAAATTTACCACACAATCATTCTACAAAAAGCAGAAAAGTAAACAAACCAGAGTATGGCGAAAGAAAGTTCGTATACATCATTTAAACTTGAATAGAAACTATAAATAAATAGTCTTATAATGGCTACATATTTTTAGTTACATAACGTTTACGAACGAGTAAAATAAACAGCGATATATAAAACGAAAACCGTTAAACCGAGCAGCACTGATTCGGACGCGGTATTGAAATTTTTTTTTTTTTTTTGTATACGAATATTAGTAATTTTTTATTCAAGGTTGTGTTAAATATGATTTCATTTAAGAATTTTTTTTTTCACTTTTTCTCGTTATTCGGCTGTTTTTATTTACAAATAACAGTTCGCATGTTGCATTGTCTATTTTAATATTCAGTCGAATTATTTACAGCAGCGATAGATTAGTATTAAATATTCCGTCAGAAAAATATAATACCTTCGCAATTACCGGACCGAATTTTTTTATTGTGTACCTCGCGTTCAAATTGGAGATTGTTTTTAATTGCTGTTCATTCTTGCGGGTAAAATTAAGTCTCAGTCATACGTGAAATTTTGATATATGGCATTTTATACGGGATGTGTCTATTGTATTACGGTTTTATTTTTTATTTTCTAGACGGATTTTTCAATGTGTTTATGTAAATATTTAATCAGAGTTGAGATATTTCGCGGTCAATCAGAAAATATGTAATTTCGTTAGTATTAAAATTTCGTGTACCATATAGGGGACGACAACGTGACTGAGAAAGTGTCGAAAGAAAATTTTTCACCATTATCTCGACTTTTAATACGTAGTGAATAAGTATATAAATGCGCACATTTCTTTCATCAGCGATTAATTAATTAATATGTTAGAAAAATTTATTTTCTTACAAATATTTAATAGAATCCTAAGTTTAAATTATAACCAGCGTTAGAAGTAAAATTGGTTGCTATTATAATATCACGATAATTATTTTGGTACACTTTAGCCGAACTATTATATAAGTAATTCATTTTATAATGTACACGATTGATCACAGAGGAAAAAGTGCAGAACACGACCAAGATTAGAACGTAAAGTATTTTAAGAGGGTTGTGTTTAATGATTTCTTTTTTTTTTTTTTACTTCAAAAGATATAAAAACATAATACGGAAAAATTTAATTAAACGTCAATTTAATAAAATTTAAAATTTGAAAGTACAAAAGAAAATATAAAAATTACGGTACATATATCTTTTGAAAAATAACTGTACTAGCAATAGGTCTCATGGTGTAGCGGTTAGCACTCTGGACTCTGAATCCAGCGACCCGAGTTCGAGTCTCGGTGAGACCTAAAACTTTTTTCCATTTTTTATTTTTACCTTAAAATAAACAAATTATAATCATTACGCAACTGTTTAGAATTTATGAACTGTTAATAATTTTTAACGAAATTATTAAAAAGAATACTTGTGTGTATATATATATATATATATATATATAACAGGGGCGGTTTCTCCCACTGTTCAGTTTTGTGCAAACTGATTCCAAATTGATCAAATAATAGAAAACAAGTTACTATTTTTAAATCATTAAAATACGAATTGAAAAAAAATTTTTCGCTTTACAAAAATTATTTCTTTAAATAAATTTGTCGTCGTAGTTTAAAGAATGTCGTCAGATGGAAAGAACGTGAAAAGTATTCCCATTAAAATAAAATGCACTGACGATAGAATTGAATAACAGTACTATAGACGGTTTGACAGAGAACATGTATCTTTGTAGTGATCAAAATCAAATAAAAATCGTTGTTAGTAAATGACCCGGTTTGCACTTTCAGTACAAACGTTTCATAGCGACAGATTTGAATGGTGAAGCTGTTTCGGAAATGTTAGACTATGGTCTTTCATTAGCAGTTATCTCATTTACTAGGGCCTACAATTGGGTGGTCGTAAAAGCTAGATTCGCCGCGTGCGTTACGTTTAATGCGACTATGATGCATACTGTTCATAATACTTGTATTGGTTCTAGCGTAGTCTATGCACGCATCAGAATAACAACTTGTCAAGGACATTGCACACCAGTAAATTATATTACATATTTTCTCTTTCAAATGATCCTGATTATTTTACTATTGCTTAATATCACGTGTTTTATATCTGTAGGTTTGTTCTTTTTTTATTTTACCACGTTTTAAGTTGTGCGACCTTTTATATATATATATATATATATATATATATATATATATATATATATATATAAAATCTTCATATATAATGAACAGTGTCGCAAATATTTTGGCGCAAATCCGTTCTGTGGACTATCATATTCAGAGAAATCCTTGTAGGTTATAGTTTTACATTTTGGTTATCACATTTTGGTAAAATCGTGTCTTATGTTGAAATTTTATTTGGACAGTTACAAAGTATTGATGTTAATGAAGCCCTATCAAGAAAAGCAATTACGTAGACAAATATAAATAAAATTAGGGATAGTATCGGTACACACTTTTATGTACCACAAATCGAGTCGTCTGTAAATAAGCGGAGCAAGGTTGACTATGCTGAATGGAAAAGAGAAGCAAAAGAGGTCTGTGATGGTGATAACTAACCAGATAAAAGACAGGTTTACTTTCACCGGACATTTGATAGCCTCATCCTTATTTTTACCAGGAATATTTACGCAGTATGCTACTTAGTTTCCAAATGAAATTTTGTCGTCAACGTATCATATCAATTTCTAAATGAAGCACAACTCAGGAATGAACTGTGTTATATATAACGCTGAAGAATTTCGATTTCTTTCTGAATTCGTTAGTTTGTGCGAATTTATTCTAATGAACAATTCAGTGAATGTTTAAAATTACTTCATCTTATTTTAACCATTCTAATGACCTCTGCGGAAGTGGAGTTTTTCCACTTTAAAACAGATTAAAATCTTTTCAAGAAATGCGATGTTGACAGAAAGATTATCAGAGCTATGTTATCGAGAGAGAAAAACCTAATTATGTATATGGTAATTTTGAAAGCGATAGTAGTAGAAAAATTTGTTTCCCATAAGCAAAGACGTAATGATAACCATGGTAAGATTATTTTTTTTACGTATAATTAATTTAAATTTTTATTACTTAAATTCTGAAGACTGAAACGTCTTTATTTTACACGCATGTATCATTCCTTGCACTAATAGTGATGTGATAAGTAGTGACAAATTTATGTGGTTTACACGTTAGATTTTCCTTAATATCTCTAAATTTCAAATGAAACACCATGATAACAAAAGTGTAATATGTGCAATACTTGTTAGGGGTTTTGTTAAGAATAATCTGAATAATTAGTAATGCGATACTGGGTATCCGTTAAGGTATGTTTTCTTAAGAATACGGTGCTGTTTTTTAGCGTACGTAATATGACATTAAATGACGTCATTAAGCGGTGAAAAATCGACGCCAGCTTTGACGATGAACTTAAAGTGTAAAGTTAGAAACACCGTTCTTCAGTTGTGTAAATACTGTTCATCTTTCATGTTAAAACTGAAATTTGTAAACTTTTCTTAAAAATCGATGATTTAGATTTAGCTTTATTGATATATAGTTGGAAAATGAGGAGAGTCATAAAATGAATATTTAAACGATGTAACAAAGAAGACTTATACGAAATTTTAGCATGTCGTCATCTGCCTAGTGATGAAGAAAAATTTCGTGAATACTTCTGTTTAAAACACCAGTACTGTTTGATTATATTTTAAGCTACATAAAAGAAGATCTAACGTTAAAACCATATGACCGCCATAAAAAAAAAAACAATATCTGCTGAAAGTTATGTATATGTTTAAAGCGAATATTTTAATTATCGAAAGTTTAATAAAATTATTTTACCTCATATGTTATTTGTAAGGTTATATTATTTTAATAAAGTTTCGTTTTTTAAACAGTAGGTACAGATATATTAAGCTTCATCTATCCTATTTTTTCATTATTTATAATAAACTGTGTTTCACATTATTACTATGCCCGTTTTATCAATTTTTACACCAATTTCATGTCACAAGTTTCGCTTGGGTTTTCCGATAATTTTTTTTTTTTTTTAATATCATATAAAACATCATGATTTCTTACAAAATCAATAAGTATTTCGTCGTGTACTCCAAATAATTTCATTAATCTTATTTGAAAAGTTTTGAGTACAAATAAAACCAAAATACTCATTGGTTTATATCACTGTACTATGATAAAACGTTGATAAGACTGTTCATCACCGTAATGACGACCGCTTTAAAAGTAACATTGCCGCGATTTAACTGTTTTTTTTTTTTTTTTTTTTTAATATAACGGTAACAGTTTTCTTAAGAAAACACCATCTTTTGATTCCATTGTGAACGTTCTCGTGACGTCATTCAACGCATTATTACCACCGCAAGAAAACGGTATCGTATTCCTAAGATACCATAGCTTTACAGGTGAAGAGAATCAGGTGTAGATTCTTGATCAGTAATTATATGTAAATATAAAGGGAAATAAGGAAAAAACTGTTCAACCAACCGCTGGTTTTGAAACTCACGAGTCGCCATTGATATATATATATATATATATATATATATATATATATTACTAGAAAAAATTTCGAAACTAATTTTTTAAAACAATTCATTTACCGCGTGTGCTATATTTATTTAGTCGATATTGTTACTGAATTACGATTGAAAAAATCTGCAATTATAAATTTTGTTTTTTTATTATATTTTTTTTCGAACATAATTCGATTATTTTTTATTTTAGACGATATAAAAAATATAATATGTACAAAATTTAAATAATTTAAAATATAAAATTATAAAATTCAGTATATAAATTACCGTACATATACCTTTTGTAAAGCACCAGTTCTAACAGCGGGTCCCATGGTGTAGCGGTTAGCACTCTGGACTCTGAATCCAGCGACCCGAGTTCGAGTCTCGGTGGGACCTGAACTTTTTTCAATTTTTTAATTTAAAATAAATACATTTTAATCATTATACAATTATTTAGAATTTAAACGTTTATTAATAATTTGTAATGAAATTAATAAAAATTAATATCAGCATAAAAAATTACCAAAACTTATTTTTTAATAATTCATGTACCGCGGATGTCACATTTATTTAGGCGTATTATTGAAAAAATTGTGATTAAAACTAAATGTTCGACAAAATAGCGCGTTTAATAAATTATATAATTAAATTTAATAATAAAAATAAACTTCAACAGTGTAAAATAATGTAATTCGAGAAAAATTAATTTATAATTTTTTATACATTTAAAATTTTATTGCCGGTTAATATAACTCAGTTTCGTTTAATCTCAATAACCGTATTTATTGAAAAAAAAAAAATCGTTTATAAGTTTTTGCATTTATTTCGTAAGTAATTATTTTAAAATAATTCCCCTAACTTTATATATATTTCTTCTTTTTTAGATTCCACTTTTTTCATATTTCGAAATATACCTGAAATTTAATTTAATTGCTTATTCGGCCATTAATTTGATTTTAACTCCAGTAAGGGTTATTTCACCTTGCGTAGGTCACAAATACATAATTGTGAATTTTATTACTCGTTAGCGTTTTGCACTCTACTTTAAATCTTTCTTCACAATATATACATTTATATACATACACACACATATAGATGCATACATACGATATGTCGTGTTAGATGTATATTTAGTTCCAATTAAAAAAATTTATTTATAAAGTTATCAATTTTGGGTTAAAAACAAATCAATATTACGAGATTATTATCACAGTATACGAAGTGTAAAAATGTAATAAGTACAAGTAATATTGTTTATATTTTTGTAATGAAATTTATATACATAATATATATATATATATATATAAATTTTAAGTACATAACCTTCTTGAAGAAATTACAACTAGCAGAGCGGACTATGTTTTAAATTTTTACTGGGCATATGAAAGCGGCCTACTTATAATTTTTACGAGGTGACAGCGGTAGGAGGGTTAAAAACGCAATACAAAATTATTTTATAAACTGAAAACAAAAACGATACATAATATTTTGAAAATTAATTAAAAAAATATGTTAATTTGTAAGTAAGTGGGATTTGTTGGCCACAACGCGAGTAGGAAATTTGCACAATCTGTCATACTTTTTTTCAAATGGTCCCAGTTACTGATAGATCAGTCGCAGTCACATTTGAATAACAAATCGTCATCAGTTAACAGCGTTTCCTTGTATTTTTGCGGATTTAAAAATGAAAAAATGTCGTACATATTTCTAGAAAATCTTTTATCAAAACTAATTAGAGCAGAATCCATTATTATTTATGATACATACGTTGATTCGATATTTTTTACATTCATCCGGGAATTCAGATTTGATGACTAGTATGGAAATCAGTTTCTAGCGAAAAATGAATTACTTTATTTTGATTAGTTTCTAAATGTTTTAAATAAAAATGTTTAGAGCGTTTCTCACTTCTTCAAAGTTTGTGGAACGTGATTTTATTTTTTTTTTAAATCATTCACAAAATCGTTATACATTTCATAAGATCCAATCCAAATGTTTGTAGGTATTACGGTAATTTATTCGAAATCTTGAAAATTTTCGAAAATACGTATGATTGTTTCAAATTTTAACCAACTTTCTTTCCATTTTTTGCATTAAAGATGAAAAATGTCCATAATGTTCCATTTCACGAGAGCACATAATAATGGTACACATGATGCTGTTGCTGAATCGTCAAATTGTTCCAAAACTGTTTGCGGATGTACCTGTTTACCTGTCCATCCGGTTACGATAATTTTAGAAAGTTGTTAATTTTTTTCCTTGACTACACTTTCGTAAAATATTTATCCAGTGATATGACTCCATGAAAATACTGTTATCTGTTTTAAGTCCAAATGTACTTACGTACTTCTTCAAGCTGTACGCCATCCGCATAAATACGCAACTATCTGATGTGACACTCTTGCCATCCGCATGACTTTTGTTTAAGCCGAGTTCCATCTCGAATTTCGCGCTTGGTTATGTAGAAATCGTTTTGGAAGATCGACGAAGAATGATAAGTCCACGTAGTAGGAATCGGTTGAATTTTTTTCTTGGTTTTCAAATCATACATTACGAAGCTTAATGAAAATATTGCAGAAAAAATATGAAGAAATAAACAAATTGTTTTAATATAATCGATTTTCGAGGGAAATAAGTACGACCGGATGCTGATAATATTTACGATTAATTCGAAAAATAATTTTTTCATAATTACAGGAAATCTAAAATTTTGCAATAAGGTTTCGAATGTTCAGAAACTGGTACGAAGTACAGTTGTTGAATTCTGTTTTCGAGCGCCTTTGTATGTGCACATGTTATTACGCGGTTTATATGTGCTTATATGCTCTTACATTTTTTATGTTCACCGAGTATAGGCATTTAAATGAGTTTTCCGATGTTGATTTTATTTCATTACTGTACCGTTATCTAGTAATTTCGCGTTAATCGTTCGAACGTCGTAAGCTTAGAGAAAATTGTTTTTTACCGCGTACGTGTTGGTAAATATAATTAAAATGTTTATATCTCGGGCATGGTTTCGATGTGAGGTATCGCATCTTGCAAAAATATTTTTTAATATCGGAAAGAATTATTTTGAGGAACAAAATCCGATCGAAACATTCTCCCCCCCCCAATATTTTTTTCATCAAAACTGAAATTTTCCTGAAATATATGAAACGAAATTCTACACCGTTAAAATATTTATGTATGTAACGATGCTTTAATAGTATGCTAATCTTATCTAAATAAATTTTCTCAAAAAACACGATTTTACAAAAAAAAAAGAGCAAAAAACTAGGTTATATATATATATATATATATATATATATATATATATATATATATATATATATATATATATAGTAGTTTACAATGTTACATGTAATACTGGTAGAGGTGGATATTTGTTATTTAGCTAATACATTAGTTTAGTCACAGCGTTATTTAACTTATATTTAACTTATACGTCTATGCAAAGCGATATTTACATAACGATTAAACGACTTGACATTATGAATATTTAAACCTATCGAATTATTTATTACTATTTGATCATTCATAAGTGAGCCACAAAAACTGCCAATTCTACGAATATCGTCGGTAACATTCGAATGGTAAATGTTTAACCGAATCGATGGAACCGCAAAATAAACAAATACCCGATGATCTTATATTAAAACGTTTACAATACGAACCGAAATTGCCACGATTAGACAGCACTTGACTAGAATAGAAATCTATCTCTAACTGGTCTATGATGTTAAATCTATTTTCTACGCTATTAAAGAACTTAAAAGTTGTCCTACCAAGCAAACTATTGCTCCATCTTTTCCGCCATAAAACAAATATAATTACGTTAATTTCATTAGTGAGAGAATTCTCGCTATTAAATATATTATAATTTAACTCGATATTAAATTGAAATATAAAAGATTCTAATACGTTAGTTTTAACCAAGTTAAGTTGATATATTTTAAACATTTTTTTAAAAAGACTAAGGCCAGTAGGCACACCAGTAATAACTGGAGCTGCCATAGTGGACACAGTTTTATATAACGAACCACAACACTAAGAAAGAGTTTCCTTTGCTTAGCCAGGATTTTATTAAGCTTGAGCAATAATTAAACATTGATTCTATTACTCTTTTGTAAATAAAATAACTCTTCCTTCATGAAGGAGCGTGTAAAATCTTTTATTATTAGCTTTATACAGGAGGAATTTTACATGTTTATCAAATTTTAATTACACATCTAGAATAATTCCCAGATATTTAAAGGATTTAAACACGGGTAATGATTGATTATAAATTAAATTGATTTTCTTAAGTTCAGCTTTTAAATTTAGAAATCTACCTGTTATACTAATTATCATAATTGGTGGATTATATAATCCGGTAAATTAAAAAATTTAAAGCGGGTAATGTTTAAATTACTGGTGATTCTTACAAGCGCTTGTTCAAAGAAATGGTTAAAGAATTTCATCAGCGCCAGAGGATTCGCACGGTACTAAGCTCTTATACAAGTTTAGATCATAACTCGCGGAAAGATTCAGTTGTAAATATTTCGAGGCGGATTATTTTATTACGCAATTTTCGACCACGCGCGGGAAGTGCGTGGAATATTTACATCGGTTCCAGATCAAATTCAGCGATCTACGCTATAAATGTGGACAGACATCGTTTTATACATATATTAGCCGGATATAACTATCCAGATATTAAATTTGATATCAAACATTTAAATCCGGTAACTAATTTTAATCAGCATTGTGAGCTAAAGGAATTAGCTCATAAAGAAATCAAAATTAGGATGATCTTACCTCGATATACTTAATCGTAATATGATATATGTATACATACATCTATCTTGTTGTATTGTTAATATTTGTATTAAATTAGTTACATATGTCAATTTGTATCCTATCCTTTAATTTTAATTTTGTTAATCTCGTTTGTAATAAAGTAATTTTATCCTGCACCCGTTATTATATATATATATATATATATATATATATATATATATATATATATATATATATGTATATATGTATAATGATCAACCCTTGTGCCATTAAATTTTATTTTCTAATATGCCTATTTAGTTCGAAACATATTATTATTACTATTATCTATTTATTATATTTTATATCGCCTTATCGCATTTCCAACAAAATAGTTACATGTATATGTGTATACGTATTTTATATATATATATATATATATATATATATATATATATATATATATATGTCTGTGTTTGTAAAATGGTTGCAGTTACATTGCTTCCATTTTATTTAACATTACGAATCAGTAAACTGTAAAAAACCAAAAGAAGACAAACCATTAGTAAATAAATGTATTTTGTTTGTTACTTCATAATTTTATATTTTTTGATTTAAATTACGAACTAAACACTTTCAAAATCGATTTTACTTTTTAGGTTTATAAATTGTTAAAATAATGTTATCTTTATTTTAATTGTATTATTAATAAATAAACAATTTACTTTTTAGTTAAAATCGAGTGAAACTTAATTCATTTAAGAAACGTTTTATTGATTGAAGATGGCGTCAATTTAGGTAAAAATCAGAATTGAACGAGAAGAACAGGATTTAAAAGTCATAAATGCGGTCTATGAAAATGTTAACGAACGAAGTAATATATAAATTTTTAGAAGAAATACGAGGCCAGTCAATTCACACTGCTTTATTTAATATTAATACAGTAAAAAAAAGAAAAAAAATGTCTGTAAAAGTACGAAAAGACGTGGCCAATTTTGTAATTTAACAGTAAGAAATAGCTGCATTGTATTTGAATAGTGATGAAAATGTTGTTTTTAATGAAATAAATCTCAAAGAGTAACAAAGTAAAAAACAAGGTCTGGAGTTATCAACAATAAACGTTGAATATACTCATAAATTAATAAAACTGGTTGAAAGTCTTCGAGCATAACTGAATATTAAGGAAGTTACATTATCAGATGTTGCAAGAAAATTTTGTTATTGAAACATTTCGGGGGAAACAACAGAACACTGAAAAATGGCTGGAGAATTTTGAAAAAGAATATGTGAACGATATAAAATAAGTAATGACGAAAAAAATTCACTGTTTAAAATTATTTTTTCGAAGATAATAATGCTAATGAATGGTACGGCTCAACATTAAAAAACAACTATCACTTACAAATTGGTCAGCATGTGTGATTCATTTTTACAAGTATATGCTAATAATAAAAGTAGGGCAAATATTAGGTTTGCATACAATTTCAAATTTATAACTGGTTCATTAATAGATTATGCCTTAAAGAAAGAATGATTCTTATCGGAAAATGAATGTGACATATCAAACACTTCTAGAATAAATCGTATTGTTATAGATTTACCATTTAATATACAAAATAAATTAGATAAAGAAGAAATACAAACAACAGAAAAATTGATGAATGAACTAAGACGATATGATCCGATGTATATAAAACAGAAGCCGAATACATTTAAATATGATAAAATGAACTTAGAGGAAAAATAATATGGTACGAGTGCAACAAAACGACAAAGTATCAATAAAAAAAAAAAACCATATGTACGAAGAACTAAGAAAACCAATATCATCCACTGGAATTATATGGTAATAAAAAAACGTTAATTTAACAGAAATCAATGAATTCGTGAAAATTGAACTAGATAATAGAAAAAAAAAAACTAGTTCGCTTGGAGAAATTTACGCCATTTATAATATTAAATGTGTTAACAAATAAGATGAAGAAAGTTAAATGTGTTTATGATAGTGGCTGAAATATAATGTTAATAAATCAAAAAGCCATAAATGACCTAAAAGCGAAAATAATTCGGAGCCCAGACATCTAAATAATTAGTGGTGCAAATTACACAAACGGCCGGGCACGTTTACGTTTAAGAATCAACTAAATCGAAGATGTTTTAGATGTTTATATAATTAAAAATGACAAATTTTCATTCGATCTATTACTTGGTTTATTAGATGTTATAAAGAAATTTCGATTAATGCAAAAATGAAAATTTAAAATTTTCAAAAATTCGATGAAAAAATATGGAACAAATTTCAGAATTAAAAGAAAATACAAAAATAATAGCTGTAAACTTTAATGAATATATAGATGTTAAAAGTTTTTATGCAAATCTTGACCATTTAGATGTAGAAAAAAGCAAAAACAAAAAATGAACTTATAACCAAAATCAATATTTGCTAAAAATAAATATGATGTTGAAATGGTAAGAAACGAGGAAGTACATATAAAATAGAAGAAAAATATATCGCAAAAAAAAAAACCTTACAGATGCTCAATTCCAAATCAAAAAGAGATTGAATCACAAATAACAAAACCGTTAGAAGCTGGATTGGTACAAGACACTAGTTCACCATTTGCATCGCCAGTAACATTGCCGATGGCATATAAAAAACTGTAGATCACATCTGTATCCATTTTAGAGACTTAAATAAATTAGTTTTGTCCCAGAACCTTATCCTTTTCTTCGAGCTGAAGATATTTATTATGGTGAACTGTAATTGGCTTTCAACTGTAGATATAAATTCAGTATTTTGGTCAATTCCAATTCGAAAGATAGGAAAAGAAACAGCATTTATTACACAAAATGGCCATTGGCAATGAATATTGTCTACAATTTGAATTAAAAATATAGCCCTCGATATCAACGAATTTTAGCAAAAATATAATTTGAAAACGTAAATTAAATGAATTTTGTAAAAATTATATTGACGATATCGTAATTTTTTCAAAAACATTTTAGAACATTTACTATTGAGTTATTATTAAATGCAATTATTTAAGATTTTCGATCAAAAATTAATGAGATGTAACTTTGCAAATATTTAGGACATATTATTGAAAAAAATAAAATACAGCCTTATAAGGATATTTCAAAGACCTAAAACAAAAAAAAAAAAAAATGTAAGGCAGTTTCTTGGAAAAACTATTTTTATTATAAATATTTAGAAAATGCAGCAAGACAATTAGAACTATTGCATAATTTATGTAAAATTTGGTTGAACTGAAGATTGCGAACAGGCATTTTGTTAAAAATTATTTATGTTCAAGTCCAATATTAGCAATCTATAATCCTGATAATGAAGTTTATATTTTTACTGATGCTAGTATTCAAATAGTAGGATCAATTTTTAAACAAACCTCAAGGGAAAGGGATGTTACATCCAGTTGCTCATTTTTCGAAAAAATTAACTCCTGCGTAAAAAAAACAAAAATCTATTTATTTAGAATGTTTAGCAATCCGTTAAGCTATTATTTATTGGCAACACTGGCTAGTAGGTCGACCGTTTATTTTTATAACGGATCACAAACTACTTGAAAAGTTGAAACGCGAAAAGTAAAAACACAAACAAACGAGGAGCTAGGACATTTAGTTTACTATCTCTTACAATACAATTTTCAGATCACACGTGCACCAGGAAAAGAAAATGTGGAAGCTGATGCTTTATATCCGTAGAGTATTTTGAAAATACACAAGATGTACGACCAGTTGAACAAATTATTCAAGATCATGAATTTAATAAAGAAGAAATTCAAAATTGAAAAAAAGTAGTAAAAAAACGAAATTTCTTTGAAACATCTTAAAAGTAAGTATCACAACAATAAGAATTTGAGTTACCATTAATAAAACAGATACACGAATACTGTGGTCATATTGGCGTTACTCATTTCATTGAAAAAATTAAACCATACTATTATTTCAAAAATATGGATAATACCATTAAACAATTTTGCAGCAATTGTGAAATTTGTTTAAAAAAATGAATCTCGAAAGTAGCGATAAATTAGTTTATTATCAAAACTAGTTGCCGCAGAAGAACCTTACGAAATTATGTCTGTGTTTTCAGTTGGAGGGTTTGGAGGTAATCCGCCTTCAAAAAAATATTTACATATTCTTCTTGATCATTTCTCGCGATATCAAATTAATAGATAAATTGGTTAAAGAACATCAGTAATTTGATCCGATCAATATGCCGGTATTAACTCAAAAGAACTTAGAAACTATTTAGAAAAAAAAGGATAGAACACTTACTTTTACATCCGCAGATAATCCAGAATCTAATGGATTAAAACGTTTAAATCAAACAGCAATAAACGAGATACGATGCAAAATGAACAGTGAAAAAAAAATAGCTTGATCAAAAATAGCAGCTGACTGAATGTACCAACGAATATAATCAAACAACTTGCAGTGTATAAAAATTTTCACCGTCATATTTCCTTTATGGTGAAGGATCAACAATAGTCCTAAATGAATTTAGAGAAATTCGAAATTTAAAACATGATAGGGAACAAGCAGTTGTAAATTCAATGAAAAATTTTGAAATCAATAAGAAGCGAATCGATAAAAATAGAAAAAATACAACTTTAAGGAAGGAGAATTCGTCTTCATTGAGAATGGAAATAAATTAAACCGTAACAAACTAGATGAAATTCGTAGTGGTCCATTTAAGGTCATTCGCCAGATTTCAAGCACAATATATGAAGTCGACTGTGGAAAGAGTCGCAAGAAAGCAAACTTTTCTTCATAGTAGTAAACTAATTCCTCATAATGATATTGAAAATTAAGTTAGTTATTTATCAGTGTTACGTTTAAGTCACTTATCGATCCTAATAAACTAACCTTCAATAGCGTTATCCTGTCAAGGATGATACTTGTCCTGTATGGTTGCCAGTTTATCTAGTATCAACAAAATACAGAAGTTACTAAATCGGTGCTTCGGAATTATATTAAATAAGCCAAATTGGGCTCCGATCAAATCGATACATCTTTATACGTCCCCTATATACGCGACGAAATCGTAACGAGAACGAGGAAAGTTTTTTAATCGATGTATATCATCAAATAATCAATTTCATTGAATAACCAGAGACATCGTTATAAAAAGTATAAACACAGGCGTATCGAACATATTTTATTAGATGAATTTACAAGCTCCAGTTTCTTGTTATACGTAAATGAGTTATACTTTTATGTAATATAACATTGTAAGGTTTGGTTTTCCTATCTGCTGAATAGTATATATATATATATATATATATATATATATATATATATATATATATATATATATATATATTTTTATAAATTTTTCTTACTAAATCTTTATCCCCTATTTTTTTTTTATTATAAATAGTATTTATGTTTTTTAAATTAATTTTTAATATCGGTTAAGGAATATGCGCTATTAAAAAAAATAAAAAAAAAATTGCTGTGTTATAACAAGTTTTGCTCAACTGCTGGAAAATAACAAAACGATGTCTAAATCGTTTCACGGTTGATCTTATTAAAAAAATACAACTACGAAAATTTAGTAACAGACGGTTGAAATTGATTGACGAGAGGTGATCTCTCAGTGTACAAATGATTTCCTTATGCTTCAGCTGTACGGAGTGAATGATATCCTTGTGAGAAATTAATGAGAGTTCTACGCTATTAGATGACAAGTTAATGAGTCGACAAATTCGTTGTTTGCAATACCTTTATCTTTCGATGAAAAATTATTACTTTCCCACGCTGAGGGGGTGTATATATTTTTTAAATCAAATTCGCTCAGTTATTTGTTGTATTTATTTTTACGTTTAATTTAATCGCTAAATGTTTACATTATTTAAGATTGATATTACCGTTTAAAGTTTTAAAAATCGTATATATATATATATATATATATAAAAAAGAAACCAGGGTAGACCGAAGATACGATGGTACGATGACATATCAAAAGTAGCCGGGAAGAAATGGTTGCGAAAGGCACAGAACAGAAATGGATGGAAAAAATTAGGAAAAGCCTTCATCCATGAGTGGATAGATAAAAGCGTATCCTGATATATATATATATATATATATATATATATATATATATATATATATATATATATATATATATAATATATGTATTTATTAATTTAAATATGATCGTTATACATGGCGTAAACATTAGCTATATTTGATTTATGGCGAGACGGTGATATGTACTTCTCGTTAATTAATTAAAGGTCATTAACCGAACGTGTGCTCATTGATTAAAGGAGTACTAATAAAAATAATTAATCTTAATGAAGACGGACGTCGAATATTTATCAGACGGGTTACGGATGAAGACGAGAAGTAACCGGATTTGAGTAATTTATTGAGTCGTGATGAATATTGTCGAGTTGATTAATTATATCAACGTTCGTCAGACGCGTTACGTACATATTTTCGGGTATTATGTTAGTAGGTTTTATAAAATCGACATCGTACGAATTTGAAACAGAATTTTAACAGTAATCGAATTAATACAAATAATACTGATACTACTACTACTAATAATAATTCAAATTTAACTTTATTCCACATTACTAAGACATTTCCAATGTTACATATGCAACCAAATAATACTAATAGACTAGATAAGTAGATAGTAATTCAAATACATAAAATAAAACGCCAACATAATGCGCAAATGGCAATACACTGACGTCACAAATATTCATATACATTCATATATATATATATATATATATACTTGAAAATCCCATAAAATACAATTTTTTGTACAATGTGTATATATAAATACGATAAAACTAGCGAATTATTTTTAAAAACGACCAATAAGGCTTATTATATAAAGACAGTAGAAGTTTCATGAGTTCTTTAAATTCATATATAACATAATGGAAAAAAATCATATTAAGATACATAACAGAAATATATATACATATATGCATATATATATATATATATATATATATATATATATATATATATATATATATATATGTATATATAGAGAGAGAGAGAGAGAGATGGTCATAAAATAAATAAATTACAATCGCAATTAATGAGCTATCTGCTGCCAGGTATGTTGTTCGGTTAGATCATACCAAATAGATCAGAAGTTCAGAGTTAGTAATGAAGAAAATCTATTTTTTTCACTATACAGACTGGAGTTCCACGAGTAAGTGTCCTTGAACCACCCTTGTATCTCCTTTATACACAAGATTTGCCTGTAGATGATGACAGTACCACTACTGCATCATTTGCCGATGATACAACTTTAGTGGCTGTTGATCATAATCAGCGAGATATTACGAACAAACTTCAGCAAAGGGTTGATTCGGTATATACTTGGACTAGAAGGTGGAAAATTATGCTAAATGAGCAGAAATCCATTCACAAGCCGATTAAGGTGGTATGGCCACATACTACGAGCTCAGGATGCTGGAAGTGGCTCACTGATATCGACAGCGCATACGTTTCAAGTTCCTGGTAAAAGGCCAGTAGGAAGACCCAACCGAAGATGGTACGATGTTATAACGAATGATCTCAGAGATGCTGATATATCCGCAGAACTAGCAAACAACCGAATTGGATGGAAACGATCAATTTGTATGGCAGATCCCGCACCAACGGGAAATTATCGTCGAAGAAGAAGAAGATTCTTTTCATTCTGCGTATAGTAACCAATACCGCATATACCTTGGATAATCAAGCTATTCCACAAGCTGATTCTGCAAGGTATCTAGGTATATACATCTAAATAAACGTATGTCGTGGAAAGTTCGTGTCAAAATGAAGTTTTAACAAATTAAAACCAACATACGACTATTATACTGATTAATAGGAGGTAGGCAATTCGTATTGGTTATGTTGTGCAGACTATTATTGTACGAACAAATCATTAAACCGATTTGGACGTATGGAATTTTACCTTATGGGACTGTACCACGCGTTCCAATCGGCAAACGATACAGCTGCGTCAAATGTAATCCTACGTACGATGGTAGATGCAAATCGATATTCACGTAATGATGATACTAATTTGAATCTCCAGGTGGCTACCGTTAACGAAGTTACTACCATGGGAATTTGCTCAAAAACAAATATGCAAACAATACAGCTGCTATAGACATCGGATATGACGCCGGACGTCTTAAACGTAGACGTCCGTTTGATTTTTAGTTATCTAAATATATTTATCCGGTTAATTCGTCGGGCTTATATACTAAATAGGAATTAGTTTTTAAAAACACTTCGTGTTATAATTGGTGCTTATTTAATTTAACAGTTAAGATCGTGTCTTTATTATGTGATCAAAAAAATTAAAAATTAATGCTCGTGAAATATAACAACACTGACTATGTAAGGAGAGAAATGTTCACTCGTACGTTCGATACAAGTTATTAGAATTTTAATAATGTAATACGGGCGTAGAGAATTTCAGTAATGCAAAATAAAACACAAGCCTGAAAGCTGAAATAATAATAATAATAATATATATATATATATATTTTTTTTTTTTTTGAAAAGTTTGGAATGTAGTGATTTCTTTTTTTAAAAAAAATATCGAAACAATAAAAAATAGTTACTAAAAAGTTATTTTCTTTATGAAAAAACAAACAGATTTTCGGCTATTAAGTGAAATATAAATATAATTTTTAATTTTTTATTTATTTTCTTTTACAAACTTATGAAAAATGAAATCTAAAAAAAATGACTATATATACAAGTGTTAAAACAGTATTTTAAAAATCTGATAGTGAATGTGGTAAAACAACACAATCGACAATTGGTAATAGAAAAAAATTTTTTACACATCAATAAAGTAAAGTACAACAACATAAAATTTATACAAAGTAATAACACAATCTGTGTTATGATTGTATTGTTTTACCACATTTACTATCAGCTATTTAAAATACAGTTTTAACGCTTGTGTATATAATAATTATGTTACATTTTATTTTTTATAAGTTTGTAAGAAAAAATTAAAATCATTTTCATATTTCACTTGATAATGGCTTAATAGCCGAAAATCCTAGTGTTTGTTCATAAAGAAAATAACTTTTTACCGATTTTAACTACTTCGTTGTTTCACATTATTATTATTATTATTATATTATTATTATTGCACAGCGACGGTACTGGAAGGATAAATATAACGTACTTAATTATAGTTGACGGATTTATGCACAGTGGAAAATAAAGTGTACGGAATAACAGAAGGGGTGACTTTTTTTAGTTTCCATGAAAGCAGATGCTATAAATGTTTTTAAAAATGCCGTAAAGAAGAAAAGGCTAGAAAAGAGACTTATACAAAAGTCGGAAGGAAGACTAAAAAAAATATGAAAGACACCCTCAATTATAAACGATTTAATTCCTAATCGAGATTATCTATCTTTTTTTTATCTGAAGAAATTTCAATTAATAGTCGAAAGTAATTGTCCAAATTAAGTAATTTTACCTCATCAAAAGCGACGACGAATTCGCAGGATTATTAATTTTTATATCAAAGGTGGATGAGCTTGTGTATCACGATAATGCATGAGTCTATGCCGGCGGTAGTGTATTCTACCAGAAGGGCCTCCCAAGCCGGACAGGTTCATGCAGAGTGGCCATATCTCATGTTAGAGACGGCTTCCCAATAGCGGTGTGTTCTCCAAGTAGGAGCGGCTGAAATAGAAACGGAGAAGGAACAGAAAAAAACCACACTGTAAGAAAAATACCTTTCCTATATATCACATGGTTGAAAATAGAAAAAGAATGACCGTTAGACTGGGGCAGCCATTAAATGGGACGACGGTGATAAGAATCTCCCTATCGGCCGATAGAAGGAGAGTAATGATAACATAAAAATTAAATTACACTTAAGACCGATACGAATCGGAACGTGGAATGTTAGAAGCCGATTAACTGGTGGAAAATTAGATAATTTGATCAAGTAAAAGACCAGAAGGAAGTTAGACATAATTGGCATAAATGAAGTGAAGCGGCCGCAGAATGGAATAATATAAACAGAGATAATGCCCGATTCTATTATTCTTGAAACCGAAAAGACCAAGTCAGAAATGGAGTTGATATTATGATAATAAAAGAATTAAGTAAAGCGGTGATAGATTTTATACCCTATTCTGACAGAGTAGCACTAATGAAAATTAATACAAATATGGAAATCGTGAGGATTATTCAAATGTATGCGCCAATAATGGACAAATCAGAAGAAGAAATAGAATATTTTTATGATCGACTGAATATAAAAATTAACAGGAAAAAGTGAAATAATCACGGATGATTTCAATGTTAAGTTTGGCGAAGGAAAGTTCGAAGGCTTAATTGGAAACTTTGGATTAGGTAAAAGAAATATGAGAGGCGATAGAATGCTGCAGTTTTGTCAGGAAAATGAACTACTTGTTTTTCAAATTGCCAAAAAAGAGACGGCTATATACTTGGAAATCATCGCAAGATAACCCTGATCATATAGTAATAAATCAGATTGACTATATTTTAATCAATAAAGAAAATCTTCAATATGTAAAATATGTTAAAACCTATCCCGGGGGCAGATATTGCATCGGATCGTAACTAATTAATAATACAATATAAAGCAAGATTTAAAAAAAAATAAGAAAACAGAAAATCTAAGGTATCAGAACATAGACATAAAAAAACTGAAAGATACAGCAACGAAACAGAAAATACAAAATGATATAAGATCAGGGCTGAATAGTTATCACATAGAAATGGAACATAATAAAGATGATTAAAAGCAAGTAAAAACGGTCTGAGAGTAGATGAAAGAAACATAAATAACTGGATTACTGAGGAAATATTAGAAATGATGGAAGAGAGAAGAAAATGGAAAGACAAAAATCATAAAAAATACAGAAAAATAGACAACAACATCAAAAGGAAGATAAAAGAGGTTAAAGAAACATGGATGAAGAAGGCAAGTCATTGAAAAGCATCAACAAAATCATCAACGTACACGGAAAAATTAAAGATATGT
Organism: Coronaproctus castanopsis; assembly: GCA_032883995.1. Lineage (NCBI taxonomy): Eukaryota > Metazoa > Arthropoda > Insecta > Hemiptera > Monophlebidae > Coronaproctus > Coronaproctus castanopsis. The sequence goes on along the minus strand of CM065054.1, from coordinate 36,653,644 downwards.
CTGGTAAATTTGCTAAAAAGAAAACAATGGTTATTAAAAATGATCAGAACAGAAAATAAAATAAAACATTAGATAAAATATCCACAGAACTGTTAAATCTACTAGAGGAGGATGAAAAAGATATTCAAATATTGACCGATATGTATAATAAAGTATACACATCAGGACAAATTCCAGAAGACTGGCTTCAATCAACATTTATAGCTATTCCAAAAAAAGAGAATGCTACCAAATGCGAAGAATACTGAACCATTAGTTTAATGAATTATGTACCGAAATTTTTTTAAGAATAATACACCATCGAACATATCAAAAATGCGAAGAAGGCACAAGTGAAACACAATTTGGTTTCCGAAATGGTCTAGGAACTAGAGAAGCATTAATGACGTTAAATATTGCTATTCAGAGATACTTGAATGTGAACAAGGATATATATCTCTGCTTTTTAAATTATGAAAAGGCGCCTTTGATAAAGTAAAGCATGGAAAATTAATGGAAATATTAGTAGAAAAAGGAATAAATAAGAATGAAATAGAAATAATAAAAAACATATATTGGACTGAAAAAGTACATATCCTAATAGAGGCAGAAATATCACAAAGTATATAAAGAAAGGAGTGAGACAGGGGTGTATTCTTTCACCTATGCTGTTCAATATGTATGATGAAAAAATGTTTCAAGAAGCGCTGAATGAGGATGCAGGTGGAATAAGAATAAATGGTGACTTGACATACGCCGATGATACAGTTATTTTAGCAGCAGAGAATGCGCAAAATTTGCAAAGTATGGTAAAAAATATAGAAGAAACAAGTACAAAATATGGACTTTCTCTAAATTTAAAGAAAACTAAAGCAATTATAAAAAGGAAAAACGTAACAATATACCAGAACTAAGAATAAGTGGAATTCAAATAGAACGGGTTAAAAATACTTAATGGATAACAACAAATGGTACTCGAGAAATGGAAATTAAATGTAGAATAGAAATTAACAAGATCTGACTTTTGTAAATTAAAAAAAAGATTAAAAAATAAATATATTAATTTAGAACTAAGAAAAATAATGGTAAAAATGTTATGTGCTACCAGTATTATTATATGGGGCTGAAACATGGACGATCAACCAGAAATATAGAAAAAAGTTGGAGGCATTTGAAACGTGGATCTATAAGGGAATGACTAAGTTATCATGGACAAAGAAGGTCAAAAACATAGAAGTACTAAGAAAAATAAATGTCAGTAGTGCAGAAATAATACAGATAATAAAAAGAAGGAAGTTTTTCAATACTTTGCCCATGTAATAAGAGAAGAAAAATATGAAATAATAAAAAGATTTATGCATGGAAGAATCAATTGAAAAAGAGACAGAGGACGACCAAGAAGACTATTGCTGCATGACTTAAAGGACTGGACAGGATATACGACGGAAGAATTGTTTAGGATAGCCAAGACAGACATATAAAACTAAGCGGGTATTACTAGAAATCAGGCCATGATGATCTCTTTAAGAGACAGAAGAAGAACAAAAATTTTACGTTTTAGTCAATTGTATGCGCGTCATTCTCTCTCTCCCTCTCTCACCCATCTATCACTTCCTCTCTCTCTCTCCCTCTCTAAAATAAATTTAAATAAAAAATAATATATATATATAAATATAAATTCCCCAGTCTGTTGGCTGTCCATTATTCTTATTCTTATTTATTGAAAATTTAAAAAATTATATGAATTTTAATAAGATAGAAGAAACAAGTCAAGATGTACAAGATTATTATAATATGTTGGTTAAAAGTGTTAAGAAATCAACACTATCAGTTATAAAAAAGAACACAAAAAACAAGAGGAGCTTTCCGGAGGATCTAAAGTTGGATATTAAAAAGCGAGAATGGCTCAGACAAATAAAAAATAAAACATCAAAGGAAAAAACTGAATTCAGTGTCACGTGTAAAGCAGTGATATACAAAATCAGAAATTTTATAGATAAACGGAATAAAGATATAATAATCAATATCCAAGAAAAGTCGAACTCGGTAAGAAAAATAAGAAAACTTATGTCACAGGAAAAGCTAATTATAGGATTGATGGACCAGAAGAACATTATACAACACGAAAGGAAGAAAATTGTTACAGTAGCTACGGAATATTACATAAATCTATGCGCAGAATCAATGAATTTAAATATTCGAAGAGTTTGGGAAGATTATAACGGTAGCGGAGACGAAATAAATGTCCACCATTTTTAAATATTGAAATAGAAAACGCCATAAATCAATTGAAGAAGAATAAAACCCCAGGGAGTGATGGGATTACAAATGAATTAATAATCATTGCGAAGGATGTATTAATTAATAAAATCACAAGTTTATTCAATAGGATATTGTTTAGGAAAAATTACCTGAACAATGGAATGAGACAACAATAATATTATTACATAAAAAAGGAAATAAAGAGCATATGAATAACTATAGACCAATAAGTCTTTTACAAATTTTTTACAAAATATTTGCTAAAGTATTGTACACACGTTTAGTAAATCAATTAGATGATCAACAGCCTCCAGAACAGGCAGGCTTACGCGCAAACTACTCCACTATAGATAATTTACAAATAATACAGCAATAAATCGAAAAAGCGGATGAATACGAAATAGAAATATTTTTTACATTGGTTAACTTCAAGAAAGCCCTCGATTCAGTAGATCACGATTTCCTCTATGCTTCTTTGCAGAATCAAGGAATACATAAGAAATATATAAGATTAATAAAGAATACCTACAATAATACTCAGGGACAGATAATATTGGATCAGGAAGGAGAAAGCTTTTCATTGAAAAAAGGAGTTAGACAAGGGGACCCCTTGTCATCAGTCTTATTTAACGCAGTTTTGGAACAACTATTTAGGAATCTATCATGGAAACAATATGGAATAAACATCAACGGTACACATTTAACAAATTTACGTTTCACAGATGATGTGACACTTATAGCTTCCACGTCTGAAGAATTGCAGACGATGCTTAACGAACTAGAAGAAATTGCAAAAAAAGTATAAATAACAAAAAGACCGAATTATTAACTAATAGCACATTGAAAAATGTGATCATTAATTCAATGCGGGGCGCGTCCACAGGTGGCGGATAGTGGAAGGGCCTACAGATATGTAGGTTAGCTGCGAATAAGACATTAGTCAAATAAGCAGTCGCGGAAAGAGCGGCTACTGGTGGAAAGTCTCTGGCAGACGATTCCAGTAGTGACAGGGCAAGGAGACACGAGGATGCAGATGGACAGCTTGAGGACCTGTCCATTAAAAGTCTGTAAAGATCCTATGACTGTCTCTCCCTCGGCGGGTTTAGGTCGCCGTAAAAACCTAAAAGTCGTTACCTCCTCAGTAACAACCCGCTGCCTTGCGGTCAGAGTTTTTACTCAAAGGCTAAGGGAGACTACCCTGACAGAAAACAAATTTCACTGCCTTGTGGAAAGGGTTTTTACCCAAAGGCTAAGGGAGTAAACCCTAACAGAAAATCCGGTGGAAGGCAACGAGAAACCACTACCGTACTCCTTGTTCTCGAATAATATGACACGTACAAGAAATCATAAGTATGCTGCATCCATGGAATATGCCAGAAATGGTGTATTAGGCAATGGGCGGTCGCTTTCAGTAATGGAAGATGACTCGAGTTCCCCCGTACCCACGATGGCACGGTACTCTGCAGGTGGGAACAAACGTGTTACAAATTCGAGAACAAATTTTCTAGATTCATCAAGAATTGTTGGGAGCAAATTAAAAAAGAATCAAAAAGAGCAGCTTAATATTGCGACCTGGAACGTAAGAACACTATACCAAACTGGTAAGCTAGCAAACGTAGCTTTAGAAGCGGAAAGACTGAATATAGACATACTAGGAATAGCAGAAACGAAATGGCCAGGGAACGGCCGGATTAGTGTGAACGAAAAATATGATTTTATATTTAATGGATCAGACAGACGAGAACACGGTGTAGGATTAATGATGAAAAAGTCAATGAGTAAGATGATCACCAGTATCATCCCGAAGTCCGAAAGGTTGTTGTATGTAAGAATAAATGCGAAACCGAGATCAGTCGTTATCATACAGGCATATGCTCCAACAACTGATCATAATGACACCGAAGTAGAAGAGATGTACAATGAAATAGAAGACCTAATATCTTACACGAAATGGAGCGACGTAATATATATAATGGGCGACTTCAACGCAAAAGTGGGAGAAGGACAGCATGGTGCGGCAGTCGGGAAACATGGGCTAGGACAAATTAATGAAAGGGGTCGAAGATTAACCGATTTTGCTGTACAACATCATTTTGTAATATGCAATACGTGCTTTAAAAATCATAAAAGACGATTGTACACGTGGAAAAGCCCAGGAGGAAAATATCGGAATCAAATTGACTACATAATGGTAAATGACAGATATAAGAACACAGTCAAAAACTGTCATACTTATCCAGGTGCCGATTGCGATTCAGACCACAACCTGCTTATGGCCAAATGTAAAATTGTGCTGAAGACGATAATGGGGCGCAGTAAATGCAACAAGAAGTGGAATGTCAAGATTTTGGATAATCCAGCAGTAGCGGAAGAATTTAGGGAAGAACTCGATAGGAAAATGGACACCAAATACACGAAAGATGGAAGTATTGAAGATAAATGGAAGGAATGGAAAGCAAAAGTCCTGTTGGTTGCAGAAAACAACCTAAAAACAGAAAACGTGCGCAGGAATAAACCCTGGATAACGGATGAAATATTGAACATGATGAATCAGCGTAGGAAATTAAAAGATAGACATAGCATTACGTATCGAAAAACAAGCAAACAGATAATGAGGAAATGCTTTGAGGCAAAAAATAACTGGTATATAGAAAAATGTAAAGAGATAGAAGATCTCGAAAAAAGAAACAGCAGCAGGGAAATGCATGCAAAAATAAAGGCAATGATGAAACAACATAAAAACAAAGCAACGAATGGGATAGTGAATATAAAAAACAAGAAAGGGAAACAGTGCATTGACGAAGAAGAAATACTTGATACATGGACGGAATATATCGCGGAGCTGTATAAAGATGATACCAGAACAGACACGGTGAAGATGAAAAAAGTAGAAAATGCTCCGGAGATCGAAATGTCGGAATTGAATAACGCGATACGAAAAGCTAGAAAAAATAAAGCAAGCGGAGAAGATGGAATAACCGCAGAAATGCTGAAATGCAGTGGGATCAAAGCAAAAAAGCAATTGCTAGATATCTTCAATCAGATTTATAAAGATGGTTTATTACCGGAAGATTTTAAAATGAACAACATCATAACAATTCCTAAAAAAGGCTGCTCACAATCATGTTCAAAACATCGAACGATAGCTTTAATGAGCCATACACTGAAGATATTATTAAGCATAATAAATTCGAGAATAGAAAAGAAAATAGATGCACAGTTAAGTGAAACACAATATGGGTTTGTAGCAAACAGAGGGACAAGGGATGCCATAGCGCTGCTGAAGTTAATCGTCCAACGTGCTATAAATGCGAACAAAGGAATCATAGTTTGTTTTTTAGACTACGAAAAAGCGTTTGATAGGGTTGGACATGCAAAACTAATAAATATCCTACAAAAAAAATACGAGCTTGATCAAAATGATATCAAAATAATTTAAAATCTTTACTGGGAACAGTCAGCGAATATTAAAATCAAAAATAAATACTCTGAAAGAAGGATCAAAATACAGAAGGGTGTAAGACAAGGATGCCCGTTGTCGCCACGTTTGTTCAACGCATATGTTGAAGAAATAATGAAGAATGACGTGTTACAGAAAACTGGCTGTAAAATAAACGGAAAAGTAGTCAACAGCATAAGCTATGCGGATGACAAGGTTTTAATTGCAGAAACAGAGGGACAGATGCAGAAGATGCTGGATGCAATCAACAATGAAGGAAATAAATTTGGTATGAAAATAAATACAGGAAAAACCAAAATAATGAAATTTACAAAGACTAGCAGTAGTGACCCCAAAATAAAAATAAAAATCGACAACAAATGGATAGAAAATGTAACCCAATTTAAATATTTGGGAACAATAATTACAAATGATGGAAGGGATATCAAAGAAATAAGAGCAAGAATTGCAATGGTAAAACAAGCTTTCATGAATCTGGAAACCGTTTTGAAGAACAGGAAGTTGTCAATGGAACTAAGGAAAAGAATTGTACAATGTTACGTGTGGCCTGTGCTAAAATATGCGGCCGAAACTTGGATTATTAACGCAAAGTGCAGAATGATGTTGGACGCGTTCGAAATGTGGACTTATCGACGATTGTTAAGGATATCATGGAAGGACTTCATTTCCAACAAAAACGTGTTAAAGAAATGCAACATAGACAGGCTGATGATAGTACAAGATATCATGAAAAGAAAATTGAAATATATAGGTCATAAACTTCGAGAAGAGGGGCTGTTTATGTTGGTAGCACAAGGAAAAATACTTGGACAAAGATCAAGAGGAAGGAAAAGATTCGAATATATAACATCAAACACTGGATTCAACAAAGTCAGGGAAGTAGTAGCTGCAGCAAGATTCAGGAAAAACATGATGATGATGATATATATATATAAATAAAATTAACAAAACAAAATAAAAACAAAGTTAATCACTATAAAAATATGTGATTATCGAAAAACTTTGCGTTAATAAAATAATTTTTGTAGTGATTAACTTTGTTTTTATTTTGTTTTGTTAATTCATAAAATCGCTACTCCTCAATACATCAACATTTTATATATATATATATATATATATATATATATATATATATATATGCATATATATGCACGTATATATAGAAAACGTATTTTTGCTGTCACAATCAGAATTATAATTTTTTAACCTACTTTAAAGCATTAGTTTTGTCACAAAACAATTAATCTAGCTATTGTAACATATGAAATATATATATATATATATATATATATATATATATATATATATATATATATATATATATTTGTTACAAACGTGTTAATTACAGTTAATATAGCTATTATATATATCGCATGTTACAATAGTCTAAATTAATTGTAATTAACACGTTTGTCACAAAATTAATGCTATAAATCGGAGTAAATTTGATTGCTGATAATTTTTCAACCCACTAATTTTTTGACAAACGTGTTAATTACAATTAATCTGGCTATCCAAATATGCGATATATATATATATATATATATACATATCAAAGAAGCAATTCCACCTTTCGGAAAAAGAAACAGTGAAAAATTCCCTTACCACCTTATTATAATAAAACGGGAAAAACTTCAATATAAAAAGAACAAAACAATAAAGGAAAAAATTGAATTCAATCTAATTTGTAAATTAGTACGATTTAAAATTAAAAATATTACGAATGTTAGAAATGAAATAATGATAAAAAACATACGCGAAAATTCAAATTCTATAAGAAAAATTTAAAAAATGTTAATAGTAGGAAGAAAACTAATAACACGAATAGAAGACAACAAATGAAAACATCGAACATGATCGTCAGAGTATTATAGCAACGGAATATTACAGAAAATTATACGAGGATCAAAGAAATATGAAAATCATACTGACGAAAAATACTACAATAGAAGAAGTTCCATGTTTCTTAGAATCTGAAATAAAGTATGCGGTGAAAAACTTAAAAAAGGAAAAACACCAGGTTGTGATGGAATTACTAATGAAATCATAATTCAAGAGAAGAAATGTTTTAATAAGAGAAATGACAAATCTGTTTAATATGATGATATTAAAGAAAGAGATAATACCAAGTGAATGGTTGCTCATGGAAATAATATTATTGCATATAAAAGGTAAAAAAGAGGATATAAGAAATTATATAGACCAATAAGTCTCCAGCAGACGTTATACAAAATATTTATGAAATTAATTTATACAAGGATACGATTACAATTAGATGAACAACAACCAGATCAAGCAGGTTTCAGATTTGGATTTTCTACAATTGATAACCTACATACAATACATCAGCTAATGGAAAAGGCTGATGAATATAAAAATGTATTTTGAATTTGTTGATTTCTAAAAAGCCGTTGACTCGGTTTATCATGACAGTTTGTATCAAACTACGGAAACCCGAAATATACTTCCTAAATATATTAGAATCATAAAGAACATATATCATAATGGATACGGAAAAATTATGTTGGATAAAGAAGGAGGAAAGTTTCCCTGTAAAAGAGGAGTGCGACAAGGTGACCCATTACCACCAGTTTTATGTAATGCCGTGCCGGAAGAAATAATAAATATAAATGGCGCTTATATATCAAACCTTCGATTTGCAGATGACGTAACTATAATTTCAGCTTTCCCGAAACAGTTAAAAACAATCTTAGTGGAATTACACGAAGAATCAAAAGTAAGAAGTCCGGAAATGAATCGTGAAAAAAACGAATTTACTAATAAACGGAGAAAGAATAAAAATAGAAATGAACGGAAAAACGATACGCCGGGTGGAACATATTTAGGCCAAATAATGTCCTTCGAAGATCAAATAGAAAGAGAAATAAATCACCGAATAGCGATAGGGTGAAACGAAATATTAATCGCACAAGAAAAGCGCAGATTTACAATACATGCATCCTTCCTGCCATGACATACGGTGGGCAAACATGGTCACTGACATTTAGACAAAGTAGAAAAATATTAATAGCTCGAAGAGCTATGGAAAGGAAAAAAGGATGGACAAAATCAGTAATAAAGTATTACGGGATAAGCCAAAAACAGAAGATGATCTCCGCAAAATACTGGAAATGAAGTGTAATTGGGCTGGACATGTAGTTCGAATGGACACAAGCAGATGGGCCAGGAAATGTACCAAATGACTACCAATCAATAGGAAAAGATTTAGGCCAAGACCAAAAATGAGATGGAGGGATAATATTGTCAAATACGCAAGTGCAGCCTGGGTGCGTAAAGCACTTAATCGGATTGACTGGAAATAGCTAAGAGAAAAATATGTAAACGTTCAATAAATTGGAAGAGGCCAATGCTCGTTCACGGGTTTAATTTCCCTAATACAGTTAAACATATTAATATTAGTTTAGAATTAAGAAAAGCTATACATAATAATATTAATTTAGCATTAAGAGAGTTATACATATTAATACTAGTTTAGCATTAAGAAAATAATATTTGTAAATTTTAATTTAAAATGGGAAATACAGGCTACTGTAATTGTAATTATTATATATATATATATATATATATATATATATATATATATATATATATATATATGTATATATATATATATGTATATATATAAAATATGCCACTGAAAGTTCAGAGAAGTTTGAAAAAATATAGGAGTAAACCAGAGCTGTGTTTTCGCGCCAACACTCTTTAACTTCTACACGAGCGTTACACATAGTGAATTCAATTGGAAAGTAGCAAACTTGCATGTGGAGATAACGTTTCGTTTTGACGTCAGTTTATGCAATCTAGAAAATATAAAGTAAATCGCGTAGTTCAACCATTCAAATTTAGATGTCTTCAGTACACCGATGACTGTGTAATTGCAAGTGTTAAAGCGAAAAAACTACCAAATATGTTAGTGTATTTGACAGAGATATATGCGGACATTGGGCTTGTAATAAATAAGGATAGAGGAAGTCATTCGAAATTAGTTTAGTAGCGAAACAGCTGACTTTAAACTAAATGGCTACAATCTACATTCGGTCAACACATTTAAATACCTGCGAAATGTTGTCATTTGTCTCTCGAGCAAGAAATTTCTGCACATATAACTAACGCGACATAAAACAGACTATCGCGGACAGTATTCAGGAATAAGGATTTATTAACAACGACAACAAAGATACAAGACACAGAGCAGTGTTGATTCCTATAATGCTTTATCGAAGCGAGACGTGAACAAGAATGAAAAAAAAAAAAAAACCTACTAGAAACACTGCACTTAAGATTCGCAAAATCTTGAGGGTTATACGGAAGGATAGTATCTCAAATGAATACATGCTGAATACAACATCGTCCGCTTCAGTAGGGCAAATGTTATCCGAAAAACGAGCCAAATAGATAGGGTACGTGATTAGAATGCATGAGGTCAGGATTCCGAAAAAGATACTATTTAGAGTGTTAAAAAATGAAACGAGACTGTCAGGCCGCTTCGTTTGCGCTATAAAGATGTCATTACTAAAACCAAAGTAGGAATCAAATCCACTAACGACCGTTGGGAAAAGTTGGCATTACATCGTAAGCAATAGATAGCGGTAGTTCAGCAAGTAATGCTAGGAAGAAAATACGTTAAAAGAAGAAGATGAAAACCGATAGCAGGCGGATAACAACAGCGATGTGCCTTAGACGGTTCTTAAATGTTCACTATGCAGCTTTATAACAAGCCCAGCAAAATAGGATTAATATCAAATGTGACCAATTATCAAACGGTTGATCCGAGACACACGCTCCAGTGGTCACCATGGTTCGATCGATGATTTTATTGATTTTAAAAACGTTTGTTGAGAATTTCAGCGAGCCTTTTATTTCTGTTTTGATTCCTCTCGTTAGAATAGTCGCTTCATTGACAGTAGCTGGGTGACATCTGGTCCCACAGGACGGCAGTAGATTGCTGCCCGTGCGGATGTGATTATATAAATATTTCTAGAATTGAAACATTTCACATCGACGAGAAAATAGACAATTTCGTTAACGTTAAAATTTCGTGTATCGTATAGGGAACGGTGTGACTGAAAAAGATAAAATAAGATTAAGTCAATACGGATAAATTACATTATCGGCCACTAGGCGATTTATCAACGAGCATTAGAATTTTTTTTTCCTCGAAAATAATATATATAAAATAAAATTACATGATTTTTCGAAAACGTCGACATCGTTATCTAGAATACAGACGAATAATAAATTATTAATGAAATAAAGAAAAATTTTATATAATGTAAATTAATATGATAAAAAATAGAAAATATAAATCATAAATATATATATATACATACGTGTATATATATATATATATATATATATATATATATATATATATATATATATATAATCGAGTACGATGATCTTTAAATACGTGAATTTGAACAACTGCGACCATAGAGATTTTTATCCACCATCGCAAGCCATATTGAACAACGATTATACAATCCGCTTAAAACGTTTAAATTATTATTATTATTATTCTTAATCATTGTGGTGAGAATATAATGAATACGATTATATATATATATATATATATATATATATATATACATACATACATACTTATATGTATGTATGCATATAATATTTAAAATATATATTATAATTTCGCACAGAAGCAATTTTCAAATAAATCAGATTTCTTTTCAAATTTCTTTAAGGTCTGATTATTGATCTTTCGTTAAAACGTATGTAATCAAATCGATGCAATTTGATTAATTTTTCTCGTTAAACAATATTATTGTTATTGTTACTTCTGCTTTATTTACGTTTTGAAAATAAGCGAATTGTTTAATCTTTAAATTCGTTACATCATCCGTTCGTCGTTCAAATGGAATACAGCCGTATAACCGATGAGGCCACGGTAACGTGTCTATAAAGAATGTTGGTGGGTTTTTTTTGTGAGTGTGTGTACTGTGAATAGTGCTATATGTAATACATTGGTCACCGTGCAGTCAGATAACCTGGAACTTGTAACTAATATGACATTGTTGCTACCTGTAATTTTAAACTTATATATATATATATATATATATATATATATATATATATATATATGTGTGTGTGTGTCTGTATTTTTTTGTTAAAATAAATTTTCAGTTTTGTAGATTATGTTAGAATTATATAGATCCTACCATCATATAGTTAAACTTATAATTACATTTATCGTATCTCTTTATCTTGTATATGTATTCAATAATAAAATATTAGGACAATTATACAATTTCGAAAAAATATTTTCCCCGTCGAAATCGCTACGAATTTTGCACGATAATAAACGTTAAAAAAAAAAGGGGGAAAATTCTACTAGTTGCGCGCCGTCTCATATAAACGCGGTACAATTCTCGATGTGTCCATTTCTATGTACGTTATGTGTGCTGTCGACAGAACTATATGCAATCGGTTGCGCATTTAATGTAGGAGACCCAAGAAGAATATTTGAAATAAAAGATATTTTTATAAGTGAAACCGACGTTAAAATGAAAATTAAATCAATCGTTTGCGTTAGTATTTCTAGAAATGTTAAACACATCGATCGAATTCTGAAATTATAGCCGATTTAGAAATATTTAAGTCGGCGGTAGGCGGAACTCTATGAGTAACTTAAGTTCTTATAAATACAATAATAAAAGATACATTTTCATTTATGTATAGATTGAATATTAATTTATGCGGGGAAAAACAAAAAAAAAACTCAATTACAGACAAAGAAGAAAGGAGAGGAAACACACATTCAGTTATCAATATGAAATTATTTTATACTTTAATCTAATATTACTGTTGACACTTTTATGACAGAAAGTTATGTTTCAGACGCGCTTGTGTTTATCTTTTTTTATATCTTAGAGCTAATGATTCGTAATTATACTGTTAGATTTTGACAGGAAGAGACGGGTTACTTTCGCATTTAAGAAAAAATTTACTCGCGACTGTTCACTATGTAGTCAACATTTCACGCATTAATTGTATTTTTGTGTACTTGGGCAAATTTCATATGATTCGACAGCGGTCACTCTGTATTGTAATTTTTGATACGTAGTTTTAGGCACGTACTTCCATACAGGGCAACCGTAGGTTAGTAGTGGTTCAATAATTTACTTATATATATATATATATATATATATATATATATAATTAATTTATTTCGAATATTTAGTTTGGATCTTTTATTGAAAATAGGGAACAGTGTAAACATTCTTGCTCTAGATTTATTAACACTATAATTTACGTGTTTCTCAAAAGTTAATTTTTTATCGAGTATAACGCCTAGGTATTTAACGGTTTCTTTCCAATGTGTGGTTGTGTTATTCAATGTAAGTTCAGGTTTTGGCCTTCTTTTAGAGAATAGTATAGCCTCCGTTTAGTTTCTTCTAATTGACTAAATTTATCGGTAAAAACGTTAGAATTTAACAAATTGCGCATATATATATATATATATATATATATCTGTGAATCGTAAATCACTCGTGGAGATATCGTGATTATGAAATTTGAAATTAAATCGCTCGAAATGTACCATTGTAATTATTGACAAGGCGCGAAACATTTAAATCGGCGTCTGATTGTAACAATGTGTATCTGGGCATTAATGATAAAGGAAAATATGAAAAATAAAACAAATTACACGACGAATTGGGATGGTGAAAAGCGCTTTGAACAAAAATATGGAAAGATCATTATGTTAAAATAGCAACAAAAAAGCGATTAATGGAATCATTGATATTTTCAGTAGCACGCGCTATGGCTCAGATTTACGGACGATGAATAAAACGTTATGCCGAAAGCTGGTAACATTTGAAATGTGCACCCATGGGCGTATGCACAAGATTTCGTATAAATAATACCGGACTAATAATATTGAAACAACTCGATATAGAATAAAAAGATGGACGGGTCTCAATAATAAAAAGAAGATGTCTTAAGTTTTTTATACATATATGAAGCGTCGAGATGGATTGGTGAAGATGACGAGGATTAATACCGGGGAAAAGAAGCAGAGGCGACCTATCGACCCATTTTGTCGACTGTACCAAACATATGACCGGGTAATCAACCAGATAACAAAAGTCACGGGGTAATAAATGGCGGAAACTTTTTTTTTTTTTTTTATTAAGATTATTGTGACTACTATGTAATCTTTGACAATAACGATCGTGAAGTTGAAAGCATGTGTGAACACTTCCAATGACTCCGACTTTACTTCCTTAAATTATACGGTTTTTGACGTTTAAGTCGTCTTAAATCTTCCGAGTTGCCCACGAACTGTATGACTTCAGCATTGGCGTTCTTTTCAAATTTTTTCGCATGTTTAAAAGCAAATCTAGTAATTTAATCGACGATCATTGAAATTTTTAAGTTTCGGTGTATGCCATTTTTGCGTTCAAATCGATATGCGCGAACGATAGTAGTGCAACATTTTAGCCTGTTTGTATGGAATTTATATCGTAAATACAACCCTACAATTGTATTCCATAAATCCAAACAGGTTTAACAATATACAAAAGTCGTTTATTTTCAATAGATAGCGTCGAGTTATAAGCCAATAAATATTTCTAATTTTTGCTTTTATTTCCAAACATTTCTGCCGGACATATTTAGAAATCGATGTGCGCTCGTAGGTACTTACTGACTCTTTTTGTGAGATTATCTGCTGATTCAGTGTCACTGGAATATTTTCTGTTTTTCGCGAAAGGTGAAGTTTATGTGTACCGATTTTCCGCCGTTAACAACTGCTGAAAAAACTCGATGTTCGATCGTAACATCTGTACCAAATAACGGAATGAATGATATAATTACGCGTCCGTCATATTTAATTCCACCGAGATGTTACATGTTTAAAGTTTAAGAGAAGCGTGTAGTAAAATTCCCTGTTTACTTTATCTAAAAGATCTTTTTTCCTTTCAAATTGCTTGCAATCTGTCCTGTAGAACAATAAGCAACACTGCTGACAATAAGTTATCAAATGAACGCAGTACAATTCATAGCTTCTCCGGATATTAATTTATAAAATCAGGATCTGTAGTGCAGTTCAGTTTGGCAGATCCTCTTCAAACGTCTGAACCGCGTGCCATTATTTATTAGATTGACAGCTATTAGCGCGTTGGTCAAGTCTTTGCTTGTAATTCCGGTTAACTGGTGGTTTCCTTTACCGTAGGAATTTGTAAGTCTCTATACAAGTCGTCATTTCTGATGTACACACTATACTCCGTAACACCTTCGCCTGGAATCGTTCAATGATCTTAAGGTTAAAATTATTGATTGTTCCATAGATCTGGACGCCATAAGTCCAGATAGGTTTTAACACTACATTATATAACAGTCCTTTATTTTCTACTGATAATGTAGAACGCTTATTCATCAGCCAATTCATTTCTCGATATTTCATATCAAGCTGTTTTCTTTTAGCATGCGATTCCTACAAGTTAATCTTTGATCTAAATGCAGTCCAAGGTATTTCACCTAATGGGATTATCTGTCCGTTAAGATGTATATGTACATCTTTTCCTTTCTTTTTTAATGTGATAATACACAAGCTGACTTTAAATCATTTACTTTGATCTTCCACATTTTGAACCACTTGTCTAATAATGCTGAATATGCTTAGCCATTGCAACATCACTATTTGTCGATAATATGGCTGCATCGTCAGCGAACATGGCCGTTGTTGTATTGACGTTAACCGCGAAATTAGAAGTATAGATGCTATATAATAAGGTTGGGCCAAGCACGCTACCTCGCGGTACCCCTGTTTGTATAGAATAAATTTGCGAGCGTGCATCATTTATGACAACCTGAAAGCACCTGTCAGTCAGATACGACTTGAAAATATTGAGTAATATGGGTGAGGCAATTTTTGTTTCAGTTTACAGAGTACACTTGTATGCCACGCCCTATCGAATGCTTTCTCAAAGTCGAGAAATACGAATGTGCAGTACTTTTTTTTTACTCAAAGGTACTGTTTATAATATGAACTACTCGGTGAATTTGTTCTACGGTACTATGCATATTTCTAAAACCAAACTGCCGGTCTGTAATTATTTTTTCTTCGTCAAGTACTAACTTAAATGTTTTTAAGACAAGTTTTTCAACAACTTTGGATAAACTAATCAACAAACTTATAGGTCTGTATGAGGACACATCATCTTGAAGTTTTCCCAGAGTTTTTGTATCATTATTATTGATGCAAATTTCCACTGTATTTGAAAAAATGACCAGTGCGAATAAAAATAAATGTTAATAACGTGACAGCTTTTTTGGGTAACTTTTTAAAAATAGATGTTATAATTAAGTCATATCCGGGTGACTTTTTTCAGTTTCGTCTCAATTATTCCGAATGTCTTTAATCTTGGTTCGACCATTTGACATATCCAGGCGTAATTCCTTATTCTGCCGGGACTTTTTCAGCTCATCTCGGGCTGACTGTTGTACGCATTATTACACGATGGATCCGAATATAGTTCTCCTTGTTTGTTTTTTTCTTTCTAATAATACGGGCAATTATTTAATAATAGCGTAGTTAATTACGAGGAACAATGGGTGGAGAAGATTTCAATTTGTAACGAATGCCGAGTTATTAATAAATAACGCGAAAGAACTTAATTATAGCGCCGTCGTTATTTCGTTCATACTTGCGCAATTAGTCGTAGACGAAAAATTTAGAGCACGTGCACACACACACACATACAATATATATATATATACAACATTTTCCGTTTATTAGTATCCTTATAAAAATACTTACTTCGCGGCTTCAAACATATAGAATGCATAATATATAATAGCTGTACCGAAAACACAACAAACTCCATTCGAAGAAGCAAAATCGCGATTTAAGTAGGACATACACATTAGTCGTGATTTTAAAGATAATTTAAACAAAAAAATAATTAAATTCGGTTTTATTCAAATAATGACAATATAATTCGCCAGTATTCTAAATATTTAAAAGCGTAAAAAATATAATAATAGAAAATTAAATTGCATTAAAGTATTTTAAGTACATTATTAATTCACTAACTTTTAGCGTCGACTAGAACAGTTTATTCAATTCAAAAATTTACTTATTTACGCATATAATGAACTAAATGAAGATTTTTTTTTTAACTATATAAATAAATAGATCAATTAAAAAACGAATAGAATCGAAAAATTTAGTTAAAAAACAAATTATACGGTGTAAAGAAATTTTATACGGCAGATTCTTTAGACGATGTTCCTTCAGCGGCTAAATGATTTTGATTAATAGCTAGTTTGAGCGTCTCCTGCGAACATAACACGAAACAAACAAATATACACATTTATACATATATATGTGTATATATATATAAAGCAAAACAAAATCATAACACAGTATATATATACATAAAATACATAAATGTTTATATATATATATATATATGAATATTTAATCATTAGGTACAAGACAGATATAAAATAGATAAGAGCCACGATAAACACTTCAATATATTACAAACAGCAACATACTAAAAACATGAGTCTGGTTCCGAAATTGTGACAAATTTTGCTTTTTCGAATAGGTAAGAATTCCTGTTAATAAGCAGTTTTCACAGGAAGCAAATAATTTTCAAAAAATCCGGCAAGTGAAAATAAAAACGAAGATTAATTTATATATATATATATATATATATATATATATATATATATATATAAAACAAAAGTATATTTTATAACATCAACAGTAATTATTGCAATTCCTACAAGAAGATTTTTCAGATGAATTATATCAATAAACAATAAAAAAATTAATATTAAATATACATTTATGATCAATAAGATTTATCACAATATTTTCAATTTTATACATATTTTTAATGTTAGCGATCCAAGGGAAAATATTTGGGAAAGGCAACAAGAGGAATGAAAAGGATGGAATACATAACAACGAACATAGGAATTGGTAGAATTTATGAAGTAGTAAATTCAGCTAGACACAGGATATATATATATATATATATATATATACATATATATCGAACTGGAAAGAGCTGTAAAACTGTAGGGTTAAAAATAAATACACAAAAAAAATAAAGTATATGGAATCGATCAAAATCGACAACAATAACCAATGTATAAAATAAAATTACAAAAAGGCGAGGTGGAAAAGGTAGATGAAATTTGTATATTTAGATAAAGTTTTTACAAAAAAAAAAAAAAATAAAAAAAAAAACAATCCTAGATCTGCTCAGAAAAATAACACACGGACGAGTCACATATCACAGAATAAAGAGGATGCGCAAAAGTAAAATTAGTAAAGAAAACAGAGCACAACTATTTAACCAGTGTGTAGTGCCCGTAATGACGTATGGCGCAGAGACATGACCATTAATAAAACAAGTAATTGATAAAATGAGGAAGATTTAAAGAAAAATGAAACGTGCACTACTAGGAATTCGAGTCCGTGATAAAATAAAATCTGAAAAAATCAGAGGGGAAACTATGTTCGAAGGTATTGGGGAAAGAATAGCGAAGAATAAATAGGCATGGTCTGAACATATTGATGGTAAATGGATAAAAGGGCTGGTGTATGGGGATCATATCGAGGAAAACGAAGCCCAGGAAGACGAAGCAGGAGATGAACGGACGATTGTAATATAGGCAAAGAATAAGAAGATATATATATATATATATATATATATATATATATATATATAAACGTTGATATATATATAGTAAAAGTAGTATATTGTTTAAATGCTCTTTATCATTATGACTTTGTTTTTAATTTTCAATTCAATTCACTTTATTACTATTATTATTAATTTTTTTATGGCTCTAATTTTAGCGTTAGAACTTCTAAACGCGTAGTAATGCTAAATATATTAATAACTTCGAACACACACACACATAAATATATATACGTATATAAATATATATTTATTTATATACAAAGTGCATGCAAAAATATGATAAAGCAAAATCGAAGCTTTAAATACTTATGTAGAAATAGATTTAAGTGCAAAGCGATTTGTGCATATTTCTATACTATATATCATTATTCGTTATCGTTTTGTTTTATAGGTAACTCAATCAAATTTACCGTGTGTCTGTGCAGTATGCTCAGGGTCATAGTGACAAGAGCCGGGCGCTGTGCGCAGCGACCCTATGAACCCGAACCGATGCCGCATAAGTGACGATCGGTATTACAATCACTTTGTACAAAAGTTTCGCTAGAGCGTGCGTGATCTCCCACTCAGCCCATGCTACTCGGATTATCTGTTTATCGCCTCAGTAACAACTGCCAGAAGATGCTGTGAGAAATTACCGTTAGAATCTAATGTAACCCCGAGATACTTTCAGCGCAATGGTTTATTTCCTAATCTTACTACAGGTTGTCGTTCGAGTTTTTCTTTAAGGGACATATAGATCGTTTTTTCTGCGGAAAATATATTTGAGCGATCAGCACATATCGAAATAACTTGCAGACTCGATGCTTCCAACTGCTTATGAGTGTGTCACCGCAACGAGTATGGCAACATATCGTCAGCATACGTTATGAGGAGAAAGCATGTGTACTACAATACTTCCTCGGGGCAGCCCTAAATTAAGGTCTTGTCTACAGCTATAGTAGATGCCTTAAGGACCGCAGTTCTTCCACGGAAGTAGTCTTCCAGTATTTCTATTAAATAACTCGCCAATTTATACTACTCCGATATTAATTTGTAATTTTTCGTACGTCAATTGCGCGGAAATTGATTTTAGTTTTCAGTACACGATGTACTTAATGGTAACTTTTATTTTTATTTTATTTTTTTCAAAAAATTTTAACGCTAATAAATGTTCCGTATTTTAATTTTTTTTTTCACCATTGTGTATATTTCGTTTATCTCGTTCGATACTTTCAAACGACTTTATTTTTTATTAGTGCATTGATTTATTAAGTGCAACAAAATGTTACCAACTCAGTACTTCAACATCTCGAAATCTTATCTAACAGGTGATTTCCGAGTGATAGTAAACGGAACAGAATCACCCATACAAAAAATCTAGGTAGGTGTACCGCAGGGAAGTATCCTCGGTTCCACCTACTACTGTTTACATATAATATGCCACATACTGATGATGCACTAACAGCAACTTTTGCTGTATGGTGACAACGCATGCGAACTCAAGAAAAGTCCATAGAAAATCTATAAACTACATTAAATAAAATAATCGAATGGTTAACTAAGTCCAAAATTGTAATAAATGAAAATAAAATTATCTTTACGAAAACGAAAAAAAAGAGGAACATAATAAATACCGTATAAGTATAAACAACAAGCAAATACACGCATAATCATCTGAAAAATGTACACCTAGATGAAACACTTACCTAGATTCAATATATTCAGAACTTAATTTAAAAACAAGGTAACTTTTTCGGTTTGTTCGACCGCGCTCTCAATTACAGGTTGCAAATAAAATGTTGTTATAATGGGGATGTACGTCCGAAAGTAATATTAATAGAATACAGCGCTATGGAAACAAAATGTTCTGAGATTGTTGGTGGGAGCACTGTGGTATGTATCAAATCATACACTATATCAAGATGTACGAGTCAAATACGTTACAGAAGAGAAAAAACTAGCTATCGTCAATCACTTGTCGAGATTGGGAAAGGACATGGAAACGTCTTTGCACTGAACCTTCTACATCAACCAGTAGGTCGAAAGAGGTTGAAAAGAAGAAGAAATGTTAATTTAGCGTGACGGTTCAATAAATAACATTGAAATGGTGTTGATGGACAGATCTTGAAAATCATAATGCTGTCAACAGTAAAATCTAGTAAATGATTAATCAGTTCTAGATGTGGAGATAAAAAAAATGTTTACTCGCATTTCGTCGTTTATCGCTGAATTTTCCATAATTTTCTTTCGTCTTATGAAATGCGCTTAAAAACGGATTTCTATCATTATTGTACCTATATCATTTGTATCATTCCATTGCATCTCTTTAAAGAAGGAATACGAGCATCAAGGGAAATCCATTCGACTTGCTTAAGTTCGGTCGTATATCATCATCAACATCACCATTTATGGTCGTCACCCTAGGTAGGAGGTCGTGATTTTGTAATTTCCGGCCATCCTCTGATTGACGTACGCATTTCCGGGGGTAATCCTGTTGTATGCAGTACAATATCTGTCCCCATTTCGTAGGTGTCGTTTTTCATTAATTTGTACCATGAGCATTGCATCCCTTCCTGCGTTTTGAAGAGTTTCAACATTTTCATTGTGACAATCGTTGACAACCTTTGCGTGACGACACCGATTTCTCGTAACGACTCGTTTGTATGTTTCGCTGTCTATTTAATTCCAAAAAAAAGTCGTCTTCGACACCATATTTCAAAACTGTCGATCCTTTCTCTTTTGTCCACGTCTCTCCGCTGCACATAACGCGATAGAAACACACAAGCTTAATTTTAACGCTGTTGCCTTCCTCATCTTATTAATTTTTATCAGGGCGCTTCAGGTAATTAGAAGCGATCCTAAATATATATATATATATAAAACTGTCCATAATAGCCGGTGAGAACATTTTCACGAACTGGTATTTTATACTTCTTTGATTGATTATCATTATTTTTGTTTTACTTTTATTTATATTTAATTCCCACTGCACATTGACGCTTTCCAGCCTATCTAAAAGTTTTTCATTTGCAAATCTAAAATTGGTTATCATTCGACTTCCTATCCATTCCATTGCTCTAGAACTAATCTCATTATATATATATATATATATATATATATATATATATATATATATATATATAATGTGTAGAAGTTAAAGAGCATACTATATTCATACAATTTTTTCCAAAAAACTAACATCCTTCTTTCCTCAGAACTACGTTCTTCCGGGCTACATTCAATAATATTATCTCGGGGAATTTTCGTACGCTCATCCTTATTTTCGGCTAAGGGAACCGGAACAGCAGTTTTCATCCTATTATATTAAATTATCTGATATTTGCTGCGCACTTACCGCTGAGTGTCTAGCGGCGTTACTATCCTTATCATTCTTAATTGATATGAAGCTTCCGGGTGGTTATCTTATTATCACCGACTCAAAAAGCATTTTGAAGGTTACGGAAAATAAATGGAAGGAGTCAGATATATCTGTTTTTTTTTTTTTTTCGTCATATTAAAACTTAATCATCCGGAAAGCTTGGGTATATTTCTGTCTTGGGTACCGGGATATCAAGGAATCCTCCGATAATGAAATGGTGTAGATTAGTTAGTGCGGTATTCTCTTTAATTTCTGCGCTTGA
Source organism: Coronaproctus castanopsis (assembly GCA_032883995.1). NCBI lineage: Eukaryota > Metazoa > Arthropoda > Insecta > Hemiptera > Monophlebidae > Coronaproctus > Coronaproctus castanopsis. Next base: position 36,631,616 of record CM065054.1, on the reverse strand, counting down.
TATCGTAAATTTTATATACAGTCGGAACATAACAAACTTTGGGAACAGACATATGCGGGGCAGTCGTCCCTTACTAGGTACTATCAATTACAAGCGTCTATTCCTAAATTTCTATGGTTCTACTTTTTCGAAAACTTTAAAGCCGAAACGAAATTGTACTTATCGTATCAGTAGATTGCGATTCGAACATTACATCCGTCTGTTCCTTATGCAACTTACAAAAAAAGTCCTTACTGCTCTCTCCAAACTAGACGTACAATTTGCAATCCTGATCACGTGTTCTTTGAATGTCCTTCTTTAACAACATTACGATGTGAACTATACCTTAAATTACTGCGTTCAGTATGTAACGATCATCGTTCTTTCTTAATTTTCAGAATCTATTTCCAGACATAATGATATTTCTAGAAAAGGTGTCCTCGACTATTAGTACGTACCGTATCACGTTCGGTAGGCTGTAAAGGCATCCCTATTAAAAAAAGAAATTAAAAAAAAAGAGCATAGGCGACAAAATGCAGTTATCGATATTAACGGAGTATATCGTCGATCGGATTTTATAATTCACGATAACGAGAAGACGATACGTGCATTGAGAATATTTTCTATTTTACACACGTTACTCATCTTTGTAAGATAATTTTCAAAAATAGTTTCTCAATTCGGACACGTATTTAAGTCCCCCTCTCCGAAAAAAGACAAAAACCAAATATAGGAAACATTTTTTTTTATTATTATTTCTTTATCGTCTATATGGATCGAAACATTATAGATAAAAGTCATTTAGACCTGTTTTTTTCTATTTAAATAATGAGCAAAAAACTCGTTATGAATATCAACATATTTGCTTCACGTTTCTTACATAATTATCGTACCCACCATCGATAACGATTACGACCTTGTTCCTCATTTCAACCGTATATACATCGGCCCGAGAATGTTGTAATGCGATATTGTCGATCACTTCAGTCGTTATTAGAATTTGACATAGTCGATAAACAAACAGTCCGCATTATAATAATGATTCACTAAGTAATCCGATATCTGATTGATAACTAGAGTTTCGCATCATTTTACGTTTTTGAAATATATATGCTTTGCTTTACCAAGGCAACAGTCACGCAATGTTATTCAATTCTCGAAATGGATAAAGGAATAAGAAATACACACACACACATATATATATATATATATCACGATAATAATGGGGTTTATAATCCATTGCTAAATATAAATCACATTGCCACTTTGTGTACGACAGACCGATATGCTAGTCCAAAATCTCCATCCCGAATCCTCAATGATTCGACCAAAGTCAATAAATATAAAGTTAGTCCAAATCCTTGGAGGATTCGAATTAAATAATTAAATAGTTAACTCTGAAGTCGTATATATATATATATATATATATATATATATATATATATATATCATTATATCATTATATCTCTGGTAATTTCCCAAGTAATGAAATATGAAATTTATTAATTTCTTGTATACCTTCAATATCTGTACTTATTTCGACTGTTATTTTTTTCGCATATAATAATTTTTGTTTTATTTTTATTTATTTGCATTCCATATTTCTGAAATACATCTTTCATTACTTTTGATGTTTCCTTCAATTGATTTTGATTTTCCGCTAGAATAGCTAGATCATCGGCAAATTGTAATATGCTTATTATTTCGTATTTTTACACCGTTTTTCTTTGTTTTTTCTTTAATTTCTTTCATTATTTCTTCTATGTATACAGGTTGAATAATATCGGTCTAACTCCTTTCAATATTTTAACTTCTTTGTTCACATATGTGTATCATTGCTTCCTGATTTTCGTATAATTTATGTATTTCTTGTTTATTTCCGTTTTCTGTAATATTGTAAACAACGTATTGACATTATCAAAGTCTTTTTGTATATCTATGAATGCAATATAAAGTGAATTTCCGTAAATCTTTGTTCGATTAACAGTCTTAGTGCCAGAATTCGCGAGTATACGTCTCCTAAATCCGAACTGAGCATCTCCTAATACAATTTCTATTTTATTTACTATTCTTGTATACAATATTCTTACCAATATCTTTGATGTGTGACTTATTAAGTTTAATGTTCTAAAATCTTCACATTTATCCGAGTTCGTTCTTTTTGGTATTGCAATTATTTTTCATAAAATCCATCGGTATTGTCTCATTCTTATATATCGTTCTTATCAGCTCGTATAGAAAATTATTTGCATGTATTCCTTCTGCTTTTATTAGCTCAATCGGAAAATTATCAATACACGTTGACTTATTATTCCTTATATTTCTTTTAGAGCTTTATCGTACTCGCTTCTTAGTATTTCATTTTCTTCATCTTGACTCGCATTGTTATATCTTAGCTGCACAAGTTCTTCATTTGAATTATACAGCTCTTCCAAATATTCTTTCCACCTTCGAGCTTTTTCACGATTCTCTATTAATAACTGACCCCGTTTATATCTCTAATGTTTGTTGATTTATATCTGGATTTATACATATTTTGCTTTAATTATATATAGGGTGGTGGCCCACAGAACGGTGTATTGTTGTTTTTTGAATACCACCCCCAAAAATTACTACTCGACCAAAATGTTCGAATGAAATTTCATTTAAAATAGCAAAACGAGAGATTAGCTTACAATCATTTATGGCACACAATACCGTTCAGATGATCGTCATTTGCAACAATACACTCATTCAGTCTTTTTACAACATTTTCGAAGATTTTTTCGAGCATAGGTCGCTTAATTGTTGAAATTTCTTCAGAAATCCGCGTTTTCAGTCCGGATCTCGTGGACGGTGTTTCGTAAACGCGTCTCTTAAATTATCTCCACACACACACACACACACCGAAAAACCAATCGCGTAACTTTGAATTCTTTTCGAAATTCTGAACTGTCGTGATCGATTCACGCCGAAAATAACGTTCCACGCGAAACGATCCTTCTCGTTATAGAATGCCGTGATAACTGAAACTGGACAAAAACGAATCTCTCGTGTGCACATTAAACGCGAAACTCGCAGCAGTATTTATCAACTAGGCTATTAAAAAAATAAAACCGCCCGTTTTCTCTGGGTCACACATTAAACGAAGCACTCCGATATCAGGGACGCTTAAATCTACACCACTTACGTCGCTTCCAGTATTAGCTAATATAGCTCCGGCTACAATTAGACGGGAGACAGCATTATTCGGAGATAGGAATAGATTTCAGATGTAGCCTGAACTACTAATCTCTGAAGAGGTAAGGTCAGCACCGGTATCAAGGATTAAATTCAGAAAATCACCTCGGACAATTTATCAACAGAAAATATGACGGATTTTCATAAATGGAAAATGATAAACGAATGTAGAACGTACAATAAATTTCAATTCAATGGTCGGACCCGAAGAATGAAGTCGAAGAAATGAATTTACCAAGGAAACAATGGAAGACAACAGAATTCGGACTGGACAGGGAAGATGAGGATATCTAATGAAATGGGGTATAAAGACATCTCTCGGACAATTTATCAACAGAAAATATGACGGATTTTCATAAATGGAAAATGATAAACGAATGTAGAACATACAATAAATTTCAATTCAATGGTCGGACCCGAAGAATGAAGTCGAAGAAATGAATTTACCAAGGAAACAATGGAAGACAACAGAATTCGGACTGGACAGGGAAGATGAGGATATCTAATGAAATGGGGGTATAAAGACGTCTGCTGCGTGCCAGTGCGGAAATCTAAGAGAAACAACGTAGCATATATTAGAAGACTGTAATGAATGTGCACCTTTAACATTAGACGATGTCCACAATCTTAACGACGGAGCCGTAGACTGGCTAAGAAATTTAAACTTCGAGTTATAGGAATTTTGTACAATTGTATAGAACCGACGATTATAAAATAATAAAAAGAATATATATATAATATTTATATATATATATATATATGAATAAATATTTGACTATGAAATATGTTTTTCTTTACAGTCCTTCGATCTACTACACATTGTTTGTTCAGCGACTGAACGCGATCTTTGTACACGTACGCCTTGAAAATGTACCGTTCGTTACGATTATGGATGAATAGAAACGCATTCTAAAGCTGCAGTATAAGACAATTTAACAGCGATGTTCATCTAAACGAATGAAACTTTACAACTAACGATTAGGCTGAAATTGATCGGAACACTTGCTCGCTGTATTTAACGCGCTTAATTAATTAATTAGATGATAAGTACCCCAATATAGATGATGAACACATTTTCGTTGACGTGGCTTATATCACGTAGTCATCGTCTTTTAATCGACCGTTATTTGACTTTATTTTGGCGATACGAATGAGTAATAGTATAATAACGTAATTTTATTAAAGTTTTGTTTTAGAGATAAGGCGATAATTGCAACACAAAACTTCTATTTCTATGATAATACATAAACGATTTTCGTTCGAACATATTTTATCTTATAAGTAACACATTGTGACGATCCTAAGAGTGATGAGAATCGCAAAAAATGACAAAATTTAATATTCGTTAAAAAAAAATAATAATTTGAGCGTATCGTCAAAAGTAACCATATCGCGACCATATGACGAGTAAAAATAATGACAATTTCAAAATTTAAGATCCTTTCAAGAAATTTAAAAGGACATTTGATTTAAACCAGAAAATTTATTTTAACAGTTCCGCCAATAACAAAATATAAAGTTTATGGTACGCGATCAAACTAATGAAATCTCGTAAAGCATGTGGACCTGACCAAGTTAGTGGAGATATTATCCGTTTACTAAATCAAGTAAATTATTATTATTATCTTAAACTAACGTGCCGTGTACAGCAGCTAAGGCTAGAGGCACGGAAGGAGTAGAGGAATTAGATTAAGGAATAAAGTCCTGATTTATGGAGAAACAAGATTAAATTAGAGAGAGAGAAGCTTTCATCATTGAAAAGCAGAGGGAGTGTAGAAGGAAGGTTAAGCGATAATCTGTGAGGATGGTATAAACGACAATCAATGAGGATGTGGGAGACGGATAGAATAACTCCGTACACGGCACATTCTGAAGCAGAGGTCCTGTTGATGATGTATGCGTGAGTGAGCCGAGTATGTCCCAACCGCAATCCGCTGATGATGACATCTTCTCTGCGATTTGGAAGAGATGTTTTCCAAGGCTGAGTTGAGCTCTTGATCTGACGAAGCTTGTTCGATTGAGGAGTCAGTTGATTTCTGTCACAGCTTGTGAAGTCCATTTTTTATTTGTTTCTTCAGGTCGGACGGTGGAACTGGAATGTTGAGAACAGGTAAAGATGAAGCAGCATTTCTTGACGTTTGATCGGAAAGTTCATTCTCATGAATCCCAGAGTGAGCTGGGATCCACATGAAGACGACGCTTCGATTGCCATCACCAACTTTACTACTTCTTTAGCTACTGGGTGCCGATCGTGGCTGAAAACATCGTGGAGAGCATTGACGGCTGGAAGGGAGTCCGAACATACAATCGATGACTGCTGAGCAGGAGAGCTCATTATGGACTTCACAGCGAGGAGAATTGCGTTTCAGCGGAAGTAACGGAGAGTGAAGCGAATGACCGATGATGACTGCTCCATCCTTGACAAACTGAACAACCGACGGACCGACTGAGTAGCGATGCGTCCGTATAAAATACTGATGATCCGGAGGTCCGAGTCATAACTTCTTGTTTTATTTCTTCAATAGATCGACCAGTAAATATAACGAAGGTTATTCGAGTATTTCATCGAATTTACTTTACTGGTTCAATTCTTGCCGAGTGTCCGAAGTCAACCTTTATATTAGTGTAAAAAATTCCAAAGAATGTGGAGATTACCGTAACATTACTTTAACGAGTCACCTTCTTAAGATTTTTCTAAGAATTATTATACACGGAAGAATAAGAAATAAATGCGAATGGGATCTGGAAAAGACTCAGTTTAGATTTAGACAAGGGCTAGAAACAAGAGATGCTATCTTCACATTGAACACCCTGCACTAAACATGTCGCGACATAGAACAAAATATTTTTCACTGCTTTGTTGATTATAAAAGAGTTTGACCGAGTATGGAAACTTTATAGATATCCTGAAAACAACTGGAATTAATAAGAATAATATACAAGATTTGTACTGGAATTAAACAGAAATTAGTATTAAGATGAATGGCACATCGATAAATAACATCAGATATGCAGATGATGCGGTACATATGGCAGATTCAAAGAAAAATCTGGAAAAATATTCCATACGGCTTTGTGATAAATAAAAAACTAAATGGGTGTTAGTAAGTAAAGGAAATAACATACGTGATTAAGAAGTGATAGAAATGAAATTGAAAGAGTAAGTAAATTCGAGTACTCAGGGTGGTGTTACCTTACAGAAGACTTTGATCTAGATTACGAAATGTGGAAACAGCGTTGTGCGTATGCTAAATCTATGTTCACAAATGCGAAGCAGTTAATATGTGATAGTTTGGCAGTAAGACAAAAGCTGATGAGATGCTATGTCTATTCAATGTTGGAGATAAACATAAAACCGTCGAAGTTGGTAAAAAAATATAAATATTCAAATATTTGTAACGATTTACGTTTATTTTCATTATTATTATTCGATAGTCTAACGGACCGTGTGCACACATGGACTTAGATCTGAATTAAAAGGTTCAGTGAATCCGGAAACAGGAAAATAATATGGATATGGTCGGTAGATTCAGATAAGAGTTGAGGTAAGGAAGGAGGAAGACTGTACTGGATTCTAAGTGTTGTCAAAACATGACAAGATGTTAGTATGTGGGGTATAAGCAGTTGTGACATTTGGCAAAAAGGGGCAGACAGGAGGGTCTGTGCTTTGAAGAAGATGGGAATAGGTAAGATTTGAGTGGGATATTCGATCTGGTACAGATAACACATTTTTCTTTCATGTTCGAAAAGAAAATGGTAACTGATTAGACTTCCATAAACGACTCCAGGATTAGGTTATGACAGATTTCAGGAAAACTTTTACGTCGCTAGAGAGGCGAGCGGAAATGCGTGGAAAACGCCTGGCAGCTCGGTCGATAGCGTCATTTCCAGGGAGACCGATGTGGCTGAGAATTCGAATGGAAAATAATGGAAACTTGAGATCTAGTAAGGAGGTCGTAAAGTGCATTGTCCGTATAAAAGTTGTGGAAAGACTTTAAAATATTAAGTGAATCAGAAAGGATAACGAATTTAACAGGAGATTGAGCCGTAACTTTAGATACTTGAAAATTGCAAACGATGAAGAACAGCGATTAACAAGAAGGCGCAGACCCCACACGTCCACCAGATTTAGAGCCATTGGTAAAACAGCAAACAATGTCCTTATATTTGGAGATCTTTACGTTGAAAAATAATAGATTTTAAATCATTGAAATTTATACTTTTTAAATATGTAAAAAGTTACAATAGACAATATTCTTTAATCCTTAAATACGCAATTATTAGGGAAACTTGTTTTTTTTTTTTTTTTTTAATTAAAGTATTTTATTTTTCTAATTTATTACTGATACATATAATATTAAACGAATGTTAGCTGTGTTTTTTATTTGCATGTCGGAGAATTCAAAATCCTCGAAAATATTTTATCGGATTATCTTGTCAGATTTTCTAATAATATTCATCTATTCTTTACATACATATCATCTATACGTTATCAAAACCTCTCGGAAAGACTTTATAAACTAATTATTATCACTTTTTGTAAAATTTCTCATTAGGTTTTATCTTTTATTCACCCTGAATGCTCGTCATGTTTATCCTTGTTTGCGTTACTCCGGCTGCAGTAACTGTATACCAAATTTAACGTAATTATGTTATATTCGTCAATCGTAAATTCACCTAATTTATGCAGCCGATTTTAAATTTTTAAAGCTTTTTTATTGTTAAAAATTCATCTAACGATTACATAGAAAATGCAACTACCGTTTAATTTTTTGGAACATTTTTAAAATTTAATTTAGTGAGATTGATTTGTATGCATTAAAAAAAACAAACTGATTTTTTTTATTATTCTTCTATTGAAAAATGAATAAATTTTTTCTTTATAATTAATTATACGTAATATATATATATATATATATATATATATATATATATATATATATATATATATATATATATATATATATATATATATATAAAATATAGATAAATGAAATATTTTAAAATCGTAAAATATTTATTTAATAAGCCCTTTTTGATATATCATTATTAAACATTCTACATTTATGTAAACCGAAACATTTATGTGTTCGTTCAATAAACATTTTCGGTCAGTTTTATAAAGAGTTTTCGATCTCGAATCGAGCATCTTCAATGTGCCTAGTTACAATTCCCGAAGATATTAAAATTTCGGACATCGTTAAAGTCGATCATCTACGAGAAATAATCATTCAGCCGTTTATCGGTTATAAATCATCACAAAATACTTAAAATATAGATTCTCACGAACCGAGCCTGGAATGTTGTAATATCAGCAAGCAACTCTTGAAATCGGAGAGGATTAGAATATGACTATAATGGCTATGTAGAGAAATGTATCGAAGAGCAAAGAGCTACACAGCAGCTTATGGAATGGTTCACAAACAGCGGTCTTTCATTCTCCCCTGCAAAAACTGAAACGATACACTTCTGTAGAATTCATCACTGCCAGCAGCAGGTAGCGAATTACTTTGTGATCTGAGGATATAGTGTTCCTCGAATTAGATATCTTGGCTTTAACTATTCATTCGGAAACCGGCAACAAAGATGATATAATCGTCGAAAAAATCGTTAATTTCTGTCTACGTCGAAGCTGTGCAACCGATCTGTATTTGATTTATATTATTGCCGAGCGGTATTTTACTTGCGAAATTTTCTTCGTGAATTTATTTGCTTCTATAATTAAGCTACGCATCTCGTATATTCTCCGCCACCTACTAATTCATAACTTTTCGATTGACCCTCCAACATACACACACACACATGTATATATATATATATATGTGTGTGTACATGTCATCATCGTGTAGTTATCAATCCTAAGACTGGTTTAATAATTTTCTCCACAATTGACGATTTGCCGTTTCCCAAGTCTTCCCGTTCATCCTTTTCCACCTATTATTCCTTCTATAATTATCTTTTGTAGACTATCGTGCCTTATGCCCAATCATATCCATCTTTCGTTTTATTATTATTCTTTTCCGTAATGTTCTTTCTTCTCCAATTTTCTTTAGAACTTCTTCGTTAGTTAGTTTATCTGTCCAATGTATTTTCACTATTCTCCTGTAACACTACATTTCGAATGCTTCTAGTGATTGTTCTAACACTACATCCGTACAGTGCCGTATTCCAAACAAATAAGGATAGAAATTTTTTCCCTCATATTTGTCTATACTTTGAGTTTTTAATGTCCTTCCCGCATCACCGGTCATTGCTGATTTTGCTACTCGAGTAATGAAATTCATTAACTTTTTGTATTTTAATAGCTTCGAAGAAATTTCCAGCTACAAGACAGAAAGCAGATTTAGTTAATTTTCGCCTCTGTAGAGTACGCGCACGTTCAATTATCAGACAAAGTAAACGGAACAGCTGGGCATAATAATTCATTTCCGATACCGATTCAAACTCCGACATCCTACGGATTTGGAAAAAATTAGTATTTTAAACAGAAGCAGGAGGCGTTGGTAAATTTTTTGCTGATGTATCATCAAAAAAAAATTGCAACAAATATTTTATTTCCTATAAAACAAAAGAGGAGAAGAAACCATTACTAATCGAGTCAGACAATCAGGAAGACCTCAATTCATTTTTCACGGAAAAAGAGCTAAATTAAGCGATGAATAGAATAGTTAAAAATTCTGCCCAAGGACCGGATGGAATTTTCCGCCTATTCCTTAAAAATCTGACCGTGGATATGAAAAAACGCGCGCTAAATATTTTTAATAAAATCTGGACAGAAAACTGTTACCCTCGTCTGTGGAACAAAGCAGTTATTATTCCTATTTTGAAACCTAAGAAATAGCGTACCGATCCGTCATCATTATAGACCAATCTCTCTTACCTGCGCTCTAAGCTGATGGAACAACTTGTGGCACGTCGTTTATCGCGGTAATTAAAAGTAATTTATCCCCGAAAATTAGACAGGTTTAATATGGGAGTTCACTCAAGCAACTGTATAATCTGCAACAGGGAATATCGAATGCTTTCCGGCGGAAACATTATATCAATATTTTTCGATATACAGAAAGCATATGATACAAAGTAATTCAATTGCTTCTGAAGATGGGCTCGAAGGGTCGATTAGTTTAATTTACTCGAAACTTCCTTAACCGTACGATCATAGTCCGAGTAGGAAATAAACATTCTCAAGATTTTATTATAGAAAAATGAGGTGGTGCCGCAAGGCAGTGTATTAAGTACTGTTTCATGATATTAATAAATACGATTGTAGATTATATTTCATCGCCAATTTCAATCTCACTATTTGCGCTGACGATGTTAAGGTAAGTTTACTAACAGACGATGTTGCTTACCCTCAAAATACAGAAATGCATAAATAATTTACAGGAGTGGAGCAGAACTACTGGCTCAGCCCCTCAAAAAACTAAGTATTCACAAAAAACAAAAAACACGAAGCCATATTAAATCTAACCGTCAGTAATTCGATCTTACGATGTACAATGAATTATAAATTTCTTGGGTCACATTTAGATCCCAAAATGATTCGGCGTAACCGCGTAATAATAGCATTTAGACAAAAGTGTCAGCCGATACGAAATATAATGAAAATGATGAATAATAAGACTTTCGACCTTACTTCGCATTTACAATCTCCTTATCCGCTCGAGACTCGATCATGGTACATTTATATATTCGTCTGCCAGCAAACGGCTATTAAATATATTGGATATGATACAAAATACTGGACTTAGGATTGCGCTGAAGGCATTCCCAGCCTCACCAGCAGCCTAGCCTTTTTCGTAATGTCGCGTAAATATTTACAAAACTTTTAGTTATAAGCCGTTGAATCCACGATAATCCGTGGAATCGTTGCGCGATATTCATAGGTTTTTCGCTGGAGCATGCGAATCGATTAATGAAATATCGAACGGCGGTTGATAGAGTTTATAAACGTGTGGGATCTAATACCGAGAATAACTAATTCTTTAATAATATACGTATTAGTAGCAATTTTGAATCCTTGCAAATCGACAAAACAAAAAAAAAAAAGCAAAAACATTTTTTTCGGTTAGAAATTGAGGTACGCGATGAAGTAATGGATAAATGAGAATAAAAGTAAAATCCATCTGTAAAACCAACATAGACGAGCATTACAGTAGACAAACGGAGACATTCACAGTAGCAACAAACGGATATTAAAAATACCATTGCAGAACAATAGTTTAATAGGAATTTAAAATTTGAGAAAAAAAAAAACGAATTTGAAATCCAAAGCGAAAAGTAAAAATTCGTTTTTACGATAAAGATGAAAGAACTAATTTTAGTTATCGTCATAGTTAATTTGCTATATCTTTACGCATGCCGTTATGCAAACTTCGTCAATTTTGCTACAAATTTTGTTTCTGTAGAACATCGCATTTATATATATATACATATATACATATATTATATATATTTAAATAAATCGGAAGAATATATACATAAATTTTAAGCACAATTTATTCGAATAATTTCATCCGTTTTTATAATGAGACTACAACGCACAAACATAAACACACTCACATAGTACGTCAACTATTAACGCAGAATAAAATAAATGAAATAAAAAAAAATATCCGATTATAAATTTAAGCAATAAATCGATGGCTACACAAATATGGAGCAATAGCAAAATATATTTAAAGCGCTACATAATTAAGCTTATTAATGTATACGTATTGAAAAGCTCTCTAATATTTACAGACTATATACGTATTTATAAACGAAATCGTTAAATTTAAAAAAAAAAAAAAAATTATACCTTAAAACAATTATACTCGTGATAGAGTATTTAAAAAATTATGCACAATAAACTTTTGTCTTAATAACAATAATAATAATAATAATTCGGGCTCATCGGCACGCGAATATCACTCCTAAAATTAATCGAAAAATGCTACACTTAATTTTTAAAAAGCGTTAAATAACGTATGTTTTAAAACAGGCGTGTCAAGTATCGTTTATCATTAATAGCCGTCTAAATTATATATATATTATATATATATATATATATATATCAAACACACATATTACAATTACGCATTTACACGCGAAGAGTACATCTGGTATATTATTATAATACGTAAACGTATTTTGAATACGTAACGTCTGGTTATCTAACGAATTGGCTACAATTTGTACGATTACAAATAATAAAATTAGCAAATAATATCCGTTAAATGTTTTTTGATATATCGGGAGTGTAGTGTGATTTTACGAATGAATAATAAAACAAAATAAAAACAGAATAAATCACTATAATTTTTGTCTTCTTCTTGTTTAAACTTGGCGCAAATAAAAATTCGATAGCGATTTACTGTGTTTTCATTTTGTTTTATTAAATAATATCCAGTTATGACCGATTAAACGAAATTTATTTAGAACAACTTTAGAAAGTCGAAATTTCGTTTAGTTACCACCGTTAGTTTCAATGCCTAATTTCTGACATCGGACTTGCAACACGACACGTTGTAATTAGAGAGATTAGACTTTGCATTTTGGTCGCGCTATACTGTCGTGATTACACTTATTTCATCGTTAACGAACATATTAGGTCTCACGATCTCGCTTTACGTATTCGCCAATTTCTTAAATTATAAAATTTCTTCATTCTTTCAAGCGTAAAACTAAATATCAAGAAGCGCGTAGTTTTCGTTATACGTTATAATGATCAACAATCATATGAATCGAGAAACTGAACTTTTCTCTTTTCTCGAGGCTTCCAATTTAATCGCGGTCTAATAGTTTCTTATTCTCGATCTTTCTTAAAGTTACTTTTTCCTCGTACGAGAATTGTTTTCTAATCCGTTTCGCTTGAGTACATGTTCGAAAAGTTTAAATTTTACGCGCGATTATTTCAAAAATTGAATCATTAGTTCTATAATCTGTCCGCGGTATTTCTCACAGTATACGTCTATATATAATAGCGGGTCATCTCGGATGGTTAAATTCCGACGCATAGCGAAATATTGAGTATGCCGGAGTTTCTATAGTCTGTTCTTCGTTTAATTCTCATTATTAGTTATACAAGCGGGCCAAGATATAAATTCTTGCCGACTTCCTTTTCTATGTCAGCTATTGACGGAATTACTTCTGACAGTTTAATCTGCCGTCCATTATTCTGCATTTAGGAAACAAATTTTAGATATAAATAATAAGTTACGTTAGTTGTTAAAAAAGGAAAGCTGAGGAATGATTATAAGCGACAGTAAACATCTGGACACTGAACAGTTAATTCGGCGTGTGTGTACCATTAGAAATTAGTGAAATACACTAAAACATATAGTCTAAGTTCGGGCTGAAATTTTTGACAACATTTGTGTTTACACGTATAGAGATTTAGCGACGAAGTAAATATTAATTAAAAATACCCCTAAAAATTACTTCATCGCCGGACCAACTAATGAGATTTGTGATAATACCGCGTGCACGACTTGATGATTATTCAATACTGTCACGAGGTTCGGTTAAATTACTAATTAATTATACTCGAGCTTAATCGCCACACGATATTAGCCGAGGGGCAGTTTTTAATTAATCGACTACGAGAATTTATTTAAAAACGACGCGTATTACGGACGACATTTACGCAAAAATCAATGGAAAAAGATCGTAGAGAGCTTAGAATGCGACGTCGATAGATGTCGGAAATGTTTAATTAGTAATCAGACGGAGTCGTCAATAAATATCAACGCGCTAGAATTTTCATTACGCATATTGCACATTATTACAAGTCTCGTGGTAATGTTCCGCTGATCTATGCGAATTATAATACCGCAGGGCACCGAATTCAGTTTTTCTACCGGTCATTCGATATAGATTACGTCGAAAAAAAAAATATATATCGCTAAAGTGGAGATAATCGCAGCTGGTAAATAAATTGTAAACTCGATAGTCTTTTTCGTCTACGTAAAATTCATTATTTAATCGCGGACGATACAACTTGCTGCTTAACAGAAGAACAAAACGTACACAAATGACGAAAGGAAATGAATAAAATAATTATAGAGGCCGCTCTGTAAGACGACTGAGAACGCGCGTACTGTACGCTATATTCGGAGTTTTGCTGTAGAAATTTTATAATGAACGAATAATAAAAATTCGCTAAATAATAATTACATAAACATATACGCTTACATTATCGAATATGTGCGATATTTATATGAAATTTCGAATATCGGTTGAAAGTCAATTAATAATTGACATTTACAATTAAGTAATTATACTTAAGGTACACGTTAACGTTAAAATTTCTTATTTTAAATATATATATATATCGAATAATTAATAAAAATGTATTTAATTATAAAAAATGGATCGGGAAATCGAGGTAAAAATATGAAGTACATAAAATCGTAAGAGAGTTGCTTTGATATTTATTTCGTATTTAGTTTTTTTAAAGTAAGAATACAATTTAAGGTTCTTATATGAACAGTTTAATTTTTTTTTTTTTTTTATTATTATTATTGATTAAACTCAATAAAATATAAACACGCGAAAATGTGCTTCGTAAAAATTAAAATAGACACGTGTTACGATTTCCAAATCGAATCATATACGTGTCAAAAATGATTCGCATTCAATTCTCGAACAGTCGGCACTCGAACCACGCTATTTTTCAATATCGCAAAATGAGTGTAGTTGATCATTTACATTTCAGTCAACACACTGCAACATGATAAGCTACGCAGAACGTTGATCTCTCCGGGATAAATAAAACACAAGGCATTCGCGAAATAAATGAAATAATAATAATAATAATAATAATAATAACCAAGTATAGAAATTTAGGCTTACACAGTTTAACATAAATAAATCCCGAACATTAATAATTAGTAAGCGGAAAACAGAGTAGAAAAATCATTCGCATCGAACAGCAACTATAAAGATAAAATAAAAATAGTAAACGAAATATAAAATACTCGGGGAAATAATTATTATAGACAATAATGTAAATTTTATTAAACACGTACAATATATAGGGTAGGTGTAAGATCGAGAAAATTTACTTCAGATGAAATATATTGAAATATTTTCGGTTACGCATATAAAGAAATTGTTCCGATTACAATTCACCACCTCCTAACAGAAATGTCCAAAAATCCCAAAACCTTCTTCCTTAAATATTTCATCAATTCTGCTCCAAGATTCCAGCTCCCGTTTCATCCTTTCTTGTTAAACTTAGGTCGGTAAACCTGTTTAACAAAATTTAAATTTGCTGGCCGCGCTCCTAGCCTCGCTGCTGTACATAGCGCGGAAAACATTAAAAAAAAAAAAAAAACCTATTTTTATATCTATAACCGAATAATACCGTTCTCCGTAATATATTTCCCGGTATTGCTGGGAAATATATAAGAATAAACTAATTCATATTACAAAGGAAAATATTAAAAGCGACAATTTTTACGTATATCGCGCACTATAATATACCTCAGTCAACATTAATAATAGCCGTAGAGATTTGAAGTTGATAATCTAAATTGAAATATTAAAGCTGGAAAAATTTAAACGGAAAACAGATCAATGAAATTACTACGACGCTGGTAATAATACGGCAAATCGAGTTCAGAGAAAAAAAGATTACAAATGAAACATTTTTTTTTTTGTAACTTCACACAATTTTTAACCGCACTCTAACAATGGAGTCTACTTGAAACGTTTCAAGATTGCAAAATATCGGATAGAGACTGTGAAGAAATATTAAATGATTTCTTTCACTGGATTTTTGAAATTTCAACGAAGAAATCGAAAAATGAACAATAATTAAAAAGTCGATAAGTAACGAGACTTTTTCAGTTTTGCTAACCGTGTAATGAAAAACAAAACAAAATAATTAACAATAACAACGATTACTGAAAAGTCACAAATCTACAGCGGAATTAAAACAACAAAAAATCTCGAACAATAATATTTGTATTTATATTCTCATCGGTAGTCATTCCGTCGAACCAGTTCTAATACACTCCGTTCATATAAAATTTGACGGATAACATATATATATATATTTTATTATATATATTGTTTGCACTGTACACACACAAATATCTTTTTTTTTTTTACCTTTTTCTTTATTATTTTGTAATAATTTCAACGCGCTAATTTGAATATCTCATTTTTCTAAACATTGAAATTCGTTAATCTATACACTTCAATTTTATGTCTTATTTTGCTCATTATATATATATATATATATATATATATATGTATATATATATATATATCTAATTTCGTTCCTACCATTACATTCTCACACAGCACGTACACCTCTACATTAACACAAGAGAAATTAGAACTAATACAGTTACTAATTTTACATTTTTCTATAATTACATTCGCCTATTTCGACTAGTATACATAAAAAAAAAAAAAAGATTCGAATTTAAATTAAAACTAATAATTGAATAATAACATTTTCTGTCAAATTTTTGATGAACTTATTACTATAGCGTGTATTAATCGCGTAATAGAAAAATTTTCTCGATCAACAATTCGGTTTCTCGAAAAATTTTTAAAGAAATCGAACTAAATCTTATTATTTATGAAGAGTGGCCGCGGGCGAAAGAAAAATATAACATTAGATGTTGATCGATTTCGACAAGATGACACGCCCGTTGTAAAGTAGCTCAAAAAATTATCTAACAATCGTCCAAATAAATACATAAGTATATCGCATATATATATATATATATATATATATATATATATATATATATATATATATATAATAAAATTAATAATTTTAACGTTATTAGTAATTTACATTTAATGATTTTATCATTTATTTCTTAAAGAGGATTTTAAATTTTTTCATCAATTAGGAAAATTTCATTATTATTAATTGAGACGATAAATGCATTAAATCGTTAAAAAATCGTTACAAATTAGTGCGAGATTTTAAGAAAATCGAAAAAAAAAAGATAGCTTAAAATAAAATGCAACATATATTAACAGGGATGAATTAATAAAAATCATGACTGTTCCGTAAACGGAAACTATTCTTTGATTTTTCAATTAGGATGAATAAAATCACGAAAATAAGAAGTAATTAATAAAAAAAATAAAATTTCAATTTTATCATTTAAAAAAAAAATTCAATTTTATCATTTAAAAAAACAAACAAACAAACACAAGATATAAGTTCATTCTTTGTTTAAACGGTATAATATTTTTTTTCACTTCGAGCAATACGTCATTTTTCCTAAACTAAATTACAAGAAAGAAATAAGCAAAGTTGTGACGTTCGTCCAATATTCCGAATTTTCCAACGAACCAACATCGGATGCATTTATTTAAATACTTTACACGAACGACAAACGTTATAGTTCCGTTTTCGTGAATTATTAATTAATTAATTAAAATTATTAATTAATTAATTAAAATTATTACTACCATTACTAATGATAATAATTAATAATCAATGATCGTGTTAAAGAAAGTACAAATCGTTTTATATAGTTTTTGTTCCAAGCGATATTTCTAAAATACAACGAGTATACTTAGTGAAATAACTGACGAGCTTAACGCATGAACTTTATTCGCTAAGCTACCACTTCAATTTTAAAGGTAGCGTCATATTTATACGAATGCAAATATACACATATAAACAATACCTACGGTAGATAAATTGTACGCATGCATATGTGACTAGAATGATAAAAAGATAAGGGTTTGTAGAAAATATGTTTAAAAATTGGAACAGCACCAACTAAGTAAATAATTTAATCACACGTGTTAAGATTTTTCGGATTGCATTAATCACGATGAAATTAATGTAAATGAAAATATTAATAACGTAGTAATACACTAAAATTACAGGTGAAATACTATTAATACTATTTACATACACACACACACATATATATATATATATATATATATAAAACTCGATGAAAAAAACGACACTTTAGTAATAAACTAGTCAACGAATGATAATATCGCCATCATTGATATAAATAGAGACTACACAAAAATCCGATACCACTCGTTTAGTTGACAACACTGGCTATATTATCGTTACGAAAAAAAAATAAAAATAGGGTAGATGAGTGCACAAAAAACTTAAACTGTCGAACACCGATAAATTGACAAGTTGGCTAAGTAGATACAACAAACAAATTATGATATACGTGATTATAGTATATGAGGCATTATGTCATTTCAAAACTTACTGAAGGAACTAGTGTCATATCGCTAAATCGCAGATAAACGGTCTACCTAAACACCTCTACAATCGTTTTAATAATTCCGAGTGAATATACATACATACATACATACATACATATATATATATAAACTTTAAATGAAAGGAAAATAAACATTCATTTAAACGCTTAATATAAATTTTTTACCGCTGATAAGGGCTATATATAAAACAAAACAAATGTAAAAAGGAATGCTATATAAAAATATAACGAACATTCCAAGTGTGTTGAAATAAGAATAATGTTAGTCAAATTAAATATAATATCGCTAATTCAGTTTAAACTGATGAATACTTATGATACGATATATCGTCTAATTAATTTATAGCTTAAGAATATAAATCTAGCCTACGTATGAAAAAAGTGCCCAAACAATACCTAAATGTTTAACAGTAAGATCCGCGTTAAATTCGCTTATAGAATTTGTCTTTCTTTATATTATATATATATATATATATATGTATAGATATGTGTATATTAAAATATTGGTTCATTCCTAGAATACTTGAACACGTCAGAATCGATCAGGGCTTGGGTAAATCGAAATATCTTGCTTCTTAAACAGGATAAAAAATGAGCAAAAGGTACGGAAAAAAATGTACATCTTTCAAAATTTTATTCATAAGTACGTAGCGATAATGTTAATCACGGCTTTGCTTGTGTAATTATTATTTTTTTAAATACAATATCGCTATCTCTTTCTTTTAATATATATATATATATATCCGTTCACACCAAACCGTTTTCTTATAAGTATAATTTAACGTGTACTGCCGCCTAGGCCACAGGCAAATATAGGAATTAAATGTATTGAAATAAGTTGATAATTTTGAGAAAATGAAGGAGACGTTCAACTTTAATATGATGATCAGACAGGATTTCAGAGAGGGTGGACGATTGACGAATTTGTAAAAAAGTGGTTTCCACTCATCTTTAATTTGATAACTCGATAAAATTAGCCATTTTTGACATAAAACAAAACGAAAATTGGACGTGTTTTAGTATACTAGGAATATACCGAAATATTTTTATAAAATTTTCCGTAAACAAGTTGAAAAGTATACGAATTGAAATATTTAAAAATGATCACGTAACTAGCGAAGTTAGACATAAAAAAAAAAAAAAAAAAAAAAATAGTGAAAAAAATAGTGAAAAAAAGCGACGAAGGTATCTCTGGTCTGCGCGTGTGGGTGGTGTTACCCCTATTATAGGCGTAGTTAAATAATTAAAAAAAAATATATATATAAAAACATAAATTGCAAAAAGTTTTGAACTGAAGTGAGGAAATATCGAATAAAAAAAAATGATAGTATGATACAAGGTATACATTAGGACAGATTTTATAAATTAGAACCAGGATAAGATTGGAAATAGGAAGGACAATGTTTATACGAATAATTGAAAATAATCAGCGATACACGGATATTGATGAGAATTCATACGATTAAAATCAACGGATCGAACGATCATGTTTCGAGACTAACATTATATATAGGTGGGTAATAGAAGGGACTAATTAATTGAGTTTAAGTTCATTATTAATTATCGATCTTAAAAATGAACAGATAAAATTATAATTCGAAATAATTTCACATCGGTTATCGTTTCTAATAGATAGGAGTGCGAGCATAAATTAAAATAAATAATAAATCAATCGATTTACTTACTTGAATAATTTGAGCGCAAAACTAGTGCCTCAAACATTCCGACATCTACATTAAATCAAAATAAAAAATGGCACGCGGAATTTGTGATTAGGTAACATGGAACAATATTAAACGAATTATTTACAGGCACTTTCGTAGATAAGAAAAACGCATATACGCTTAAACATATTATGTTTAACATTTATAGGAAACAGCATCATGCAAACATGAAAAAAATGCGCGTGATAAATTAAAAGCAACTACAAGAGTAAGTTCATTTTAAAAAAAAAAAAAAAAAAAAACAACACAAAAAAAAACAATTACTAATTAGTAATCGAAGAAGACCGCATAGCGTACGTATAAAAGGAATAATCAATGTATGCCTGCACAGAAAAAATATATACATATAAACAAGAGACGCACACAAAAATATATACATATCATCTTTTTATCGTGATACATACACATAAACAAATTATACATACATACATATATATATATATATATATATATATATATATATATATATATATATGCATATTGACAAGCTTATGTATTGCTGGCGAAATAAGCAATAAGAGTTTATTTATGCGTACCCGTGAGAACATAAAAAGCAGTTTAAAATATTAGACAATAGTATACATCCTTAATGAAAGAAGAAGAAAAAAAAAAAAAGGAATATAAATCACGCTTGTTAACAGCTTACAGCTTGCAGATCATTTTCTAAAGTAAAAGCAATATGTACCAATTTTTGGGCTAATTTCTGTTCCTTATACGTAACGTCTGAATCTAGGATTTTAATAATCTGAAAACACATAACAAATAAAATATTATATTATAGATTTTATTATTAAATTAAATATTTATAAAGGAAAAAAAATAGATGAGGCGAAACTTGATTTTTATACGTGTAGAAATATAAAATTGTATACATTTATAATATTTACGATTAATTGTATTATCATAATGATACGATTAGTATTTCGATTTAAATATAATATTTTAAACTTTTAAACGATCGATTGCAATACGTTCATAATTTATTATCGGTGAAAACCGTGTCAATTTTGTTACTTATTGCAGTTAAAAATAAATACGAACAGTAACACTACTCACGAATGAACTGATTCAATTTAGTCATTTTTATCGGCGATAGTATGATTACGATGACGGGAATTATGAAAATTATAAAAACGTTGTAAACGATCGGGAATATGGTTATAAGAAAATTTATATCATAATCATTGATTTTGTTAAACTAATTTCGTTTCTCATATTTCTAATAAAATATGTTAAACGAATATAAAAATTGAAGAAAAGTGAAAGTTCAATGAAGAAAAAAGTTTATTATATAAATATACATACATACATATATATATATATATATATATATATATATATATATATATATATATATATATATATAAAATAACGAAAATATATGTATTTCACAATGCACAAAATTTATTATGTTTTCGCATAGATTGTATATTTTTCATTTTATTTCAACTGATTATGTTTCGTTTTTTATTATTTTATTCAGAGTTGACGGAGATTTATTTATTAGTAACCAATAGAACGACACGCGGCAATAAATATACATATTGGTTAACTTTATCAATACGAAACAAAAATTAAAGGTTAGGCAAAATTAAGATAAAATACAAATTAAGTGGTCTACATTCAATTCAGCTAATCTATTTTTTAAGATCATGATTATCGAAAATAATTCTGAAAACATTAATTTATATTTTATTTTTTATTTTTCGTGTTTTGAGCTATACACGATGTTATACGTATGACTTATTTTGTTAAAATAACTAATTTTACAAATAAGATTATTTATATCGATAAACGGGATTTTCAGAAAAACTAGACGATTTCATGTTGATCCGAGTGTAATATAGTTCTGAGGAATGTTGAAATTTTATTTTAGGGTAACATTTCGTATGTAAATAAAAAGAGATTTCCTAATTTCGTTATAGTTAATTTTTATAGACAATTCGTCAGCGCGCGCCGAAGTATCGATTTAATAATCGATTAAAAGGATGACGTGTTTACACGTAATCACTCGACTGATCACATTCGAGATTATTTTAAAAGCAAGGGTATAAAATACATTAAACGAGAAATTTATAGTCCCGATTAATCTGCAACGGATAACATTAAACTCACGATAAAAATTCTTACCTATACGCCCGGAGAAATGTTTATATATTTAAGGTAACGAGCGTGATGTCATTTATCCTAGCGCCGCGCTAAGTTACGGTAGAAAGTTAAAATTTACAAAATATTTTTCTTGACAAAGTTTACCGAAATTTTAACGATAGTGTGTAGATTGGTTAAATATGTTCCGTTCGAGAAGCATTCTTACAATCTTTTAGTAGAATGAAGTGTGATTACGAATGTTCTTGAACGCTGCGAAATTTGTAAATACAACAACCTTTTTCTTCTTATAAGATAGCTATTTAATGATTTCTTTGCCGGTGTTGTAATACGAACGCGCTGATTAACATTTAGGTTTTTATTTTGTGCAATATATATATATATATATATATATATATATATATATATATATTCTTCTTCTTTTATGTGCCATACTCAAGAGAGCGTAGGCGGTCACCAATGTGCCAACTAGATCTTACGTTGTCTTGCATCTGCCATTAATTGTTGTATTGAAGATGCGCCGGTCCAGTTTTTGATATTTTTCAGCCAATCTGTCCTCCTTCTTCCCGGACTTCTTATTCCTTCTATCTGTCCTTGTATAATAATCTGTAAAATTTCATACTTTGCACCTCTAATGATATGGCCAAAGTATGACACATTTCTCTTTATAATAATATTCTGTTAGTGTCGATCTGTATTCGCCTTCTTTAAGACATCTTTATTGGATATTTTTGCTGTCCAAGGTATCCTCAGCATCCTTCTATGTATCCACATTTTCACAGCTTCGTATCGGTTAAAATGTTTTTTATTTAGAGGCATAGCCTCAATACCATATAACAAAATTGACTGGATATAACATCGAACTATATCTTGTCTTATCTTCAGACTAAGCGATCTATCACATAATAATTGTTTCATATTATTGAAGGCTACTCGTGCGTAACTGCACCGTGCTTTAACCTCGGCATCCACATCGAGACTACTAGTGATATAGCAACCCAGATATTTAAATCTATTCACTTTTTCAATAATTTCATTATTAACGGTTATTACAGCGCTATTAATTTGTTGTTTACTAATCAACATCCACTTAGTTTTCCTTGTATTTATATTTAGACCATAGGTTTTGCCAACGTTATCAAATTTTTGATATATATATATATATATATATAATTAATACGAAAGCTGTAAAATTTAAATAAAATACGATTACTTATTAAATGTCGGTTCCACTTAAATAATACGCTACCGATATTCGGTTTACGTATATAACATAATAAAACATCTCAGAAACAAACATAAATATACATTCTCTAGTTATCGCGTGTATATTAAACGTTAATACAATCTAGAAATTTGTACAAAATCTATCTATTATGTATGAGAGAATTGCACTAACGTCAGGCTGATTTTAATTTTTATTACACCGTTTAACCATCGTTTACGATTCGGTTATATTTTGTGTTTTATGACATCATCGAAGTGCAACAGAGTAAACATTATAAATTTTACACATCGCCGCACATAAAAATACTAATCACCTATACGTACTTCATCGTTATATTTAGTAGCGTAAATATATAATTCTTTCAAAGCGGATATATCGTGAAAGTAATCAGTCTGCATTTCCGAAAGCTTTCCCATGGCTATCTTTAATTCTTCATTCGAAACCTCCGGCAATTTTTGAATGTCGCGATAAAATCTTAACGATACAAAAGTACACAACAACATAATTAATATTAAACGCGTACAAAAATTTTAATCCCCCCCTAAATAGTTCGTTAAAATAATGTCGCGCCTTGTTTTTAATTTAAACGCGGATTTACGAGTACTTTCGTTTAATAAAGAATGATACAACTCAGACGCTATCAGCATCGAAATACGAGTTTCCTATATCATTCTTTTAATAATTTACTTATATATCGCAATATCACGAATTCTAGACGGGTGGAATCGGTCCTTCCATTTTCGGCCGAGTATACTTGGAAATATAAAGAAGGATTTAACATCAAAAATTGGTAAAATTTCTTCACCGAGGTTGGAAACAGCTGTCAACACAGAACGTATACTGGTCACACGTTGAGTACGCACTCCTATCTTCTGAGTGCCTAACCACCACCAATATACGAATTGTGCTGTTCTCCATTAACAGTCTACCAGATTTATTTATTTATTTTATTTATTTAATGAAGCCGCACAACAGCTAACAGCCAATTATAGTGTAGGCTTATAAATAAAATAATACGATGAATAATTTTTTCAGAATTATAACGTGGTTATCTGCTCAGAATGTTGCTCAATATCGGTGCAATCAGCTGAACAACAATGTACCGGATGTAAACAACCTCCTCCTCCTCACCAACTTCGTAATAAATTCTAAACTGTGTGTAATCATCTCTAATTCATATTTCGAGTAATTTATAGGCAATAACTACTCGTAAAAAAACAATATGCCTATATCGAACCGCTGCGGGGTGTAGGCGTTCTACAAACTTTTCAAACGATTTCTATCTTGTGCGGCTCGGATCCGATTGATCTCTGCCCATTTAACAACATCATCTCGCCACCTAGCCGTAGGCGCATCCCTCGCGGACGCCGGCTGCCAATAGGCCACCACTGTAATGTCCGTTTATTTCATCTTATATTGTCTTGCCAAATGTCCGGTTCATTTCCATTTCAGCCTGACTATCAGCTCCAGCGCGTCTATCAATTTCGTCTGTTCCCTAATACATGTAACCGTCTTACGATCTTTGAGCTCGATTCCAAGAATAATCCTCTCGTGAGCCGTTAGCTGTCCCTTTAATAAGGCTCGTGTTTCATTTCCATAATTTATATATATATATATATATATATATATATATATATATATACATAAAATATACCTTTTTTTTTTACGTTGCAACGAGATATTATTTACAGAGGGATATCGCTTTATGTTTATATACACGAACACATAAATATGTACACACAAATACATATATGTATAAATAAATAAACATAGACCCGCATAAACAAATATAGAACGCCTAATACACCAATCAGTTTAAACACAAAGCGACGTATAACTGGATTATTTATTAGCAATATTTTAGAGACGCTTAAAGAAAATTAAAAATACATCGATTAGTCAGTTATTCGTTTACATATACGAACGATGTTAAAGCCGATAATTTTTAATTAGCTCGATGCTCACCATGGCTCGGTTAAATATGAACGTTTTGACGGGATGTAATTGTTCGTAATTAAACTAAAATCGCGTAAATTTTGCTTATTGACTAATTTCGTTAATTCTACGCAATCAATATGACGGATTATTTACTTGGCTACTATTTCTCTATATTGAGGGATGACTTTGGCGAATAGAAGTTTGTTCGAAGGAGAATCTTTGCCGAGCACATTTTCGGACATAGAACAGGAATCCATAAACGTCTGAGCTACGACCGATAAGCACGAATCGACCGTGGGCGTTTTATTTATATCGAATATGAAATCCGGATTCTTGATGAAATTCACCCAAAATCTTAAAGGTAAGCTGCAACAATAACCGTCGCATAAAGAATAACGACGAAAATTAGTAAAGGTTACTATCGAACGAAATAATTCATCGAAAATAATTCGAACAAACGTATATTAAAATTCCACGACGATATTGTCATTGCAGTAACCACACACACACATACATATATACATATAAAATATATAATATATATATATATACACGCATACATTTAAAATCAACGGACAAAGAATAAATGTGTGATAAGTCACGCAGACGATAAAAAGTTTTGTTAGCGACATCGGAGAAAGAAATGCAAAAAAAAAAAATTGGTCAACAAAATGAATATAGCCAATTTACAATAAGCAATGAACGTAAATTCCCGAAAAACCAAAGTAATGCAGTTTACACGATCCAGAAATACACGCCTAAAATGATGAAATAGAGCGTGCATCAGAATTCGGATATTTGGGAGTTCTTTATAAGAAATGATACTTATAAATCGGAAAAAAATATAAACGTACTAAAACAACCATAACATATACTGCTATTAGAGATTGTACTCGATATTCAATTTTTCGGGTTTTTTTACTATTCCGAAAAATCGTTACATGCTAGTTCTATTAAATTTGTTTATTCAATTTTTTCATTTTATAAATTCAAGCATCGTTATATATTTCGTTTGCCTCTATCAATCGGTAATTATAAACTAAACAAAATATAACACCGTTTAATCACTAAAAGTTTTATTTTGTTTGGTTTATAATTAATAAAATCACTACTCTCCAATATATTCAACATTTAATCTGTAATTAATTGTTTTTCTTTTATTTTTCTTCCAGTACGCTTGGATTATATATATAATATACGCGTACTGAAAAAAAAAAGAAAAACAATTAATTACAGATTAAATGTTGAATATATTATATATATATAGTATTACAAATAATGCACATTTTATTTAATTTACTTATATTTCTCAGGTATTTACGAAATTATTTTATTATTCGAATGATATTAACATATATATATATATTTTTTTTTTTTTTTAAATAAATCGTACGATTTTCGAAATAATCGAATGGATTTATTTTGGAAAATTTCACCTGTTGGATTTCCAAGCGTATATTATTTCAGGATCGGTTATTTGATGACGTTTTACGGCATTATCGAATATATCGAATAACCATTTAACCGCGATTGGTAAAGCTTCGTTGACGGTTAAAATGGTAGTGAAAAAATCGTCCACAAATTTTTGAATAGTTCCTTTAGTGGACAAGAGTCTGGTTAAAAATATTTCAGGTATAGCTTTGTGACTTCGTTCGAATATGGCGCTAGAGAAGTAATTTCGATCGTCTACCGGTTTAACCAGATGATAATAATGCGGACTAGGCGTGACATTTGCGTTAACGTTATTACTAGATGACATTATCGGAGATAAACTGCTGGTTATAATATTACTGCTACCGCCTATAATAATAATAATAATAATAATATATTATATAAAAATAGAAAATAAACAATAAAAAAAAAAAATGAATTAATTTAAATATATTTATATATATATATATATACACGCACACATACAATATATATTATATGTATATATACACATATATTTATTGAGAAAATAATACAGTATGTGTAAATTATAGTTTACATCGTGGTGAGTAAAGAAAAAAAAAGTAACTTAATAATACTTCGCAGCAGTAGTTACATTTGTATTACAGAAATAACTTTGTCAATCCAAATTTTAATAAAAAACACCGGCAATAATTATTCCTTGCAGTTTATATAAATATGACTTTGCCTGTTTTATGTCGTTGAGGTGATAAGATCGGTTTGGTTTCATGATAAATATTTGTTTCTCGGTAAGTTTTTAAGTTGTTGTAACTTATGTTGAAAACTAGTCGGTTTCTTTTGAATTCGCCCGAAATACAGATACATACACACACACACACATGTATATATATATACTAGAAGTTAACCACAGTCGCGGGGCGTACTTGCTAGAGTGCTCGACTGTCAACTTGACGGTCGGGTGTTCGAAACCAACACGCGACATATTTTCATCATTATTTAATTTTTAATTATCACGGAAAAGGCAGTGGCACTCCACTCCGTATAACATCATATGCATGCGCATCTGCGTCGCATATAAATAGTGCCTTGAATGCTAGCTAATTTTGTACGTAAAAATGAACGTAGAATAGCCTAGACGTTCGGCAACGAACAATACGACGACGATGAGGAGTTAACCACGGCTTCGCCTGTGTAATTATTTTTTTAATACATTATCATTGTCTCTTTTATTACACGAACGCAACTATTTCAAATACAGACCAAAAAATCTAGAACGAACCGATGATGCGATGTTTTTACAGTCGGTCTACCGGCTAATAGATATACCGTTTCCCGATTTTAGTAGGTGCCTGTTAAATTTTCAAAAAAGCTTAGAACGAATCCGATAATTAAAGACTAATAAGCTGTGCGAAGTTGATCATTATTGCTTTCATAGTTTTTGAATTAAATCCGAACAGACAGACAGGCAGCCAACCAAAAATTTTAAAAAACAATTTTAAAAAAACAATTTTCTGTTTATGTGTGATGAAATAGTTCAATGCGGTGTTTATAATGAAAATATTCGCAAATCACAGACACTACAGTTTATATATATATATATATATATATATATATATATATATATATATATGTATATATTAGAATTATAATTTAGCAGCGTAGATAAGAAATGTACACTTTTGGACGGCGATACTAACGTTAATGCAGTTCTTGATATAAAGTTTACGATTACTTAAATCGATATTACGAGATTATTCACCGAAGACAGATTACGTTGAAGGTAACGTGTTACAAAAAAAAGGAAACGCTAAAATAAATTTAATATAAAAAAATTATCAAAGTAAGCCTAAAAGACGATACGAATAAGATAATAGTCGCAAAGATTAAAACTAACAATATAGCCCAGCTTCAATTTTATACGTACATATTATAAAATAACAATTTTTATTGTTGTTGTGAAATTAGAATTCTCATGTAAACTGGTTGAAAATCGTTCGAAAATATTTTCTACGAACTTGCGTTGTTTTTCGCCGGACGTTTATAATTAATTTTTAAAAATATCGAAAGAAATTAATTCGACCAAACACTTCGTCTAAAAATAAACAAACTTCGAAAAGTTAAACAAATGTTAAAAAAATAAAAAAAGGAAATAAAGAACAATCGAGCAATAACGAAGTATACATCAAAATTAAAAAAAAAAAATTCGTAAAAACAAGAGCAACAAAACACAGCGTACATTATACGATTTCAATCGACAATTACTTTATAGTGCTAGAATCGTTTCTAAAATTGGATTCTACCTATATATTACACACACACACACACACACATATATATATATATATATATATATTATTGGGGGCTTTCATACAGTTTATCCATATTTATATTACTATTAGATATAAAATGAATAAGAAGGGACTATGTACAATAACGCAGGCTAAAAGGAAACGCAGAGATGAATAAAATTAAATAACGATATCAGAATCTAAAATATAGGAATATAGGGCCTGGGCATTTTGAAGAGCTAAAATGCAATATTTTATAGGAAAGGAAACATTAGGATTGTAAACAGCTTGATAAAAAGCAAACACGAAAATTACTATAACGGGAACATAATATGGTCCGTATCGGCCACTAAATGGGTATCCATAGGATGCGAACAATTAGGAGAACTAACAAGTTCCAACTTATGTAGCGGAGCATTAAGACGACTATGGCGCGTCTCAGTCGATAAATATATATATATATATATATATATATATATATATATATATATATATATATATATATTTTATAATCAGTTATCCGAGTCCAGCTTTGGCGAAGGTTGTATATTATTTTCGTTTTGTTTTAGTGTATACTTAACTGAACAAATCGTAGATTACGTACGAAGATATTCAAATATTTGTACGAAATAGCGATTTCTACTTGTCAAGCTAGGTAACTGTTTTTTTTTTTTAATATTTATTTATAAAGCTTAAGCAAATAAATTACAATGTTGACATAATTATAAAATAAACATTAAATTATTTATTCGCCGCAGGAAAATGACGGAAAAATCCTGCACAATACAACAAAGTAGGTCGTAAAATCTCACTAGCGAAATTCTAAATAGTAATATAACGCGAAATTATGAAGTAAGAAGAATCTAGTTTCTAAATTAAAGTAAAAGGCTATGGAAAGTTTAAGCGTCAATTATATCAAAATAAATATATTTGATCAATCATCGCTAGTATATATAGAATGAGATTTTGAGCCGGTGTAATAAAATATAAGACGATGAAGTTTAAAAAGCACACAATAATGCGTTTAACGCGACAAATGATATATTTAGAAGAATACGCGATATAGTATGTATATGTATGTACATGGAATACAATGAATCAGGAAGTCCTAAGCGCTTTTTATCGTCGGGAAAACCTACTTCTAGTCATTAATGAATGTCGGGGGATAGTTTGCTAGTTAGTTTTTTAAATTTATAATAAATTGCTCCGTGTAATGTATTTTTTTATTACGAATCGTAATTACGATATATATATATATATATATATATATATATATATATATATATATACATATATATACATAAACACATGTGAATAAAACATACACATATAATATATATATAAGGTTCTTGCCAAAAACAGAGTGGTTGATCGGTGCAGTATCCTAACATGAATAATTTGCGGTTCAAAACGATTTGATAGAAACTGAGTTAAATGTACTTCTCTCAGAAGTATTTTTGTCTGTGTTCTTTTTTACTGGCTATAAAACATAACCTAATGAATCGATGTATTTTTTTCATTATTATTATTATTATTTCGAAATTAAGACAATGCACATCTCACAACACTTGTAGAAATAGCTACTGAACCGTGACAAATGATTCAATCGGCTTGAAATTAGGTACTGGTAGAGTGGAAAGTTGTGCCAATACACTCCTAAAATTTCATAAAGATGGACTTTAGTTTAGGGAATGATTGAACAAATGTGGACTTGAGAGGTAAAATTATAAAGTAATATTTTGCGTATACAACTCTAGGAAATTCTTAACGCGTTATATAAATATTTTTAGAATTGTGAAACATTCTATAAATGTCACTTAGCACTAAAAGTTTATGTACCGTATAGAGGACACTGTAACTGAAAGGGTTAATTTTAATGTTTAAGGTAACTTAAAATTAATGTAGATAGTTCGAAATCAAGTGTTACTACACACACACACACAGACACACTCATATATATATATATATATATATAAAATACATAATATATATAATATTCTTGTTTTTTTTTTTTTTTTTTTTTTAAAGATTCAAACCTATTAATCTCTTTACAGGACATTATCTTTCAACTAGAATTATTAATAATGAAGGAAGTGAGTTAACTAAATTGCGTTTGTTTAGACACGTTGAAAATAGAGAAAAAATGGACTAAAATATTCGCGTAGTATAATTGTAACAAAACGAAAAAAAAAAATTAAAGAGCAAAAATTAAGAACAGATACTTGCCCGTAATTTTTGTAGTAATATTTTGCATCAAAGAACTATTCAAGATATTACTCCTCTTCTGTCTGACACCTACAAAATATCAAGTAGATTATCCACCGAATAGATTTTTATTATTTTTTTTTTCTCTTTTTCAAAACTATAACCATACGGTATCAAGTAATCAGCTTCATCAATTACGAATATTCACTTGACAATAGTCGAATATAGTAGCGATAAGAATAATTTGCAATGTAAAATAATGTCCGCAACATAAATAATAATAATTCGAAAATATTTTAACGGTATAACATTTGAATATTTTTACGTACTAAATAGAAAACATTCTCTTATAAAAATGTCCATTATCTAAATTTAAACATTTTATCTTATTATACTGAATTAGCACTCGACATTGTTATTATTATGTATTATTATTAATATTATTAAGAGTAGGAACGGAATTATAAGGTAATATTGCGAATTTTACGAGGCTACACTGGTATGCGCATGCGATACAAGTCTCTTTTATTTACCACTTGACGAAATCCGATATATCGCGTTTATTAATAAATAGTTTTTTTTTTCAATTATTGTATCTAATTATGAATATCGACCGCGAAAATAGTTTTCAACATTATATATATATATATATATATATATATATATATATATATATATATATATATATATATATATATATATATATATATATATATATACACGTACTATCCTGATGGGTGTTAGCGATCCAACCTTTTTCTAATTGTACCAATCGCAGACCTTTCGTATATATATATATATACACTTCTGATTGTCATAATAACACGCATTATTGCCCTCTAGCCAGGTTTCTAAGGTATTTGATCTTTATTCTTCATATTACGTCCGGCAGCATGCGTTTGGAATTCGCCATACCCGTTATTTGACATTTTTTCTGCCTACGATATTCGCAGCACTCTTCTGCGTATTCATATTTCAGCAGTTTCCAGTCTATCCCATTGTTTCTTGTTTAATGTTGCGACCACTGTTTCACATAATAATGTTAAACAAATGTAGAATTTAACTAGCTTTTGTCGAATTCTCAAGTTAAGAGTTCTGTTAGAGAGAAAATTTTTCATATTTTTGAAGATTGTTTTGGTATATATATATAGGCATATAGATTTTTTTTCTATATCTTATCAAACATCCGAGATACTTAGATTTCAGAAAATATTTCAGTAATGCATCCTTGGCGATATATATTTTTCATTTATTAAATCAAATAAAAATTCTTTTATTCCGCATCGCAATAAATATATAGTCTACTAGTATTATTGGTTACAGCACTATCAGGACTGAGTGCAAACACAGTAAAAACGAACAACAAGTAATAAACTGAACTTTTAGTAAACGAAAAAAAATCGGTCTAGATTTCTGAATATGTTTGTTAACCGCCTACAAGTAACGAAAATTCCTCCTTTGCGATACATACAAAAACGTGTAAGTAAAATACATTATGATATTTGAGTTCGTTTTAAAAATACGATAGTATTTCATGTATATATGTATATGATAAAATGGAAAAAACAGCGGACGATTAAATCGATTTTTAAAAATAACATTCCGCTCAATCCCAAACATGATCATAAGAAAGCATCCTAAAAATAATTTAGAAACGTTAATACTGAACATCAAGAAACTAGACGAAATTAAATTAAAGATTATTAAAAAAAAAATCGAGTGGAAACCGGCATGTCGTAACATCAATTCGCAACTTTAGAATGGAATTGAAGACGTGTCATTAGATGTAAAGATGATTGCCGAACGAAGAAACTAATATAGGGCGACTCAGAGAAAGACGGATGGTTTTATGTTTTGAATAGCTAGTTGCTACAACGCAAATCCTCCACGCTTAATGTACACACGGAAAGTTCGCTTTTGTCCAGTTTCAGTTATCATGCAATTCTATCAATGGAAGGAGCGCGCGTTTTACTCGGAACGTTATTTTCAGCGTGAATCGATCACGACAGTGCGAAGAGAGTTTCGAAAAGCATTCAAAGTTACGCGATTTTTTTAAGGAGGTACCTTAAGAGCCGCGTTTACGAAACACGTCCACGATATCCGGAAGACCTGAAAACTCGAATTTCGGAAGAAATATCAAAAAATTCAGCGACATATGCTCGAAAAAGTCTTCGAAAATGTAAAGACTGAATGAACGTATTGTCGCAAATAACGGTCATCTGAACGATATTGCGGTTCCACAAATAATTGTAAGCTACTAGTTTTCCTATTTTTAAATAAAATTTCATTCAAAAATTTTAGTCGAGTAGTTTTTGTTATTACAAAAAAACTGTCCTTTTTCTATGGGTCACCCTATAGAATGATTCTTAGCATATCGTAACAGAAGGGAACAGAGATTATTTGGAATGACGATTTCAAAAAATTTTTAGTAAGTGCAGAAGAGCCTTTCATAGAAAATGGCCTATCATAAATATGATTGGAAACAATTGGGAGAGACCTTCGCTCCGAAGGGCCTAGTATAAAGATGAAAAAAAAAAAAAGGAATTTTTAGCTTCGATAATAATAATAATTAACATCAACAGCCGTATGAAGATATTCTTAACAATCATACATACACGAATACATAAGCGGTACGAAGAATAAATAAATAACACAAAATTCGGCTTCAAAAATGGAATAAGTACTCGCGAAGCCTTATTTGCGGTTCGTACACGCATACAGCGCTGCTATGACGTGAAAACAAAGACGTATATGCACGTGTTATTGATTACCATAAAGCTTTCGATTGTGCGCGAACTATAAAAAATTAATTGAAAATATTAAAGATGACTCTTATCGACAGAAATGACTTACGCATCATAAGCCATTGCGGACAAACAGCAGAAGTTAGAGTCGAAGAAGCTGAATAGGGGTTCGCCAAGGGTGTATACTTTCATCCTTGTTGGTTAATTTATACACGGAGTCAATCTTTAAGGAAGCCCTTGACGAAAATGACAGTAAAATCAAAGTGAACGACTCTGTACGATTAATAACATACGATATGCGGACGACAGTTTTTCGATATATGATTAAACGATACAGAGCTGGAGCCGGTTTGAATTATCAAATACTTAGGACACCAACCTTGGGGGCAACTGTAAATCAAAAAACGAAGTACGATCCAGAATAGAGCAGGCAAGATAAATGGTCACAAAAATTAAGAACGCGCTGTGGCTAGAAAAGAATTCAATTTAGACCTACGATTAAGAATAGCAAAAATGCTATGTATTTTCAGTTTTGCTTTATGGCTGCGAAAGCTGGACGCTAGATTTGAAAAGCGCTTTGAAGCTTTCGAGATGTACCTTTATAGGCGGATATTAAAAATTCCTTGAATTAAAAAAAAATCAGTAATAAAGAAATTCTTAATAAAGTGAATAAAAAACATCCAGAATTATTAATCTGTATTCAAGAAAGTAAGCTGCGATACGTAGGACACATTCTGAGAGTATGAAATATTGCGGAATATTATAGAAGGCCAAATTGTCGGCAAGAGATCAGTTGGCCGTTCACAAAATTCATAGGTGGGAACCTACGACGCTGGTTCGCGTGTTCATCTGTCCAATTACTCCGGACTGCTGTGTCGAAAGAGATTGTAGCCAAGTTGATCGCCGACCTTTGTAATGGTAGAAGAAGATATATATATATATATATATATAATATTAAAATGTACATAATTAGTTATACTAAATAATGATTATTCATTAATTTATTTATTCATATAGGAAAAAGTCGTTATATACTATACATACAAGTTGGAGAGAAATGCTCCGGAGACGACATCGGTACAAGTGACATAACGGCTGAATCTTTGATAGAGTAATGAGCCAATGTGTTTAACTTTCTCCAGCCAGATACGGTTTTAGTAGTTACATCTTCGTCTCTAAGTATAAGTCTGCCTCCTCTTCCATGACGCCATTCTACAAAAAAAAAACCGCCTAGTCAGTATCCGTTACAATAATTAAAAATTTTTTCGAAAAGTCTCCACCATATTGTTGGTAATATCAAAGTAAATTACTCGGTTAATAACAGTAAAAGGATTAAAATAATAATAATAATAATAATTTTTATCATTATAATAAAATTGTATTTTCCGTCTCGTATTTACGCCCTTAAAAGTATGTATTTTATTTAAACGATTACCACCGACCAATATTTAAATAATAATTATTCGAAGGAGGAATACGAGTTAATTAAAAGTTTAATTTGAAGAAAAAAAAACAACTGAAAACTGTAAGCGGGCATTTTTTTAAAATTTTTATAACATAAAGACAAATTGTATTGATCTATCGAATGTGAAAACAAGTACGCATATATATGTTATATGGGGCTGAATGCTGGTCGACGACTGCAAAAATGGAACAAAAGCTCCACGTGGCTGAAATGAAAATTCTACGCTGGTCACTCGGCTACACACACTTTGACTATATAAAAAATGATGGCATAAGGGAGCGTATCGGCGTTGCACGTATACAGTCGAAATTGCGGGAAGCGCGCCTTCGATGGTATGGTCATATCATGAGGAAAGATGACAGAAGCCCAGTAAAGACGTTAATGGAGTACAACCCCGGATGAAAGCGGCCACGAGGTCGACCAAGAAGACGATGGGTAGACTCTGTCAACAACGACATGGTGGAAGTTGGTGCCAATATAGAGGACGTCAAGGATTGCAAGAAATGGAGAAGAACGCGTTATCAAGCGGACATCTTAACGGGAAGGCGCTAGGAAATATGTATATATATATATATATATATATTTATATATATATATATTTATATATATATATATATATATATATATATATATAAAAATATATAATGACACTTTTTGTAACGTTGCACGAAAATTGTATACTTTAAAATTAGCAAATTATGTATAAAAATGTATATATATATATATACACATACATAAATACATGTATATACACATAGATACATCCATATACACATATAAATACTAAAACATACGAACCTAAATCGACTTCGTGAATAGATGGTCGTAAGGAAAATGGTGTGTTTTTATATAACGAATCCATTATTTTACTTTTCACTTGGCTAATTGTGTCGCAGTCTAGCACACGACATTGTATCTTTTCATCTGATTCATCCGTTATAATTTGCAACATCT
Organism: Coronaproctus castanopsis; assembly: GCA_032883995.1. Lineage (NCBI taxonomy): Eukaryota > Metazoa > Arthropoda > Insecta > Hemiptera > Monophlebidae > Coronaproctus > Coronaproctus castanopsis. The sequence goes on along the minus strand of CM065054.1, from coordinate 36,595,132 downwards.
GTAGAAAATATCGTTAAATAAATAATTTAATAATGAAACAATTTGAACAACGCACGAACGTAATATTAAATCTGAAACATCATATTTTATTACCTATATACGTTATATTCGTAATTCACTGTTAATAATAATGATAATATGATAAAATATTCAACGCTTTCCAACATTCACACATATCCAGCGCCTTCCTTCAGTAATCGCAGAAATGGAGATTTAGTTTCATGAAACGACCTCTCCTTTGTACAAGTGCCAATTGTTTATTTAAACAATTCCCCATTTTCCGTTGATTTATTTTCAATTACCATCCCACGTTAACTATTTACACATATCTATAGACTTCGACGCATTTAATGACTGCATAAAAATCAGTTACTTTGATACGCGTCAACGGTTTCATTATCAAGATTATACACATATTTATACCGATGGCTCTAAATCTCCCGATGGAGTTGGTTCCGCGTTTATTATTCATTCCTCGAACGTTGTAAAAACCTTTAAACCCACGAAATTTTCTTCAATATTTACATCTGCGTGCCTTGCTATTCTTAGGCCGTTTCGCTTTTACGCTTCCGTAAATATCAGTCAGAATGTAGTAATTTTCACTAGCGCTCTCAAAGCTAATTCCTCATTTAATAGCCGCTGTTCTCCATCAATCTACGATATTTGAAGAAATGATTTATGATCTATCTCCGAAACGCGTTGATGTCAAATTTGTCTAGATGCTCAGCCACTCAGGTATCCGCAGGAATGATACCGTAGACAATTTCGCCGAGAAGCGGCCTCGAGAATGGTTCATTCTACTTCGATACACCTCTTAGGGACATTTTATTTGAGATTTAGTTTTCGCACAAAGAATTTTGCAACCGCGATTGGAGGTGTTGCTATTCAGCCAAACAATTCAGTTATATTCAATCTTCGATTCTAGTAATCCTTTGGTTCTTCAATCTTCCTAGAAACATAAAAAATACGATTTCGTTTATTCGTAATATGTTTCCTAAACGTCATTATTTACAGATAAATTAGCCCCCTTTCGTTGCCGATTAAAACCACCGATTTTTCAGTTGCAGTTGTTATAGAATACATCAATCAAAATTCTTAAAGTAAAGGAATCCCTCTCACAACTAATCTCAGATGATTGCTTAGCTCACAAAACAATAGCATATACATGATCATATTCAATTACATATCAGCTTGTAGTATAAATATTTAATAAGACATATCACCCATTTCTTACAGCCCTGGATGGAATCACTAATGCCCATATATATGTATATATATATATATATATATATATATATATATATATATATATAATTAAATAAAAATATATTTTTAATAAAATTATATATTTCAATCTTTCATTCGTCTTCAATCGCACATACTTTTATCACTTTTCCTAATATCTCCTAATCTTAAAAATTGCATTAATTTGTTCACAATTTATTTATATTATTCCCCGCATTACTGTCGATTTAATGAATAAATGCTAGAGTGCTCGACTGTGAACTGGACGGTCAGGGATTCGAAAATTCGCGAGATAAAAGTTGATAATTTTTTTTCATCATTACATAGCTCTTAATTATCACGAAGATGCAATAGAATATGACTTCGTATAACATCATATGCGCGTGCGTTGCATATGATTAGTATCTTGAATGCTAGCATATGTTTCGTCCATTGTTTAGCAACAATAACGAACACACGATCTTATATGTAGCGATTTCCAGACAGTATTTAATTTTCGTGTTAAGAAGGAATAAAGAAAATAAAGTTGCAAAAGATAACAGAAAATCCAGTTGTAAGCAAATGTTTCTAAACGTTTTCTATTTAAATTAATATATATATATATATATATATATATATATATATATATATATATATATGTATATATATATATAATCATCATTTATCCACTCGTTATTTGAGTAGGAATACCAACCACTATTTATGGTAAATTCATCTGTCAGACATTAATTTTTACTTTGCCGCTGTTAGATGCGTGCGTACAAGGATTTTATCAAATCGATGAAGTGACGTGGGATTCCATATTTACGAAGTATTTGCCATTGTACTGAGTTAAATGTTTTCGCATCAGAAGTATGCATTAATATTAATCTTTCTGCATTTTTCGATTAATTGATATATATTATTTATATATATATACACATATATACACGCAATGAATGGTCACATACTGCGATGCAGTTTACAACGACACATTGAAGGGCGAACATATATAAGCGCGGAGAGATTTTAATACTGGTAAAGTTTATAATATCGGTGAACATATTATCTAGAGTACGCGGCAAATTGGGAAATCTGTATGCTAAAATATAATTCGGTAGGAATCGAATAACAGGTTGACGGGAATAGCAACGATTTTAAAGGTTTAACCAGACACAGTTTTTCTAAGAACTGTTGGGCAAAAGCACTGCGGACTAGAGAGTCGGGAAAAACAAAAAGCGAATCGTCGCGTAGCGGCAATCAATTTAAAATATAGCCTTTGGAAATAAGAAGCGTGCAGTGCGGACTAAGTATAATTTGAAAAAAAAAATGGAATATGACAGGTTACAATCACCTATTTGATTGTTCCTTCTGTGGTAAATACAAGCCGGAAAACCAATATGACATAATCGACGAGAGATTAGTAGTTTTGGAAATATTTCGGAATATAAGTTACTCAATTTATAGTAGTTATTTTACGGTCGACTGGATAAGTGCGCGGGGGGAGGGGGGGTAATAACGAAGAAGCGTTATAATGAATATAAAAAAATTTATACGATTTTACAAACGTATCGAAATCATTTAGTTAAGATGCGAATCTGGTCAGTCATCGGAATTTATACGGATATAGAGGAGCGCCTAGATAAATACGTACGTAATAATCGACGAAACGAGATATATACACGGAAATAAGGAATAGAGCTCAAAGGAGACAACGATAGAATATTGATAGAAATAAATTAAAATAATTAAGTAAAGACATGATCGAAAAAAAGTGGATGAATAAATTTAATAGAACAGCCTACAGTTGATAAAGAAATATCGTTCCCAGAGAACAAAAAAACAAAGTAATGCGGCTAGAGAATCTGACGAACGGGAATAATTTCTGTCTAGAAGTCAGCCACTAGGCTATCCCGACGGTTACAATATCATATTTTTTTCTTTTATTTTTCACGCAGGATTTTTATGCCGCATTTTTCTGTAGTTTAATATTTAGAAATTTTGTTTAGGCCTACTTGACACTAAAAATTCGTGAAACATATATTACATCATTCGAATAAAGATTCTTCTTTACACACACACACATATATATATATATATAAAAAATCCATCAGTTAAAATTTAAGTAATACGGCAAGTTGAGATTCATAATGATGTAATGACATTAGATAATTGAAATATATCGTTAAATTAAATAAACGCGTAGTAAACAACAGCACACAATACGGTTCACTTACCACTGGATTGTGGGTAATTTGTTGTCTTAAAAGACGTTCTTCCGACAACGAATATCTGGCTTCATGAGTGACCGCATCTACCGGACCTTTTTCAATTTGATATTTGATCGCTTTATATAATAAAAATAAAGAAGGACCGGCATAATCTTTCAAATAACCGTACATGCATAATGATAACCAATTGGTTAACATTTTTTCGACTACGGATTCAGTTTTTCGCAGCATCAGATGCGGATGTCTCGACATAATCGATTTATCGATCAGACGTGAAAGTAAACACTGTAATACTTCCGTCGCGTACTCCATATTACCCAGTAATACTACCATTAGTAAAGACGCTACGTTCACTCTGAAATGTAAAAATGAAAAAAAAAAAAAAAAACTTAAATAGACAAATAAACAGAACGTATCTACGTCATGGAGAAGGCAGAGTGACATTCTACTTCGTATAACGTAACACGCGCACCTTTTTAAATAAGAGCTCATTTTGTACCTAAAAATAATGTACTAGCAGTAACGAACAATACGAGATTATATATATATATATATATATATATATAAAACTCAAGTAACGGGAAAACACAAGATTCCGAAGCCGAAGAACGGGGACGAATGTAAGAAATTGATGAAAACCAACGTCAACCAGTGGACCGATTATAATACATATACACATATTCTTTGAAAGTTAGGTTTTTCTTTGAAAGAGTACAGTTGAATAAAAAATATCATTAAGTCATTGTATTTGTAAATGATGACGTGTTTATGTATGTTATAAAGGGGGTTTTAGTACGCATACAAGAAAGAGGATACGGGGAAGACCTCCGGTTATATGGATTAAATGAAAATGAAAAAGCAAATGACGCATAAGAAATTTATACGATACAAGACAACATAAAACAAAAAAAAAAAAGAAAAAGTAAAAAATAGAACGTTAAACTATAAGTTTTTATAATGTGGAATGCAGTGATTTTTTTTATAAAAAATCAATTGAAAATTAGTTAAATCACTAATATAGATTTTTAATATTTATTTTCATTTTACTTGTAAAATTGTGTTTTTTAAAAAATTTTTGCGTTCGTATATTTTTATATTTTATATTTTACTTTTGGACATCGTACATCGCAACAGTTAATGAAAAATTTAAAATTCCACCAGACACAACTTTTACAGAATCCGGAAAATAGTATTGAAGAAAAAATTAATATAAAAAAAACAAAATTAATAAACAAATATATCGATATTAAATTTCAACAAATCAAAAAATAGACAGAACAGAAGCAGACAGCATTTTTGGAGCATATTTTCACAATCACCATCGCATATTTTTGAGTAATTATATTTAATTTATATTTTTAAAATTACGATGTTTTAAAATGTTTCACTTGATAATGGCGTAAATGCCGAAAAGCTTTGTGTTTTCTTTAAGAAAATAAATATTAGTGATTTAACTAATTTTCAATTGATTTTTTATAATTATAAGAGCAGGCTCAAAAAAATTAAATTAAATAGTGAGTGCAGCCTCACTTTCGATTGTTTTGTTTATACGCATACAACAACCGCGACATAGATATAGAACCTTTTGTAACATACAATTTTCATTTTGAATACAGAGTGTTTTACCAGGTCAACTAAAAGTACGATCGCTAATTCGCTAATTGTCTCCCCATGTCAATTGACTATTATGTTCTTAGTTCTCTCTCGCACACACACATACACACACACACACGCACAACATATATTACACCAGTAAGGGCGGGTCGTGTCGATGGTAAAAAAGTAATAACACAAACTTTGTATGAGGTGTTATCGAAAATCTTTTTTGTTTTATGCTTACATCGTTTAAATGTCCATCGCGACAATGACACTGCCGCACAGACGTGGCTGAATTTGAACAATAGCACTGGTATTGACTTTAAGGGCAATTGCCATTTATTGGCATGGACTTGCGGTTTCAGCAAAACTATAGGAAAAATTCACGCGGGGTCAAATCGCTCGACTTTGGTATCCTATTCAAATCACTTTTGCGAAAGATAACCCCGCCTAAAATCGATCATATGCCGAATATCTATCGTGCACTCGATGTGTGGCATGCAACATCATAAAACGATGTTTTGGACAGAATAATAAACAACAGATTAGACACACGCGACCAAAACAACATGGCCACTACAGGATGCCAATCGACTAGTCCCTATAGCAAAATCATATATACATACATATACATATATATATATATATATATATATATATATATATATATATATATATATATATATATATAACTCAAATCGATTTTAATCAGTAATAATGATAATGAAAAAAACATAATCGTAACACGCTAACCTGTCGCGTATATCGAAGGAGTCTTGCGCCTCCAGTGTTTCAATAAAAGCGCACAAAAAATATCTGTTCAGTAATAAAGAACGGAATTCTATCATCGCACTATCGTAAGTAGACCGCGGAATGCTTAAACGTATTTGCTGGAACAATAAAAATCATACTTTATACAAATAACTGAGTATAAATGAAAACTTCGAAATTGAAAATTCAAATATACTATTAAATAATTTTGTTTTCTTTAATACTAAAGATTATGATTTCGATCGGACAAAACTAACGCTATCTGTTGACAGTATATAATAATTATTTTAGATTTTAATTATAACACCGACCGAAGTAAAAATGGTAATTATTTCGAATTAAAACAGAATACGTTCGCCAACTTTCTCAAACTGATAATCATAGTTTTTTATATATATATTTTTTTTTTTTTTTTAATACACACACGCACAAATTTATTACATAGTAAAGTTCGATGAAATCGAATGTCGGTTAACGACGTTTAAGCGAACCTCGTCAACAAAGACTGATGACAACCGGTCAAGCCAGTAAGATGATGATTTGTCATTGTCTTCATTTCTGGCGCCTTTAGTTTTGTAGCAATTCGATACTCATTTACCGAAAAAACGCGGATGGGTAACTAATTTTCTTTTTCCTTTTTAAACCGTTTAAATAATTGAAAACAGAAAACTACCAAGTAGACGTTGCGTAGTCGTAACAAATTAGACTAAACGCAGCAACATACTTTTCTTTACTATCGTAGGCGTAGCCAGACTTGGTTGAAGAAGGGGGGTTCAAACAAAACTATATTATAACAGTAAACTCAAGTTAAGTTGAACTTTAAGTACATAACCGAAACTCAAGTAGGTTAAAACCCCGAAGCAATGCAACTCGCCGCAGTTATTTTTATACTTATTAGACGTCGAATGTGTAATTCTATTAGAAATAGACGGCGGAAGTATTTAACGTTCCTGGAACACAGTAATACTATGTCATTGAGGACGGAGGAAGATGGTTACAAAGTACAATAAATTCCGCGAAAAAATGAACGATAAATAATGATTTTATATTTTTCGAAGGAATAATATATAGTATTACTTAACTAAATTTAAAATTTAAAATCTATTCTAAGCGTTTTTCTACAGAATTCTTCTAGTACCTCTTATATTACAAAACTATTTATTTATTTCAAAAACAACGAAATTTAAATAAAATAAATGAAAATAAAAAAAACAACAAAAAATAGGTTTATCAAACGCAAAACTGCATTTATCAACGAGTATATATTTTCTTATTATCATATTGATTTCAAGGGGGGTTCAGACCCCCAAAACCAGCCCCTGGCTACGCCACTGATCGTCACTAAATCTGACTTTTCAAAGTCGCGATCTCGGTTTTTTTTTTTTTTTTTTGGTTCTTGCGACGTTTTCTAGATCGCCGATGTTCCATCCAATTCCATAGAGTGTACGGTTTGTGATTTTCGAAAGTTATCATCGATATTATAATCCTGCGATCGCTGTATAAAATTTGTACTTATCACGTTAACATCGTTGTTCCACCTCAATCTGTGAATTTTACATTTCGTACGAAGCAAAACAAAAGAAACTTCGACAGACGAAAATTTTCACGTCTTTTTAAATTTTTTCGAAACATTTTCCAATTTTTTTTTCTTTTAAAATTTACTTGATCGCATTTTTTTCGTGCTGTTTCTAAAATTAATCTGTTTTCCAACTATACTTACGAAACACGCTCGCGTTTATTATTAACATAAACCGAAAGCATTGAGGCGTTTACTTAATTTAAAAGCAGAAAGCGCATATTTGACAAAAACAAAATTCAAAATTACGAATTCGGCCGGCTCGCGTTACTATAAAATGTATAACAGCAACGAGTTTTATTTAGTAGCTAAAATGCGAACGAAATTAAAAATCCGAATACCGCATTTATTCTTCAGCCGATGTCTTCCCTTTATAATGACAACGTTAGAAAAATAGTCGTGCAAATGTATCACCTTATTCATCAACGAAAAACTACATTATAAAAAATTTTCAGAATCTACCGGTTTTTGTTTATATTGAACACTCCCCAATATAAATAAAACCTTGGGGAGACCCATATATATATATATATATATATCTGAAGCATTCGAGGTCAGTTGTTAGACAAGGAGATAGGATATTAGGCTACTGCCGCTTACATTTAACTGCATATTAGAAAACGCTTAAGTCTAGGAAAAGAAAAAGTAGATAGTGGAATCAGATTAGGGCGGAAGAAAGATAATTTAACGATTGCCTAGCTTTTGCTGATGATATAGTGATTCTTGCAAATACAATAGAGGACGCCATAAAACAACTTCAAATACCGAAGAAAGAGGCGTCAAAGGTTGGCTTCAAAATCTCTGCGGATAAAACAAAGTCCATTACTAATATACAATCAGCGCCGTGATTTCTATTAATTGAAAACACAAAATATAGCAGAGTAGATAAGTTTAAATATCTGGGTGAACGGATTGAACACAATATGCTAGGAAAAAACAGCAAAACGTTCTAGAATAAACAAATTATAAACTGTTTTTCGTTTGACAAAGAACGCCTATAACAAACAGCAGTTATTCGACCCGGAAGTACTATATGCGACAGAAAGCTTGACATTAAATGCAAAGAGCATGATCGAAGAATTACATAAAAAAGAGACTAACGTGTTTAATGAAGGCATATACAAGTCTGCGGGAAGGCTACTTAATGCAATGAAAAGAAGACGAATTAGGTTTTATGAAACCCAACACGGTTAATTAACCGAATATTCACTTACACGCAGAATTTGAAGAACAAATGGAAATGGCTCGAAGAGGTAGAAAACGATTTAAACGAAGTTGACATTGAACCGAGTGACATCGAAGACCCCGTCATTTATTGAGGAGAAAACTAGCGGAATATGTCAAATTCAAAGACAAGACGAAATTTCGCACAGGCAAAAAAGGGACCCAAGAAAAGAAAGAACAACATTGACAGCGAATGCGGCAATTCTGGATACAGAAAATTTCAAAAATAATAATAAATTAAACAGTTGAAATATCGTGATCCTAAGTTGGCCTATTTGATATATATATATATATATATATGTGGGCGTGTTTTCGTGCACAGATTGTAACAGAATAACATTTCATTATTTATTTTGTGATATGATGTCATTTTGGGAACTTTGGTTTATATCATGGAAATGGAAACAAATATAACAAAAATTATTCTTTGCCTAGCAATGTTTCATCGCTTACGAAAGTATTAATGTTTTATATATATATATATTTAGCAAAACAAAATAAAATCGAAGTTAATCACTAAAAAATGTATTACATAAACACGAAGCTTTTTGACTATGAAGTCATTTTCAAGCTTTTAACAATAGCTTGAAAATGACTTCATAGTCGAAAAGCTTCGTATTTATGTAATAAATTTTTTAGTGATTAACTTCGATTTTATTTTGTTTTGCTAAATTCATAAAATTACTACTCTCCAATACATCAACATTATGTATATATATATATATATATGAAAGACTTCCCACTTGCGGAGTCTATTAAATGAGCGGGTTTTACATTACACTAACCGCAGTGCCCATTTAAAGCATTTACCATTCATTTAAAACTCGTGCGATTTTGATGAAATTTTTTTATTTTGTTCATGAACCCCTAAAAATTAAACCCGCTTGGGTAGAACAACTAGTTATAGTTTTTTAAATGGCGAAATTAATTTATGTACTTCGTATTCATGATTAATATTAATAGACACCGATCGTGTTAAATTAAATCGACGTAGTTTACTTCTATGTTTATGAATCATTACATCGATCGCATCTGATACCTGGTATCAGAGAAATCGCTCTCTAATATTTTGGAGTGTTTACTTTGCATGCATATACTTATTAGATATTAGGTATACTAAAGGTTTAAAAATAAAAATATTTAACAAAATTGAGGAGAAAAAGTTTAAAAAACAAAAATGTTGTATTAAAAAAAAAATGCTACAGGAAGTTTAAAAAAGAGCATAGAACACGTCGTATCATGTTGTAAGAAGTGTAGCGCGCGCTGCTCTAGAATTATAAGGGACCGTGTTTCGTAGGGTTAGCAGAATATATATATATAAGGAATACAAGATAAAAAAGAAATAATAGTTAATAGAAGCAAAATTATCGAGTTAGCTGCAGAATATTATGAAGATCTATATAAAGATGATGAATTAGATAGTACCATTTATGATCACGTAGAGGCTGATATGGTTCCTAAAGTTCTTGACAGTGAAATAACTGCGGTAATTAAAGAATGGAAGAAAGGAAAAGCTTGCGGATTCGATCGAATCTACGCTGAACATTTAATGGGAGCGCCGGATTGTTTCATAAAAATTTGTGCAGAATTTTTCGATAAAATATTCGAGTTAGAAAAATTTCCTGGAGAAATGGCTATATCCAGTATTATATTACTGCACAAAAAAGGATCTCGTAGTAATTTAGATAATTATCGACCGATAAGTTTGATTCCTGTTATGTGCAAATTGTTTATGAAGGTCTTAGAAAGACGCGTACATAAAGTACTAGACGAATACCAGCCGCAAGCACAAGCTGGATTTAGAAGCGGGTTCTCAACTATAGACAATATTCATATAGTTAATCAGGTTATAGAAAAATGTCGAGAATATAATTTGAAGCTATATATTGTCCTTATAGATTTCAGTAAAGCTTTCGATAGGATTAAACACAGTGCGTTGTTCGATGCTTTACATCATGCAGGCGTGGAAACAAAGTATATAAATTTAATTAAGGAAATATACAAATTAAGTATGGCTTACATTTCACTAGAAGAAGATAGTAGAATATTTAATCAATCCAGAGGAACAAAACAAGGCGATCCAATTTCTCCGGCACTTTTCAACACGGTACTTGAATTTGCTATAAGGAAATCAAATTTGGAAACTAAAGGAATAAATATAAATGGACAATATTTATCTAATCTTAGATTTGCAGACGACATAATTTTATTTGCGGGATTTGCAAACGAACTTTCCATAATGTTAGAAGAACTCTACCGTAATTGTAGAAATGTAGGTTTAATTATAAACAATAGCAAAACTAAGCTTCTTACTAATAGTACACCAGAAATTATTTGCCTAAATGGAGAAAAACTGGAATACATGCAGGAAGCAATCTATTTGGGTCAGTGTTTATCATTCAATGATTGGATGGATAAAGAACTAACAAGAAGAATTGCCGCAGCATGGAAAAAATTTTGGAGTTTAAAAGGAATTTTAAAAAATAGAAGCTGGAAAATTAACCTACAAGCAAAAGTTAACGTTCTGGAAAAATGCGTCGTACCAGTTTTGTTATACGGTTGTCAAACGTGGTCTATGAAAGCAGCACATATTGACAAAATCAGTCGTGTACAGAGAGCAATGGAGAGATCTATCCTTGGAATTCGAAGATTGGACCGAATTCGTTCGGAAACTATTAGGTATAAAACTAAAATGAAGGACATTGCGAAGTTAGCAGTCAGCCTGAAATGGAACTGGGCCGGTCACATGATACGTCGGGATGGTTTGGCCGCAGATGCAACCAGGTGGATTCCATATTACAACAAACGAAGTGTAGGCAGACAACCGTTACGGTGGGCAGATGACTTCAGACGGCGGATGGGTTCTACTTGGTTGCGATTAAGCTCCGATAGAGCGGAATGGAAGAAAATGTGTCAATTATATGGTGTCCTTAATCATGGTTAATTGTATGGGTATATGGTATTTTTGTTATGTGTTTCATCATTTTATTAATAGTTTCATGGGTGGGAGGCCTTCGGCCAATAATTGGCGAAATATAGGCTTATTTATTTATTTTTTATTTATTTATATATATATATATATATATATATATATGAATGATAGAGTGATTAATACAAAACTAGTAAATTTTCCGTAATAATAGAAATCTAACATGTTTTCTATAATTTCTACCTCGCAATGGTTGATGCGTTAAAGCAAATACTTCGTTTAAATTATAATTTTAGATCGCAATGGTTGATGCGTTAAAGCAAATACTTCGTTTATAATTTTAGATTTTTTTAAGGAAAAAATCCATACAAAAAATTAAAGCGTTTTGCAGCAACATACGCACTTGTAAATAAATGAAAAGATATCGTTACAATCGCAACATTATCCCTATTGTGATTCTTTTAAAATTAAGTATACACATGAAAAAAAACGAACTTAAAGAGGTATATAATTCCTACCTTGGAAAATCTCTGAAAAACTGTCGAATACCACCGAGATAATTCAAACGAAGGTGTATATCGGTATACCGTTATTATCATAGTAAAATTAACTGAACGCGAGAAAATTATAAATGACGCTACAATTACATTTAAATCAGAAAAGTGAGAGCTGTTTTGATTTATGTAACGTAGTATATATATTAAATAAAAAATTGATATATATATATATATATATATTTATATATTAAATAAAAATTATTAATCGATTGTCGACTATTTTCGTTTTTTTCCCATCACAACTGACCAATCATCTAAGCTTGTTTAGTTATTGACTAACTTATGCTGGTTGGACAAAGTCTAGAGACTTCCTTCGCCACGGCCTGCGTATTTCACCGGAATCATTCAGCAAATCAGTAGCATGTAGATTCGTGTGAACGCTAATTCGTGCAACATGTTTGTTTGCTTGTCTTTTTATTTCATCCTCCACAAACATAAAGTTTAAGTCGTTATGGAGGGTAAGGTTTGGGACGTACCAGGGAGCTGCAGTAATAGTTCTTAATACCCTATTTTGATATCGTCGTATTTTCTGTAAGTTAGATGTTTTGGCACAGCCCCATAGTTGTATACCATATACCCAGATCGGTCTTAGGGCAATTTTATACAGCGGAGTTTTATTTTCCAACGATAACCGTGGTTTATTAGTTAACATCCATGACATAGATCTGGTTTTAAGTCTCAAATGGTCGATTTTCTTCTGAATGTGAATAGCCTAAGTCAGCCTAGTGTCCAAATGCATGCTCAAATATTTTACACTATTGGTATTTGGAATGACAACGTTATTTATTTTGATTGGCAGGCGTTCAATCTTTCGATTTGCGAAAGAATTGTGCGCTGATTTAGTTTCATTGACTACAACGCGCCATCCCTCTACATGCCCGAGTGACTCCTGCAGCTTTTTTTGTGGCTGTGTTTTCATTCTTATCCACAGCTAGGATTGCTGCGTCAACAGCGTTTCTTCTCTTTTCAAAATGTAGTATAGACGTAAAAGTTGCGACAACGAAATATAATTGTAAAACTGTAACGGATTAAATAGATTTGATTTGATAATCGAACGACTGCGACAGATAAAAATCGGTTATTTTTCTAAAATTATACTTTTTGAAAGTGATGAACTATCCATAAAGAAAAATTCTGATCTTATTTAATATTATGTCACTAAAATATTTTATAGCGCGCTCTATCGGCAAAGCAAGATAGAAAATATGAATGACTAGCCTCTAAAAAAAAAAAAAATTAACCATAAATACTTACTTTCGCGAGTATTATATCGTCTTTTCCGGACTAATGAAAACAAAAGTAAAATTAAATAATAAAATTTAATAACGATCTTCTAGGATGATTTTTTAAAAAATTCATATATATACATGTGTGTGTAATAGAAGCGTACTGGAATTGTTTGTACGATAAAATACATGTAAAAGTTCACACAAAACGCTCCGAAACATAGTGGACGTTATGACAAAACCAGCAATTTTAAGGACAGTATGTGTAAACAAGATGACAGATTAAAATGAGCAGCGTGACACTTCGTTACAGTATTGTATATATATATATATATATATATAAAATAAAATATTATAAATAAGTATAAGAAATTAAGAAATAAATTTGAATTACAATTTAGAATTTCAATTTTTCGGAAATATTACGACGAGATAAAGAATAATAATTGTAAAATTCCTTATATTTCGTAATAAATGATTAAACTGAAATAAACGTGTATCGTAGGAGAATAAATTAAATAAAAAGTATAAACAAATGGTAGCGAATTATAACAATCATTAATAATAATAAGCTTTAAAAAACGAACTATCATCATACCTTCGGGTCTGTAAGTACCGGATGATCTCTTACACCGGGGAAAAATACTTTCATAATGTATTCATTGTGATCCAAAGTTGGTATCCCGGCGATACCTAAATCGGCTGTTAAATCCGTCATGTCGGTTTGTAATTCGGCGAATGCTAAAATATTATTAATAATAATAATAATAATAATAATAATTTCTCGTACAAACGTGTACATACAACATAATTATGTACGTATAAAATCATACTCAGTCATCACCGGCTACGGTGGGTAATTCTGTGATTATCTGTGTCGTTCGTCTCGATCGTACGCATTTTACGAATGCTATTAGATAATCATCTGTTTTTGCTAGTACAATATTAGCGTATAAATGTACGCGCTAATTATCGCTCTCCGACTGACCATTGTAACGTTTGATTACTTTCTACTCTAGTAGCAATTATAGTAAAATACTTTCATTCGTCGATGATTTAGCAATAATGACAACTGCACAGATAAATATGCAAAACGATATATATATATATATATATATATATATATATATATATATATATATATACTATTAGTGAGCAAACGGGCACATGATATTAATTTGACAATAAATGGGGTTCAAAAACTAAGTGTACGATGTTAGAAATAATGGCAGAATTTGAACCGCGTAAACCACAGATTATAGTTCATACAAATGAATATGTCCACGTACGAATGTACATCTAAAAAAATGTGAAAAACTAAAACTTGTATATTCGCACAAATATTTAGTAATAATAATAGACAGGCATTTAATAGATGGAGCATATATATATATATATATATATATATATATATATATATATATATATATATATATAGAAAACAAAATAAAAACAGCGATACCAGTAATATACACACTAAGGAAAACCAAGTAGGAAATGATACACTGAAGATGGTATATTATAGTAGAATCAAGATTGAGGTATGGCATTCAAGTATGTAAATAAGAAAACATACGCAGAAAAAATTGAAAGATTACCGAAAAAATGCTCGAGGTTAATAACTCCGGGCGAAGGCAAATCGATGAGTGAAATAAAAAAAAAAATTAAAAGTATTAGATGTAAATGGTCGTGGAATTATATCATAAATGATAAATACGATATAAAATATGAGAAAAGCATAAAAATACTTACTAAGGAAACAATTAAAATACAGAATACCGATACCAAAAGATAAAATACGGAGCACAAATATATTACGACAAGAATGTTAAATGAAATCCCGGATTACATATATTAAAACTGACAAATATTAAAATACAAAAACAGAAAACAAGAAGTTGATTAATATAAAATAATAAATAATAACTCAAAATAAAGAAAACTTGGAAAAGGGCAAGGTAAAAAACAAAAAATTCAGAAGCGGTTGAGCATAGCGACGATACGAAAGTGACGCTAGAAATAGTAAATAAAATGATTACATAATAAGAAAAGTAAACATAAGAAGCGTGAGTATAATTGTAATTCAATACATGTAAGTTATGAAAATTATTACATAATTATATTAAGACGATGTAAATTATATATAAGTAAATCCGTCGACAAGCAAATGCTTGATGGAACAATTGAGAAATATTAGTTATAATGCGTCTATGTGTTACTATATAAACGTGCACGTACTATTTTCGCGTAATAAAGATTTATTAAAAATCGTCCTTTTAATCGGACGAGAGAGAGAGAAAGATGAAGAAAAACAAATAACGCACTGATCACACACGACTTATGTCAATTTCTTCTATCTAATCATCTTCCACCACTCGACTATACGAATTGCGGCGAAGATAGCCTAATCTTATTACTACACGCTCCTAGACAGCATCTCTCACTCCGTGTTTTATCAAGTGTCGCTTCCTGAATCATTTTTTCGACTTCATTGATAAGTTTGAACAGTGCGGAATGTAGAATTTAGAAAATTCATTGTAATCAATGTTATAAAAAAGAATACACAGGGGGTGGGACAGGTATATAATTTATAATAAGATTTAAGGAACATTTAAATTCGTATACGAACAATGATGAAAAATTATTATTTGGAA
This sequence comes from Coronaproctus castanopsis, assembly GCA_032883995.1. NCBI lineage: Eukaryota > Metazoa > Arthropoda > Insecta > Hemiptera > Monophlebidae > Coronaproctus > Coronaproctus castanopsis. The sequence continues at coordinate 36,579,144 of CM065054.1, read as the reverse complement.
AAAATACGCAATCGATAATATTAATTGAAATGATAAAATTTTACACACTGAAAAAACACATTATATAAAAAATGAAACCTACTAGGAAAATGAAAATAATAAAATAAAGAGATGAAAATAATTAAATTCGATAATAAATTTTGATGAAGTATCAGTTTTAAGAAATATATTACAAATTTCGTCAATTTTTAAAGTAGAGAGGAAGTTTTATTTTTTGGCTATTTAGCGTAGTTGTTTATGTATATCTCTGATTTGTTGATTGCGTTGTTTACCACGTGCACTATCAGATTATTTTATAATCAATATAGTTTTCAACTTTGTTTTTCTCTTTATATATATATATATATATATATATATATATATATATATATATATATATATATATATATATATATATATTGTACATCTAAATATGATGTTGCGGAGCAAATGGCGAAAATAAAGTGGAGATGATGGGTCGGACACATAGCCGGAAGAATAGATAACAGATGAACAAAATGGGCGTTGGAATGATGGCCCAAGGGTAGACCGATAAACCGTCGGTGTGATGACTTGAAACGAGTAGCAGGGAAAAATTGGATAAGAATAGTATCGTAATAACTGAAAACAATTGAGATGTGTAGATGATACTACATCATTGGCAAAATCGGAAAAATGAAATGAAATTAATTACAAAGAAGTTAGCAGCAGACATGGATTACTAATTAATACATCTAAAATCAAGATTATGATAATAGACTGTGAGACCGTCCTTAATGACATCAATCCCCCGCCATAGTATAAAAGAATGGATTCTTTCATTTATTTAGGATCTTCGATTGAATCACAAGTTCAATGACATCTCCATTTTGGCTAGAGTGGATAAATCTTACGCAAGGTTGGCACGAAGAGCTACTGAAATTAGTAAATATCAAGATAATTTCAATAGAGAGGATGACGTGATATTTGGAATTCTATGGTCAAATTCGGAAAAAACATCAAGAAAAAGGAAAAAAAATAATGTGAAAAATACAGACCGCTCAGAAGCTGTTGGCGGTCCTCTAACAACCAATCGAATCCACGATATTGGTAGTAGTGGTAATAATAGTTACAGATGTCGCCTGAGAAAAAGCACGGTCGCTCAAAAAGGTATATAGACGTGTTCCTTTGATAGTTTAGTCGGCTCATGTTCTGCCTCGACAATGAACTGTGTAAAACATGTTCGAATTTTTCCAAGTTTTTTAAAATTTTAATGTGTATATTAATTTACGTATATAATGTACCTTGTTTACATTCTAATCGTACGTTACTCTCTAAAGTATCCATCTGGATTTGAATACGTTTATATTCACGTTCCGCCTGCGACGATTTATGACGTAAAATCGACAATATAATTCCGAACAATATTAATACGGTGACTATAGCGGTAATGATACCGGCGATCGCTTCTGCGGGAAATAAATAATTTCTTTCCACCACCTCGTATTGTACGTATCCGATCTCGTATCGTAAATTACGACCGACTTTCAGCTTCACGCATTAAAAAAAAAAAAAAAAAATTAAATTAATAATTTAATAATCATAATATTTAATCGTAATAAATAATTCTTCGATAGATTTCAACTAATTATTTTTTTGTTTTACTACACGGATTGATGACAAATTATACACACCACCACTAAAGGTAAATCGATGTACGTGACGACATTTAAATCGTCAGTTGGTGACGGTTGGGTTGGCGGCGGTGTACAAAATAATTGTACACTGGCTAAAGATGTTATATTACACGGTTCAGTTCCGATAGAAACTGTTACGTCTGAAGTATCGCTGGCTAAATTCAAATTTTCACCCTGTAAACATATAACTCGCATTAAAATATATATCTGTATCATTTTTTTTTTCAGTTATAATTTTTCTAAAGGATGTCGCGACTACTATCTCTAATTTAGTATTGCACAGTCGACAATTGAGACTGTTCAAATAGTTTCGCTCATTTAACTGTATCCAAAATGTAAAATCTGCTACCGAGACAAATTCTATACACACACACTCATATATATATATATATATATATATATATATATATATATATATATATATATATATACGTATATTGTGCGTGTATACATCATCAATATGTGTGTACCAGTCTTTTGAATTGCGTTTAAAGCTAACTAAAGATGAGAATAAAAGGAAAGGTCACGGAGGATATATATATATATATTCGTAAAATTCTTTATCGTCGATTACTCACCTCGATAACCAATGTCTCGCCTTTATATTGTTTTATTTCGCTCGGAAATCGATAATACTTCGGATCTTGAACGTAAATCATGACGGACGGTAATTCGACTTGATGTTTTTCTAAATCGGCTACCGATTCGACGTTATCCATGATGAAACCAACTTTCAACAGTAAACTAGACGCTACATTCCTACCGGTGATTGTTCTTCGTGTACGCTGATGACGACGTTGACGCGGATGAGGATCATCCATGGATTTTTGAAATAAATAATTGACAGGCGGCGAAGGACAATCCATCTGAGTCGGATTTAATACTAGACAGTCCTTAGAAAAAAATAAAAATAAAATAACATCAGCACGAGATTAAAAATATATATATAAAATTGTATATTCGTAAGGCAAAACGGTACGTCAATAATTTAATTAAATAAAATATATTATCAAAATTAATACAAACGTAATAAAAATTCACCACGCACAACACCATATGCGCGTTAGTTAGTAGTAATAATAATAAAAACGGGGGACGCTGCATTGTGTCGTAACAATAAAGCCATTACAATCAATACTACCTGATGTGCGCGTCTATGTACGCTAACGCCATATTATGATTGTCTCGTACGCTACTTACACTGTACAACAAATATATGTATAGATTCCGATACGGAGGCGGCACTTAATAATGAATAAAAATTCGTGAAAAAGTGAGATATCTGCATACGCCAGATGACGATAGATGGAAATGAGAAATATGTCTAAAAGGTCTTGATATCGCGCGGTTCATCGTTTGTCGTATGAATTTGATATGGATGCTGGGGAATTCTAGAAGAAGACAGATAGCAAAAAGAATTATGTAAATACGTACGTGCCGCTACTTTGTAGTCGACTGATAAATTACAAAAACCAGACGTCGTATTCATAATTGACGTTAGTGAAAATGAATAAAGTTATTAAAAATAGAAAGAAATAAAAAAAAAAAATCATTAAAAATATTTTTCTTCCCGCTTTTCCTAAATTATTTGTACATTTCGGCAAAACTTTCACTATATGCTCGAACGTTCTGTTATCAATTACGTCTTGTAATATTCGTCGCTTACTGACATAAATCAAATCGTACAGACCTATCAGGTTGTTAAAATTATTCGAAAAATTACTTCTTAAACGAATGAACAATATGATTGAATAGTTGTTGCCTTACAGAGTTATCGATATAATAGAAAGAGACGAGAAGAGAAGAAAATATGTACCGTAGTCTTTTTGGATGTTTCGCAGGCTTTCGATAAAGTCTCGCACGAAAGGCTGATGTACAAATTGAAAAATATTTTTTCAGAGAAATATTGTAAAATTTTCCAACTCGGCATTTAACAGACCGTTTTTCGCCCCCGAATATATATGACCAAATTCACAAATACAGCCGATAAATAATTGAATCTCCCCTCTCTCCAAGGAAGCTAGTGTATTTATGTATTTATTACGCACTATGGATATTCCGATTGGTGAAAACATCATAACAGCAGTGTTCGCGGATGACACGGCAATACTGGTAGTGGAAATTTTACACTACTATGCGGTAGTTGTATTTATTTTTCTCTATCCACAAAATTAATTGGAATCGGACGATGTAAAAATTAAAAATTTTCTTTATTCGGACGATATATTTTTTTTATGATTTTTTTTTGCTTACCATAAATACCTGAATTCTTCGGATAATAACCGTATCCAATATTCATTTCTCATTACGACGTATATTCTCGTATAACCGTTTGAAGACTTCACGTTTACTTATTTTATATGATTCGTAAAGTTTAACTTGATGGCATTTGTCATTATTAAGTCGGCATGTCTGAACTTAATTTTTCCTTCAATTGATTTTTGTGACGCATCATATTTCTTTATCCGTTGAGGCACGATTTTCCGAGGGATTCAGTGTAAGAATTACGTTGGTATTCCGCATAAAACTTACGTCATTTGGTAGATTATATGTTACAATTATCACTTTTCGTTTCGATGAATATCTCACAGTACTTTCCGTGTTCCACACACGTCACTCTCAGGATAATTACTATGTGTTCTGTTGTTCGTCTTAGCTTTTGTCTTGCCATCATCGATACCGTATGTAGTACTTGTTACTTGTACATACTGCAAAGATATCGGATCGACGCGTCTCACGTATCTATTTATGCGTCTATTTATTATAACGATACATACGTATATATATATATATATATATATATATATAAATGTATACATTTACATATGTTATATGCGTGAATTTATGCACGTCAGTATATAAATCTAAATAAATGTATACAGGTCAGGTTTACGACTTATACCGATACAAGGACATTATTAGAAAAACGTTTACCGTTTTATTAACGGGGAAACGAAAATCCGTATCGTAAACGACCATTTCCGGTTTTTGTACGATATCAAAATTAGTTCCGTGCACTCTTATCATACGACCGCCGGATGCGAAACTGATTAACGGTTTAATTTCGGCAATTGTCGGATCCGGTTTATAGATAAACGGATTCATAGTTAACGATCGATTAGCACCGTCGATCATTAAAGTAAACATACTGACGTTACGATGAGAATATACTTTAGGCGTGACGCAGGTAATTCGACTGCTGGTAGCCTGCGTAGAATTAACGGGGCAAGATAAATCGTCTAGTAAAGCCGACGTATGACTACCGATATTTAAATTTTCTCCGATAATAGCTAATTGCGTTCCACCGCTAATCGGACCGACTGAAGGAGTTATAGCGTTCAATACGATATCCTGAATAAACGATAAACAGAGTCGCAATTAAAGGTAACGATTAATGAATCGTGTTTAACACGTTAATTAGAATTAACGATATATATATATATATATATATATATATATATATATATATATATATATATGCGTATTATATATAATATTAGATAGATAGGGGGGTTAGAACAAGTAGACTAGCATATGTATATTTAAGTCAAGTAAGAAAAAAGCTACGCAGGCAAACATAAAGAGACGAATGGGCATGGATTGCAATTAGAAGATTCGGCAATATTGTAAGGAATAAACAGATATTTATTTCTTTAAAAATGAAAACGTACCATACTAACGTATCGTGCGCGTGTTGACACATGGTGCGAAAACGTGTATTTTCGCCAGAACCGTACTCAGAAGACTTATACGCGCACGATGTAGGACATTGGATTTAAAACGAAACACATAGTCCCGATAACAGACAAAAGTAATATATGTGTTATTAGTACGAGTAGGGAAACTGAAATGGAACTCGGCGGACACATAGATAGCACAGAATGGAAAAACTTATTATGGACTGGACTCTTAGGGAAAAAAAATCGTATATTAGTAGGCCCTATACTAGATGGAAGACGATATACGTAAAATAGCTGATATCAAGTGACTGAACAAGGCTAATGACAACAACAAAAATATCGTCTGCTACATTTTGCTGTAACCAGCGAAACTAGACGATTGTATTTATAAAAATATAATCGTAATATTGTATAAAGATCATTATTTTAGTTATTTTCATTTTCAATATGTATCACTAAGGAAATATATATATATATATTTATAAAGTGGAATGTAGTGATTTTTTAAATTAAAAATCAATTGAAAAATTAGTTAAATCACTAATATTTATGTTATTATGGAAAACACAAAGCTTTTCGGCATTTACGCCATTATCAAGTGAACAAAAAAATTTAAAAAAAATCATAATTTTAAAAGTATAAATTTAAAAATAATTACGGTAGATTCGAAGAATACTTGTACACTCCCGATTTTCGTTTTTTTTTTTTTTTTTTTTTTTAAATATCAAAAATTATTATTTTTAACGAGTTACGAAGTTAAAAATCCGCGGAAACCATTTTTGAAAGTCTCGTTTTTTTCTTTTTACTGCTAACTAGCCGAAATAAACTTGACCGATTCTAACCTAACTGAATTTAACCTAACCTATGTATTTTGTTATTCTGGTTTAAATGTGTCATTCTCGTTTTTTCTTTTAATTCTACTGCTAACTAGCCGAAATAAACCTGACCGATTCTAACCTAACCTGTTTATAAACATACTTATAAGTAAAATTTAAAAGATGTAATAATTTTTAGTTCGCGCTTGAAAATGACGTAACTGTCGAAAAGCTTCGCGATTAAAAAACTTTTAGTGATTGTGTTTTATTTTGTTTGTTTATAAAATTTAAAAGGTTGTAATTTACAATTAAAAATTTTTTCCGCGTTTTTTTTTTTTATTTTTTATCCCGCTTAGGGAAGCAAAACACATCAATTTATCCAAGCCCCAATCGATTCTGAGTTGTAAAAGTACGAATGAGCCACAATTACTTAAAAATATTTGATGGTGAAAATATATTCCATAAAATGTTATTCTGCTTGTGTGTTCTGTTTATTTTGAATTGTTGAAATTTAACATCAATATATTTGTTTAATGATTTTGTTTTTTTATATTTATTTTTTTCGATATTATTTTCTGGATTCTGAAAAAGTTATATACTGATGGAATTTTAAATTTTCATTTACTGTTGCAATGTACAATGTCCAAAAGTAAAATATAAAATATAAAAATATACAAACACAATTTTTTTTTAAAAAACACAATTTTACAAGTAAAATAAAAATAAGTATTTGAAAAATCTGATAATGACCGTGGTGAACAAGACAATCAACTATCAGTATATAAAATTTACAAAACAATAGCCGGATAATAATTAATTTGAATATGTAGTTAAACATTGAAAAATACTTATATTATATAATAAAAATTAATAGCCAGTAAAATTACAACTTTTTTACAATATACTTTTTAAAATTAATTCATCAAAATTTACCATTGAATTTAATAAACTATTTTTATTTCCTTCTTTTATAATTTCCATTTTTTCAAGTAGTTTTCTTTTTTTAAAATGTTTTTCTGTATATAAAATTTTGATAATTTTCATTATTATTTATTTTGTGTTCTAATTCTACACAATGTTTTCCAAACAACGATTTTTCATCATTATTTGCATATGAATTTAAATGTTCTTTAAATCTTGTTACGAATTATCGTGCGCCTGTTTCTCTTATGTATTCTATTTCACATTGATTACAATTTAATTTATAGACTCCTGAATTTTTTAATATATTTATATTTTCTATTTTGTTATTATTAATTGAATGTAATAATGTATTATTATTTCTTATTTCTAAATCGATGTTATATTTGTTAAATATTTTAATTATTTTATATGTATAACTTCCTACATAATTTATAGATAATTCTTTTTGTTTTTCTCTGTATTTATATTGATTTCAGTTTTATTCCATATTTGATCCACTATAATAAGGTTATATTTGTTGCTTATTGCTATTTTGTTTTTACTAATTTTTCAATTGATTATATATATATATATATATATATATATATATATATATATATATATATATATACACACACATAATTATGCGATATAACTTACTTCGTAACTGAAATGCACAGCTGACTCAGTAAACCCGGCCGTATTACCAATCACAACTTTCGCGATTTTCTTATTGGGAGAAAATCCGGTTCGACATGAAATTCTAACCGAAATCTGATAATCAACCAACGTACAAGGAGTACCACCGATGCTAATTTTATTTTTTACATCATCTTCCTTCAGTCCGAGATTACTACCTTCTATCGTAACTAAAGTTCCTCCTTCTACTGGACCGCTAAGCGGTTTAATCTATGATAGTTAAAAAATAATAATAAAATTAATAAAAAAATATAGACTAACGAGCAAATAAATGAGAAATTCCGAACGTAATGGACACTTTATAATTGTATTATTTTCGGTGTAAACTACGTCATTTAAACGCTTATTACATATATATCGATAAAGAAATTTACTGCAGTATAGCTCGAACCAGTTCGAGATCTTCAATAAGAGCATCCGAAGGTGTGGAGCTTGGAAAACGCATAAAAATTAAGTATATAACATTGTATAAGTACAAGATACATTTTTAGGTATTCCTCCGGTAAAATATTCGTTAATTTTTTTTTTTTGTCAGGATACAATCGTCAAACATAACGAGATAAATTTGCATACATTCTTCTACAGATATAAACGTAAAATAACTAAAAGTTTATAATCGGTATATGCCGAAGAAACGATCGAATTAAGAAAATTGAAAAAAAAAAACGAAAAAATATCTACAGCCGCGCTAGAGGAGGTGAGGGGATATTAAATCAATCATAAACGTTGTTAATAAATTAAACGGAAAGAAAATTGTACCTGTAATTGTGCCTTAAATATACTGATAAATCATTCGTTGAAAATCGGATGATTCAAAATGAAAAAAAAAAAATTACGCATTTACCTTTATTAGCGTGGAAATTATGTTGATGACTGATTCTATCGATAAAAAATCGGCACGGGATTTCCAAATTTCAGAAATTGCCGGAAAATAATATGGGGGAATTTTTGGATCGCGTTGATTGGTAAACGAGTAGTAAATGAGTAAATGATCGGTAAATGTCAGAATATGACGTAAAACTTTATCGATTTTTACAAAAATTTTGTAAATACGTATTTTCGTATCACAGAATGTTTCGCGAATATTTATAGCTAATTACTACAAAGAAATATTAAAAGCCAGCTGATATATATATATATATATATATATTGTTATAATAAAACAGAAAACGAAATTTATCCGAAATATTACAATGAAATAATTACAATCCAACTATATAGTACTTTAAATTTTAATTAGTCTAACAAAAAAAAAAAAAAACAAAAACGATTTTAACGTCGGTATACGTGTAGATTCATTTTCACCGTCAAAGTAACAACCCCCCACTGAAAACTACAAAAAACTTATGATATGTTCTGATTTTCTCTCTTCTATCATGCGTTTCAACTGTAATTTTTATCCAATTATACCATGTTGCCGTAGAAATGTTGAATCTCTAATACCGTAACCCTATTCTTAATATAATCTTATTACGGATCCCAAGTCATACAGGTTTTCCACCAAATGAATTAGGCAGACAAAACAGCTAAAGAAACAGCCACTATTCAACCAAATAACTCCTATATTCTAATCTGATACAATCGCTTCCATCAAACACGAAACAAATAATACCTTTTGTAATCTAGGTAATCCTACAGCTAATCACCTTTATCCGTTCTCATGCTTTTCCTTGGAGATCTTTTCTACACAACAGTAGGGAAGGAACACCACGTCGTCGCATTGATCCCACTACATTGACTCATGGCTACATTACAAATAAAACAAATCCACAATTGTGCGCTCGCTGCGTCCAGACACCCTTAACACATCGATATTTATTTCTTGAGTGCCCACAAAACTCCACATACCGACCTCAAAAGTTCAGTTCCAATTCACCACAAGAAGTTTTAACCGATGACACAATTGCAGTACAAGCAGTTCTTCAATTTCTCCGAACTATAGATACGATCATATGTAATATCTAATAATTACTTTCGAGTGCTACTGCCCGCGTATATATTATATATATATATGATGATGATGATATATATATAAAGTATTTTATTACAGGTGAATTTACGAAAAAAGATGGTCCTGTTTTTCCTGCATAAGTCCGACGAAAAATTAATCGATAATTTTATGCGGTTTTTATTCTCTGGAATAGTTTCGTAACATAAACACATAAATAAATAATCGGCAGTATCGAACATTTAGGAATTATGTCGACTTTTAAAAGGAATTATTTCGTACAATCCGATAAAAATTCGTTTAAAAATATCGATCCGGAGCGTTTAATAAATTTCGTATTATCGGAGATTCATCGTGTTTAGATCCGTTCAGCAATAATAATAATAGCAGGGCGATTTTTTACAAAAGAGGCTTTATACCGTAGCTAGTGACAAGCGTACTTCATTCAGATAGAAATATATATATATATATATATATATATATATATATATATATAAAACTAAAGGAACACACGATGATGCAAGTTTGTTAACTGATGACGATAAAAGAATTATTAATTAGATAGTTCCGAAATAATTAAATATAAACCAACGCGAGAAATTCGACTTATAAACGAATTAACAAATTTACAAAGTATAACCTGCAATAAGCAACAAAAAACACAAGTTAAAATCACTAAAAATTTTCTACATGAAAAAATCGTAAAGATTTTCGGCTGTTTATCGAGTGAATATTTAAAAAGATAAAAAACATAAAATGAAAAATATTACATTCCACATTTTTCAAATTATGAAACCTGATTCAGGTAAGGAATTATATATTATATTTTAAGAATAAAATATTTATTTAATGACAGTGATATTAATACAATATTTAAATATTTAAAAACTACGATTAAACTTAAATGAACAAGAACCAAAATATTGTTTAACGCTAGATGTTTCTATTATAATATCATTCCTAATTATGGCTAAAGTCACACTATTAATCATGAAAGTAAAGTAGCACAATTTGTTAAAAATAAGTCGGAAATAACATGAATTAAGTCAGAAATAGACCATTTACAATATGAATAAACCGAAAAAATATCTTAATTCATATTATAAAAAAATAATTACGCAGAAGAAACATATCAATTATATCAGAATTAGGAAATAATTGTATAAAACAAGAAATTCAAAAAAAAAAATCACGATTCCATAAATAAAAAACTAAATAAATTATTAAAACAACATAGTCCTAGAAGTAAAAATATTTATCACAAGATTTATCAAATGTAATCTTAACGGGAAACAATAAAAAGTTACTTAACAAATGATTAAAATACATAAATAATAATAGTCATTTAAGTCGAAAAAAGTATCGAGAAATTATAAATTGTGCGAGTATAATCCAAAATACTGATCAAGTGGTAGAAAATAATTTAAGAGTAGAATAAAGTTAATAAAGTTAAAACAAATGTTAAAAAAGAAATAAATTATAAGAACAAAAACCCCAAAAAATATTATACAATTAAAAATAAAAAAATTATAATTAATAATTTATATGCAAATCTGACAAGGGTAATAATCATAAATAAATATGAATATTTAGAGAAAATGTATATGCGTTTACGTAATAGATGCTACAAACAAAATAACCGGAAAATATTTAAAACGCAAAATCGAATATACTAATTAATGCGGACTTTTCGTAGCCTATTATTTCGTCGAACGTTTTATCATATATGTTATAGTATTTTCCGTAAAATATATATATATAATAATGCCAAATAAAATAATTAATAATATGATTTGAGAAATTAAGTTTTGTTTTTTTTTTAAATAATTGAAAATCGCAGAAAATGAACGTCCAACTATAGAGTATCGTGCTAAAGATACAAGGAGAATTTATAAATATATTTAAATTTTCCGAGGGGTACCGAAACGATATCACTCAATAAGTAATGTATAAAAATTAACACATTCGCTGTTTAAAAAAAGGTTATGACTATTTATTAACGTGTAAATTTTTTGATATAACCTAAATTACAAAAATAATATGATAATTTTTTAATACGACAATTTCTTGATATAACTAAAATTAAAAAAATCAAATTAAACAAAGAAGAAATTCTTTTCTGATGTTTTTCCGTCTGTTGGAAAAGTATTATGGAAGTTCGAAGTTAATAAAGTTTTTGTTTTTTAATTATTCCTATTGTTATTTTACTGTTATTGTCTTTATTATTTCTTTAGTTTTGTAAAGTCATTCGGTTGTATTTAGTTGCTAAAGTAACTTTAAGGATACTTGGCTTATGTACATATAAATTCTTCATGATTTATAGAATTTTGTATTGAAGTTAAAACAGTAATTTTTTATCAGAAATTTAAAACGTTTTTTTTTTTTTTTTAATTTACTTTCGATTCACCTTAAATATTTTAAATAAATAAAGTTATTTTATCAGAAAAGTAAAAAGTAAAGGTGCTTTTTAATTTGTTTTACCCTCGATTTTATTTTTGTGTGTTGTGTCAATTTTTGACGTGATCGACTTGTAACCCTTTGACTACCCGTAGGATCTTTTCTCCTTGATTTTGTGACATTAATTTATTTTACTTTTATTGTTCCTTAAGTAGGGTGAAGTAGCTCACTTACTACTTACATATACATATAATTTATGTAAAAATTATCAAATCTATTCCACTTATATGAAAATAATTATTAAACGAAGATGGGCTATTATTTTTAGACAGGAACCTTAAATACAAGCATACAATAGCGAGTTCACGTGTTAGTATAGATATAAAAATCAAAAAACTAATCTCTAGGGTCATTTATAGTTGTTACATTATATATATATATATATATATATATATATATATATATATATATATATATATATATATATATATATATATATATATATATGGATGATTTTAATATCAAATCAAAAAACCGTTGTCTATTGTGCACATACCATATCAATACGAGGTTTAGGACATTCCGAAGTAAATGGCTGGCTACAAGTATCGGCGTATTTACATTCATTATGACACCAGGCGCAGTGATATTTTATATGACGCGTGATACATAGGGAACAGTCCGGATGTTCACGGTACGAACCTAGTATATTGCATTTATATATGGTAATGTTCATCGTATCTATATAATGGTTGCGATTCCATACCACAGTTACCGATGCTTCGTATTCACCTTTAACGTCTTGATAAGAATACTAAAATGAAGTAAAGAATTAATATTATTAGCTAATTTATTTTTAAACGACAGCTAAATTGAAAACTATAATAGAACGAAATAGACACAGGCTAATTTAACGTGAAATAATGTTAATTTTCTTGTAAGTAAAAAATTAATAAATAAATAAAGTACGAATTTACCAATGTTTTATCGCAAACAATCATTCGATCTTGATGCACCAATGCCGGTACCATCATGGATGCTTCTTCAACACTGACGATGCATAAAAATCCGGAATGTTCCGGTAATGGATGTGGCATATTTTGAAGTTCTATCGCTATTTCTTTAAGTACACCGTTAGGAATTAAGATTCGTTCAGCCGGTTTAATAAATCTCGGACAAGAATTTCGTCCGTGCAGAGGTAAATGAGTCGGATTCTGTTGAAATATTAACGAAATTTAATATAGCTCTATTTTGTAATTTTTAATTTTAACGTAAAAAATAATATTCGTCGTAGAAGGTACACCGAGTTCGAATACGATCGATGACGCAAAAATGAACGCCGGAAAATATAAATATAAATAATCCTAATATTACTATCGCGTGAAATGCAATGTCAAACTAACACACACAACACTATATGCGCGCTAGTAACGATATAGTACACTATAAAAACAACCCCGGACCGAATTCTGTCGTTACAACAAAAACAAAGTGATTGCAATCAGTTCTATCAGGTGTGTATGTGTCAATCTACGTTAGCGTCATATTATGCTTGTCTTGTACGCTACTTACACTGTACAACAAAATATGTAAACGTACGTAGTCATCCATTACCGATACGGAGATGATGATGTAAAAAATAAAAAAAAAAAGCATAAATAGAAGAGTGATCATATATATAAAATTCGATACAGAGTACGTCGTCTAAGTAATCCTTGTCAAACCGAAGGTTTGATAGATGAACGACCAGTGAAAGCCAATAATGAGGTTACTGTAAATAATCTTAAGAAAAAAACATCGTTCGAATATAAAAATTTAATAAGTTTAGACGAGGTATTTGGTTATTTGCCTGGAGTAGAAGATATAAAGGTTCATTGTGTCATCGACCTTTAGACTGATAAATGAAATTTAATTAACAACAAAATGAAATAAATAAAAGCCGGATATAGTACGCACTTATTGTGCTTAGCATATAAGCGTAATATCGTCATCATATACTCACGTTAGGACTTTTATCATAAGCAAAGGAATTTTAATAAACCTGACCGATAAATCAAAATCGGTTTAGTTTATCTCCTTGGAGGAACACCTCGGCAGTGTGTATGTTGAGGGGGCTGTACGATCGGTCACTTGTTGAATGAACGAGCAGATGAAGGTATTTTTGCAGCCGATTAAACGCAACCTTGGAAATTGCTTTCGGTCGATGTCATCAAATTAAGGAACTTCACACATTTCTTCCGTTAGAAACTTTACCAGAGATTTCCTGTGCTCCCTCTGTAGGATTGTACTTGCATTATACATTGTAGAGCGATAAACTCATTACTTCAGACGACGTCACCCGGGTGCATAATAGTTGAAATCTTTACTTCTTGGTAGGGGCGGGTTTCACTGAATGACAATTGTCATTGATTACAAGCTCAGTTTAGGACTCGAAGTATTAGAAGATGAGTTGACAGCTCCGAAAATCCTTAATTGCGCTCTGGAAAGCTGGGTAGGTCTTTGGAATTTGGAAGGAACCGGTTGCCGCAACAACGTAAGAGACGCTTCGTTTCACGTTGAGGGAACGTCGGCTTGGGAAAATGAAGAGTCTTAATAAATGAAAATTCACTATCAAATTTGGTCTTCTTAAGGAACACGAGTATGAAAATTGCTGGTATATTGGATTATTGTCGAAACAATGTCATTTGAGTAAACCCCCGCGTTAAAACTGAACAAAGTAATCTACATTTAGAATTGAAATTTTCTATTATAACTAATTTCTGGTAAATACCTTTCCGCACAGTATACTGATAATTATTATTTTATTTGTTTATTTAAAAAAAAAAATTAAATCGAAGAAATAAAAATCTACGTAAATATATTGATCTACTTACGTTTTCGCCACTGATAACTGTTGTTTGGCAATGGCTAACGTTGTGAGTACATCTATTTTCGTATATACACCAATTGCAGGCCCAGTTAGATGCGACGCAATCGTGGCATTTTTTGTGGGCAGAACAATCGAAATAAGCGAAATTTCTACTCACGAAATCTTTATTGGTTTCCGAAGAACGTACCGATAACGGAACGTATATGTGGTCTTGTCTTTCCGGAATTTTAGGTCGTGAAATGATTCCAGGAGTTGGACAAGTTAAACCGAATGATACGACACCCGCGTCAATCGGTTCCGCTCCACCGAATACACATCGATATTTAGCGCCGTAAGGTAATTCTGGTAAAGTGCGAATCGTTAATTGAACCTGAGTAAATTATACAAATGTCGATAGAGTTTGTGTCAATATTTTTTTAGTTAATTAATTAAAAGTAACGGTGTTTTCCAAGAAAATCGTACCGATCATTTATACGACTAATTGGGATAATCGTAGTTAATGAAAAGTGTATACCAGAGTAAAATTACATTCAACAATTGAACAGATACTATTCTTCACAACTACTGATTTATTGTTTCGGAATGATATAATATTATATCTATTCTTACACACGATTGTAAATGAACCTTCATTAAAGCCCTGGAGATCAAATTACCTACTTTCGAAATGATGCTATATTGGATAATAATGCCGAAGTTTTGCGGCGAAATGATAAGAAAAATATGCCGCTTGCAACAATTAAGGAGCATAAGATGAACTACTTGGAACATGTCATGAGGTAGGAAATACTGAAAGTGGTGTTTGTAGAAGGAAAATTTAAAGCGGTCTCTAGGTACGAAGCGGAATTCGCGGATAGAATAATTACGTCGTTAGCCGCTATGTGACTCTGAAGCGATTTTAAGAGTAGCAGGTGTCTAAATCGTATATCATGTAAATTCGTTCAGAGACTGCGTAAGAAGAAGAAAAAGATATCCGCGATAAACAGTCAATAGTTTTGTTTACACCTTATTTAGGATGTGGTGAAGAAATATATGAAATTGTTAAAAGAACTGATACAGGTCGGTATAATAAAGATCTCGATCGTGTTTAATAAATGATAAAATAGGTAGGAAAATAGAAAATATGGTATACGTATCGTGTAATTATTCAGAAGACGTGTAATGTACGTATTCTCGTAAATTTTCAAGAAAATCGATGTAGAGCGAAAATATGAATAAGTCATAGAACTAAATAAAACTACTTATAAGGTAAAAAAAAAACAAACATAAGTCCATTTAAGTAAATACATTTGATGATTGTACTTATTTTCTCTTTATAATATATAATTCGAAGCTAATTTTCTCCGGCTGATAATACATAATAATACACTTACGGTGGTTACTTGGTTGATAGGTATACGATCGGGTAAAACCTGTTCGAAATCTATACATTGTTGTCCGGTGCCAAATGACAACCATCTTGGCGAACTGTGACTAGCTTTTTGACAAGCACTACGTACGGTACACCTGCAAATAAGATCAAATGAACCGAGGATGATAACGTATAATAAGAAGAAACCGAACTATTTGCGAAGAGAAATCGGTACTTATATATCCCGAATGAACGAAATAAATAAAAAACAACTTCGTAATTACGCGAAGAAAATTGCAATCTGTAAAATAAATGTTCTTATCACGTTGCGGACAAATACGAAAATTACAGAATAGTAAATTTACTGTCGCATACTTCAAAAATATCGGCCACGTATAATATTAAACAGTATAGATTGCGAAAACAAAAAGGCATAACAGAAGCACTATTAACACTAAGACTCATAATAGAAAAACAGTTAGAATCAGACGATAGAATAGTTCTGGCCTTTTTAGATTAAGAAAAAGCTTTTGATATAGCGAAATGGAATAAGATGTTCATGATTCTGCTGGAAATCGATATATCCGAGGCAGCTGAATTGATTATAGGAAAAATCAGAGAGGAAATAAGAATAAACCAACGGGTGAGACAAGGTTGCGTTATCTCACCAACGTTATTTAATATATACATAGAAAAACCATAAACGCAATAAAAAATAGTCCGAGGAATAAACAAATTGGGATACAAATTCAAGGTGAATACATAAATATGATAAGATTCGCTGATGATATGTCATTGTTGCTCAAGCTAAAGAAGAACTTCAAAAGAAGCACTGCAAGAAACGAAACTACACTTGAAAGAATACAACATGAAAATAAATGAAACAAAAACTAAATTAATATACGCGAAAGAACCGCAACGTCGCAAAAGAAACACCTATTATTAAATAAGAAAAAAAATTAGAAGAGTTAAAAAAGCGTTTTATATTTGAGCTGTATGGTTTCGGAAGATGGGAAAACCGACAGAGATATCAAACGCAGAATAAGCCCATATGCATTCATGTAAAAACATGCAGTTCGCCAGTAGTAAAAATGTGAGCATAGAACTGAGAAAAGTAGAAAAGTCGATATATTGAGTACATTACTATATGGGTGTGAATCCTGGATAATAAACGAAGCTGATAAAAAAACCGGTTGATGGTAGGAGAGATGTGGCTGTGGAGAAAGATGCTAAGGATGAAGATAGCGAAGAAGAGCAACGAAAAAGTCCTGAACATGATCGGCCAGAGACGTGAATTAATATAAAAAGACGTAGATCAAAGATGGTGGGACATCTACCGAGACACGATAATAAATTGAAATTGATTATTGAAGGAAAACCCGGTAAAGAATAGATGAAAGGGAAGACCGAAGAACGATTATATAAACAAGATAATTAAAGATACCAAATATATAGGATCTGAAAAGGATGACCGAAAATAGATCGGAATGGAGGAAACGCACCCTTCGGTTCAATGATAAATGATGATTGGAAAAACTGCACAAATTCTCTGCATAGCTTCGTTCTGATAGCAAGTGGTGATACAACACCCACCTTACGATTATCAGTCGTTTCGTTAGTGATTTACGTTTGGAACATGATGAAGACACATTCAATCCCGTACGATGAATTTGATGTACAAATTACTCGAATAAAAATTTCGAAAATTAAAAAAAGTTATTGCTATGGTAATGTAAAATAAATACTGATAATAGTCGTGATTATTCAACTAAAAACAATTCAAGTTATGTAACGTATTTCCGATTCGCCGATAGTTTTACGTCGTTTCGTAGAGAACACAACTAACCGTTCGAACACCATTCCGGTAGCGGACAATTTTCGACGAATTTACATAACGTCAATACGTTCGGACGTCGTAAACATCCGTAAATGTCCGCTTCGCGATTTAAAAATTCGTTTTCGCTATTAGTACGCTTTCCGACGAAGGAAACATTTTTTTGCTGGTAAAACAATTAAAAGTTTCCGAATAAAGCAATAGTTTCGATTTTTAAAAACAAAGACTTTATCATATATATATACATATATATATGATATATATGACAAAGACGAATCTGTTTTTATAAACTGTTGCCTTATTTTTAACCTATCCGGAAAAGTTTAATTATGTTACTAGTATAAAAATTTTTCCTTCGTTGGAAAACGTGCTAACACCGAAAACGAACTTTTAAAGCGCGAAGCGGAAATTACGGATGTTTAGTCGTCCGAACGTGTTGACGTTATGTAAATTCGTCGACAATCGTCGTGATAATTGTCCGCTACCGGAATGGTGTTCGAGCGGTTAGTTGTGTTCTCCATGAAAATGGCGTAAAACTATCGGCGAACCGGAAATACGTTACATCGGCCGACAAATGTAGAAATTTTTCTTCGAAATTACTTTTTAATCGAGCAAAAAGTTGCAAAATCGTCCGGCGAGTTCAGAGAAATGCGCATGCTCAATGTCGATTAATATCTTGAAATCTCCGAATCGTATATATATATATATTTACTTTGTTTTCATCAAATCATCTCTTGACAACGTCACGTATAATTCTTAAAATGTAAGGTAGAAATTCATCAGAAGTACAGAAACTCGAAGCAATAAATTAGAAGATCACATTAAAATAAAATCTAAAAAAATGAAACAACTGAAGAAATTAAGATTAAAATGAACATAAGTAACAGAAGATACCGAATGATATTGGAGAACGTACTAAAACAGAAAACAGTGTCAACGAAACAAATGAAGCGAATTAAGATATCAAATTATATGTTGAGAAAATTGATCACGTGTATATAATAACAAGATAAACAGGAAATTATACATATGGAATAAATACGGAAGAAACTAACAGGAAATTCGAATAGTTCGGAAAGTCTAACAGATCGATCTTGATATTGAAGAGGGTATTGGAAAAATGAATAAAACGAAGTACTCGAAAGAATTAAATCGGAACTTTCAGAAAAATTCAGAAAAGGTTTACGAATACAAAAAGAGCCATTGGACGAATTTCCGACGGAGCTAATATAGTAAGTATAATAACAAGTTTAATAGACGGATTGGAAAATTCAAAAAGTAGCTATTTAATCGAATATTATTGTAGGATGTAGATTTGAAAAAAACACACATTGATAAATACAATGCGGAAGAAAATGTGACACTATCCAATCGTATAAATTTATAAATATTCATAGCGAAATATTTTCAAAATAAACGAAAATTTCAAAACATATGAATAGAAAGTATATTTATTCTATTACGTCAGTTTAAACACAAACAAAATTTTAAATTTTATAATCAGACGCCTGTTCCAACAATGTATACACTTACCTTCGTTCTAGGGAACACCAACCGCAGTACGGATCTTTAGCTTCCAGAC
Source organism: Coronaproctus castanopsis (assembly GCA_032883995.1). Taxonomy (NCBI): domain Eukaryota; kingdom Metazoa; phylum Arthropoda; class Insecta; order Hemiptera; family Monophlebidae; genus Coronaproctus; species Coronaproctus castanopsis. Next base: position 36,559,411 of record CM065054.1, on the reverse strand, counting down.
ACATGGAACAATTCGTGTACTTGCCGCAATTTTCTATTCTTATCTTCATAACCTTATTTAACGAGATATTTATAATCAATCAATCAATCGTTTATTTTTTTAATAAAGTGCAATTTTTATAAACTACATAATTAACCAGAAATATTAATAATAATAACGATATTATTTTTTTTTTTTTTTAAAAAATGACAATTTTCTACCAAACACACAGAACAATTTGCGTACTTAATTCTATTCTTATGTTCACCATTTTATTTTACGCGGAATTTCATTTAAAAAAAATATATTATTATTAATAATAAATAAATCATTTTTAGCAACAGGTAATTCAAGCGTTTATTTTCAGTTTTCTAATTAATTCGACATTTTATTTTTTAATTAAACTGTTTTTATGACAATTTCAGTTTAATTTTATTACGCTGAATTTCAAAAAATCGATGATTTTATTCGGTTTAAAACATTTCATCCGATTAATTTTATAAATTAACGAAACGTGTATATGCGCATAATATGTTTATATATATATGATATTAGGGACGTGTAAATGATATGATATATTTCATTCTTTATTTATAGTAATGTAAAATGAAAATATAAATTTTAAACAGAATGTTCATAACGTACTTTTGATGCGGTGAGTACGTAAATATATTCGTCATGCGGAGAAACCGTTGTGTCCGGTAATATTGCATTATTTGGATCAACCGATAAATGTTCATATTCTATCCCTTCGTAAAGATTAAGCAGTAGTACCTTTGAATAAAATGATCGCAGAAATTTATAATCAAGAATTATCGTAAAGCAAACACATATCAATACCGTATATTATATACGTATATAAATGAATTTACGTTGGCGATGATAACGGTGGGGCAAATGCTAACATTACAATAGCATTAAATCTGATTAGAAAATGAACCTGGGAGTGGAAGATAAAACTAAATAAATCGAAATCAGTCCACTTTTTTTTTTTTTTTTATAGGTTAAGGCATGCGCAGACAATAGGTATCGAGTATATCTTGGCAATCAGCCTATTCCTCGAGTTGATTCGGCCACACATTCGGACGTCGGAATGCCGTGAAAGGTTCGCGTAAAGACGAAAGTGTTTCAAATTAAACGCCGAGTAGAATATTTGTACTGGCTCATTGGTAGGCGTGTTCTGTAATTGGACGTACAGTGCAAACTATTACTCTATAATCAAGTTATAAAGCCTATATGGACGTACGCGCCATCATTTTGAGGGATGCGCTGCAAAATTGAACAGGAATCTTGCGTAGAAACGGCGGAACAATCATTTTACGCGTACTCGCGAAATGAAGATATTCATAAGGATTTACATACGAGAAGTTTGTCGACGATGTTATACAAGAGTTTGCTGCAGCGCGTGAAAAGTGATTGCTTATGCATCTGAACACAGAAGCTGGTCAAGTTTTAAATAGAACAAACGATATCAGAAGACTTAAAACGTCGCCATCCAACTGATTTTGTTTAGCAAAATAGTATTACTAACTTAGTGATTCAACGAGTTCTACTCGCAGTACTCGATCATTTTTATTTTTCCATTACTAACAGATGTACTTAATTATTTAATAGTAGCATCAAGATCGTGTATATATATATATATATATATATATATATATATATATATACACGTGCTTTAATTTCCTTTTTTAAATATATGTATTAAGTAGTATTGCATTAGAAATTTATTAAAAAATTTGCAAATCGTATGAATTTTAATTTGGATAATGTTCTGCTATGTGAGCCGATTGTCAATCGGCGCTACTCAGGTACCAGGCTTGATAGTGTGAAATATGCGACCGGGATGTTGTAGGAAACCAGACAACCCATGGAAAATTGAAATTGACGACTGGAATAAAAATATGCAAAACTTCTTCTTCTTCTTTTTCCTTGATAACCGTGCCGTGTACTGCTACTAAGGCCAGAGACACGGGAGGAATTTATATTAACGGGTAGATTCTGCTGGATGAATGAAGGAAGGCAAGGAGTCTAGATTCGGATGTAGGAGAATGCTGTAAAATATTTGGGAGAGATTTTGGAAGGTTTGCGATTGTACGTTCGGAGGAAAGCAAGTGAGGAATAGTTAAAGGAATATTGCATGCGGTACATTTCGGTTGGTCACTATTAGTAAATAAGTGCTTGTGAGTAAGCAGTGTGTGGCCTGAGCGTACACGGCACAGGACTACTTCGTTTCTCCTGTTTGAGTTTTTTGACTTTATCCAGTTGACGTTGTATTGCTGCAGGTTTGAAAATCATTCGTTTGCTCTATCGGATAATTTAGATCGTATGGTGTGAAGGAAGTCGTTCGTTGGAATTGGTATAGCTGGAATAGGTGATATTAGACGCGCTTCTTTTGCGGCTGCATCTGCACTGTCGTTTGATCCCACACCGAAAGCTATTCAAGTAGAAACGTGGAATGTACGCGGGTTAAAATAAGTCGAAAAGTTATGTGTATTGTTGAAAAAGAAACAATGGATTACGTTGCTGTGGGCCCTTCAGAAACATATTGGAAAGATAAAGGACATTTCTTAAGTAATAATAATAATAATGCGATGTACTACTCCGGAAACGAAAACCAATCAAACAATGGAGTAGCGATTATTATAAAAGACAAATATCGTGACAAAGTAATTGGGTATGAACCCATTAATGATCGGATTTTGGTCCTAAAAATGAAAGCGCGCTCGGTAAATATAAACATAATACAAGTTTACACTCTAATCGCGGAAGCTGATCAAGAATGTGTGTAAACTTTCTATGCAACACTGGAAGGGACCGTGAGAAAAATTCCGAGCCGAGAAGTCACTATGATTATAGGCGATTTCAACGTCAAAGTTGGTGAAACTATTCGTGATAATGAATTACGTAATATTGTACGAAAATTTGGCCTCGGCATTAGGAATAACAAAGGCGAACGCTTAATGTAGTTCTGCGCCAGCATCAATATGTTTATACACAATTCCGAGTTCGAACACCATCCTAGGCGTCTGTACATATGACGGTCACCTGGTGACAGATATCGAAATCAGATAGATTATATACTGATTAACACAAGGTTATTATCAATTAAATACATGAAAACTTGACCGGGCAATGCCGAAGTAAAAATAAAACTGAGGAAATGCCAAGCAAAAACATTATATCGAAACAGATGGTACCCAGGTACTACTCATAAGGGATATCATCAAGAAGTAAGCAAAACGAATAGCGGATATGGCGAAATCGATAAACTACACAGCAGACGCTCAATCCATATGGAAAAGAACAACAAACCTTCTGGAACGAACGGCGAAAATTTTTAATAAACCACGCGATAAGAAAAAAATATGGATCACTAATGAAACGTAGGGCGTAACGGATGAAAGAAATAAAATTAAGAGAAAACGTTTGAGAATGGTGATGAAGCAGTCTGCAAATAGAATGACCTAAGCAAACAGATTAAACAAAAATGCAGAAATGACAAAAACAAGTTCCTAAATAACATTTGTGAAAATATCGAACGGAATAAAAACAAAAAGATACGTTTCTCAAGATAGAACAAATAACGAGCCATATGGCAATTATAAATGCGAATGGGGAAATGTTAACGGACAAAAGGAAAATAAGATCCACATGGCGAACCTATTGGGAAAAACTCATGCATAAGTAATGCGAGGAAAACAAAAGTGGAGGTACCAAGTTAGACAGCTGATAAGGAACCATTAATACTAGAGGAAAAGGTTCACCTAGCTATACAAAAGATAAAGAAATACAAAGTGCCCGGACAGGATCAAATAGTCACGGAGATGTTCATGAATCTAGGTGATGACACGACCAAAATTCTATACACTGTCAGAGAATTTGGGATACGTGCATGTGACCGAATGATTGGACGCAATCCATTTATGTACCAATTTACAAAAAAGGAGCGCGTTATGTATGCCATAACTATAGAACCATAACATTGCTATCACGTGCAAGCACGGTTATGTTCCACATTATACACAAACGGTCGAAACCGTATTTACGACTACAACAATCGCTAGAACAAGCAGGTTTCGTTCCAGGTAGACGAACGCGGAGCAAATTCTAAACGTAAAGCAAACAATCGAAAAATGCAGGGAGTTTAATATTAATGCATACTTCTGCTTTATAGACTATGCGAAAGCATTTGACTCAGTACAATGGCAAAGACTAAGGCAAATATTATTTTGGAATTTCACGTCACTTAATCGATTTAATAAAATCCTTGTACGCATCTAACAGCGGGAAAGTAAAAATTAATAACAGTCTGACAAATGACTTTAAGTCAGAAAAAGGAGTCTGTCAAGGATGCATATTAATTTCAATCCTTTTTCAGCATATAAAGTGAGTGGATACTAAGAAAAGCAATAGACGGATGGGACGATGGCGTTAAAGTCGCTGGAAAGATAATAACCTGCGATATGCCGATGATATTGTGATAATTGCTTCGTCGAAAGAAAAATTGTTTCATCTATTTAAAACGCTGGATAGTGTAAGCAAAGAAGCCGGCTTATTAATCAATAAAGATAAAACTTAAAATAATCGATAGTAAAAACAAAACATATAATCCGCAAAGCTTAAACAGCCTCCAAGTAGTTGATAAATTTATTTACTTGGGGTCGCTTATCACAAAAAATGGTGGTTCAACAGATGAAATTAAAAGGTAAATAATAACAGCAAAGGTTGCACTAACTCAATTAAGAAGGATCTGGAAAAGCCATGAGATAACGATGACTACCAAAATGCGATAAAAACGTTAGTGTTCTCTGTATTCCTATATTCATCTGAGTGTTGAACTGAAGGAGACAGACATTCGAAGGAACGATGCTTTTGAAATGTATTGCTGGCGGCGAATGCTGAGAGTGCCGTGACGGTTATGTACATTACATGAAGGACGAAACCTGCTTTAGGTTCGTTCTATCGATTACAATATTCATTTGTTGTGATTTCATTCCTATTGTCATTATTTTGGTCTCTGTATTCCATATTTTTGCCGATTCATTCATTTTATGTACCATTTCTTACAGCATACGTGGGCTATCTGCTAATGATACGTATATTTCATAGTTCGTACGTTTCACCCTCCTACTTTTATACCATATCTTGTATCTACAAAGGCTTCTAGTAGAATTTTCTGTGCTGCTCACAATGTTAAATAAATCCTGCGCGACAATGAATAATTTTGTCGCACTCTTCCTTTATATATATATATATATATATATATAAATAATGTGTGTATATAAACCAATTAACAGAAATATTAATATCTAATTATCGATTATGCGGTTTTTGAAAACAACCAGAGTTTTTCTTACCACTAATAATAGTTTTTTTTTTTTTTTAAATTATTTTTCATTTTGAACAGGACTACTTTAAAAAATCGTATCAAGAAAATTGTGAAGATATTTACCGATCGTATTTCGATTTTAACGGTCGAAACTTACTTTCTTCAAAGCGCCGTTCGATGTACCCAGAAAGCAAACTGTATTTTTCTCGGTAGTTGTAACCGCAACCGATGTTACCAACGCGTCTGTAAAACTGATAGCGGATTCGGCCGATATCGGTACTGATCCGGATATTCTTAAGCCGACTTCGCACAAATTATAAATATTACCGGCCGTCTGGTTGTAAAAAAAAAAAAAATTACAGATCGTCGGAAACGATAAAAAACACGAATAGTTTTCCAATTTACTATTATTATTATCGTGATATTTATATACTACCTTTTTAAAATTGATATACGGCTTTTATTTATTAATTTTTTTATTTTATTTTAAGAGTTAATACGATCTTAAAACTACGCTCAAATAAGTATTACAATTATTACGATGGTGTGCTTAAAACTAGTGTTAAACATAAAGACCGGTGCGAAGACACTTGCTCCAGCGAAGCAAGGCTTCTTACTAACTTACATATATCATGTATAAATTAGTACTTAATGCTAAATCAAGTTATGCGGTTTCAGTCGTTTCAATCGGCGAGTATCGAGTTCGATGTCAAGCAATTTTTCCGCTTCAAGGTTGGGATGTCCATGCAGACAGAAAGTTTTCTAGAATATTCAATATTAAAAATAATAATTATACTTTTTTCTTTTTTTTTTAACTATTATTATATTATTATTATTTCGTATCGTATATATCGTTATAATGTTACGTATTACCGTTATTTATTTATTTAACTTCCTCTACGACTCTAGAACTTTTCATCTCGTTTCAGGCTTCAGCTGACGCGTAAAATAACATCTCTCAAAGTGATTCTTTCAAGAGACTGTACGACATCGTTTCCTTCATTAGTTGCGTTTATGACATTTTTCAAAAATCTTCATAGTTACGCTTCAAGTTTTCCAACACACCTTGGTCAATGAGCTGCAGAAGAGACGGATGGAGGAAGCGGACTAAAAATACGGTTCTAATATCGCCAGAAACAGTTTCTTCAGTATCGCAAGGTTGTGTTTCATAATTCGGCTAACCCGGGACTTGTATAATCGAAGTCCTACTGTATGTATTTTAAAAATATTTTAAGAATTTATAAGTATATTCTCTCGTACGTATTTTATCGACGCCCGTGTAATTATTATATTTATTATCATCATCATCATCTCGGTGATATTTGTTATTCGTTTCGTTGTTCATTAAATGATCTACGATATTAATACCAGCGGAAATGTTCAAACTTAACCCTTTAAGTCACGATGTCCACTATATGGTAGATGAAATTTTACGCGCCAATAAAATTGTACATTTTTCGCCTGACGTAAATTGTCTCAATTTTTTTTTTTTTTTTTTTTACATAAACACGTTAAAAATTATATCCAGAATCATTTACGAAACCGTATCGTATAAATAATCAATCTGTATAAAATTTATAGTTTTATTTTAAAAAGTCCATAATGTGGGTTAAACATCTGAATTATTCCGGTATAATTGAAAAAAAAAAAGACATAATTTATCAGCAAATAAAGAAGTATTCCCAATGGCGAATGTGAAATAACGCGATGAAAACGCGGACGGAAACACCTCTAGTTGTTGTAAAGACAATAATATATATAATAATAATAATAATAATTTTAAAATTACACTTCTACATATTGCAAAATTTACATAATAACGGAAACAGTTAATGTAATATTAATATTTCATTTCCAATTTCGATTTATTTTTGACCGATACATTTACATCAGAACAAATTAATGCATATTATAGATTTATGGCCTATAGATCTAATGAAGAAATATACATACTCGACGCGATGAAAAGGAGGCGGAATTAGGTTTTACGGTTACATAAAACGGTCGAACCCAACACGGTTAATTAACCGAATATTCGTTTACCTGCAGAATTTGAAGAACAAACGGAAATTGTTCGAGGAGGTAGAAAACGATTTAAAAGAAGTTGTCATTGAACCGAGTGACATCGAACACCCCGTCATTTATTGAGGGGGAAAAAACTAGCGCAATACGGCAAATTTAAAGACAAGTCGAAACACAGGCGCAGAAAGTGGGATTGAAGAAAGGAAAAAACAACATCGAAAGCGAATGCGCAAATTCTGGATACGGAAGAAATTAAAAACAAAACATAAATTAAACATACCGTCGTCCGAAGTTGGCCTGTTTGAAAGGAACGAAAATATTACATTATAGAATAGAAACTAGGAGTTCTACTCAAATGGGTTTAATATTTATGGATTATTTTAGACGAATAAAAAAAATAATAATAACGACTACTATATGACGAAATACCATATCGAAGCGAGAGATGATTTAAGTAACGTTATTTTGGAACGTTATTTTACTGTAACGTTATTTCGGAACGTTATGAACCATTCCGCGAAATTCAAATAATGCATTACTAAATGGTCGTTTAACGTATGAAGTAAATTTATGGATTTTAGACAAAAAATAATAATGACTACTTTTTTTTTTCCATATGACGAAATACCATATCGAAGCTAGAGATAACGTTATTTTACTGTAACGTTATTTCGGAACGTTATTTCACTGTAACGTTATAAACCATTCCGCGAAATAATGCATTACTAAATGGTCGTTTATCGTATGAAGTAACAAACGATAAAAAGAATGAACACGAGCTCGTCAGTTCCCTCGTCTTTCTCATTTTTAGTAGAAAAAGTTTTTGTGCGCAATGGCGTAAGTGAACGAAACTGACCGAATTCAGCTGAATGTATAGTAAGTCACGTTACTCTGATTAGATGTTAATTTTCTATAATGTTATTATTAACGTTATTTTTTAATTATACACGTTCGTTTATTAGTTATTTTGGTTAATCGTACATTTTGTACGTTGAAGAAATATGCGTATTTTTGTATAGATAAATTTACAAATTCGCACTAAAGTTCGTAATTGTTTTATCTTTGAAATGAATAAAATTAGTTTTTCACCCCCCCTCTAATCCGGAACTGATTAAAACGCAATCATCTACTGGATTTTATGTAGGTATATATCGGCAGATGGAACCGCCTTATAGAGTAATATTAGATTGTACTCAAATCAGATCTATGATTCTTTTCCGTTTTAATCTTTCAGGTATTTCTTCATTAAGTAGGGTTAGCTGCCAATAATGGATTTGGATGATGTTGAAGTCTTGATAAGTGTCTGTGAACAGACGATTTAATCTCTTCAGCTGTCGCGCACATGTAAGTCTCGGTGTGTAATGTCCTGTTGGAGACGTACCATGGAGCACCAACTATCAACCCCGTAGTATTTTATTCTGTCTTCGCTGAATTCGTTCTACGCTAGTTGCCGAAGCACGTGCCCACAGTTCTGCTGCGTATAACCATATAGGCTTCAATATTGCTTTATACAATATTAATCTATTATCGATATTCAATTGCGAGCGAGGGCCTATCAGCCCATGCAATTTTTGTATCTTGAGTTCTAGCTCAATATTCTTATCGGCTTTTATATGTTTCAGCCAGGGCTTAATAAACACCAAGATATTTAGTAGAGTCGCTTTGCAATAGTGACTTAGAATTTATCGTAATTTTATATTTATCGCGCGCAATACGACGTTTGGTACAGATGAATTAGTAACAAATTAAAATTACACCCGTACGTCGACATTTTAATAATATAGATAAAATTTTATTTAGCAAATTTTTTATAAAATGCTCTACTCGAAATTTAATGTGAAATTAGCTGAAAACATTGCAAAATTGTACGTATAAAATCACGTTATTTTGCTACGTTATTTTCCCGTAATATGGTTAGAGTAACGTAACGTTGAAATAACAGTTATTATACCTGATATCTCTATATCGAACGCCATTACATATGTTTTTTTTTTGCGGGCGTTACAAAAGATAGTTAAAAATTGCCTATATAACAAAAAAAAAAAAAAAAAAAAATTATTAGTTGTAGGGTGCGAATTTTTCGACGCTAAATTTTTTTTTCGCTGTTTAAAAAGTCATTTTTGACATTCATAAAAAAAAAGGCTTATATTTTCTATAAAAATTTCTTTATGTCATAAAATTATGAGTATTCAGATCTTAAGTAAAGTAAAACACTATACAGCATACGAAATAACTATACACATATAAATATTACACGTTTAAATAACTCGGCGTTATAAGAATTAAATGTTTTTCAAAATTTAATTCGACAAATTGGTGACGTTTATCGCTTGGAATGTTTTTAGAAAAGTTTCTTTCCACATCTGTCGATCAAAATTGACGCATATTTATCAGTAGGACTATAACTTATTTCTCCTTTCCCTTCAACTAAAAAATTACTTATTTTCTTCAAGTTAGTATACTTTCTTAACTACCGCACAGCACCCTTCTTATCATCTGCTCGAAGAATTAGTCCCTCTTTTTCTAGGAATTAATGCTCTTAAATGCACCTTTCGCAATTTCTGTTTGTTAAAAGACACCCTTTTCCAATTTCGTAATTGCGACTTCTAAGCCGCACGTATATGACTCGAATGCTAAATCAGCCGCTAAGTTGTTAATAATTTTTTACAAGTCGTTTCGTCTAAAATAAATATTCAAAAGAATAATGCAAATTTTTATACGTACCTATTTTATGTTTTAAAAGCGCGATAGAGGGAGTAAATATATTTTAATTTGAATGTTACTTTCATTACATCGTGCGAGTCGTTTGATAACTTCCTAAAAATTCTCAAAGTTATCGGGTAAAGAAAACTGCTGTCTCGTATTCAACACATCTTGTTATTATCACCTCTGGCGATAGGGGCAGTTCATTTTTTCTTTTTTTTTACCCTGGTATAGAGTACAGAGTGTTTTTTTTTGCTTTCGGCACTTTTTGGCAAAATAAAATTTGGTTTGTAAAATCAGCGAACTCTAGTTCGAATTTGTCTCTTTGTCAGATCTTCTGTAGTGCGAGTAGCAAAATGGCTCGACAAATGCTGATAAATCCGCACTCTAATTAGAAATTATAATTAGAAATTATAATTATATCGTATCATAGGGCGACCAAGTTGGGAGCAATTCTGCGAAATGTCGTATTATAAATAGTTAATTAATAATTAATAATGTTCGGTGTAAACCATATCCATATTTTTATCCCGTAATGTTTCGAAGAAAACGCAGTTTTCACATATTTATAGGATTATACTTAGAAGAATCTTGACTGGATGTTGTTCAGATTTTGGTGATAAACAAGGCATATCCGTTTATCAATGTTTTTATCATCATGCGTGAGAACGCAATTCTTATTATAACTTGTTTTTCCATCTCATTGGTGTAATGACGCGCAGCCACGTTGAATTAAGCTGGTATGTTAAAATTTGGATGTTTAAAAATTTCAATTGTTTCACGAACAATTTTACAGCTATATTTATCAAATTTTAACAAAATTTCGAAATCGTCAAATTGTATTTCACGATTCCGTGGGACACTGATGTGCGAAAGACGAACCTCTTACGATTACAATCTGTTTTGTGTTCTTTTAATATCTGATTAATATCGGTGTCTGTCCAATGTAGCTAAGCTCGCGTGAACAAGGAATTTTATATACACCGGCAACGTGTCTTGTGGGGAGTTGATTTTTGATGTGTGTTTTTTGGTTTTTAAATTATCGTTTTATTTTTTTTACACGTGCCAAACACTGGTCTAAATATTTTGCCTATTCTGTCTGTGGCGCCTTTTATATAAGGTATAAACTCTTCTTTGTTGCTAGATTTGTCTTTTTTCGCTTCGAATTGCATTTTTTCTTGTCGAAACCATTTAGCCTCTTTTATAGTGTCCACTTTTTTTTTAAAAGTAGTACACTGAAATAGTTTCGGCTGTGTGTAGTAATAAAGTCTTGTAGATTTCTACTTTTTGACTCGTGCAGCGATGCTGATTTTCAGCCTTCGCTAACACGTGTAAAAGTTCGCCATTATTTTCTCGTTCCATTGTAGCGTGAAACATATTATTAAAAAATCCCATCAAGATTTCATTCGGCTTTTCATTACTACGCTGCCAAATCACGAACGTGTCATTCAGGAGGAGATTTTCGCAAAATCGGGACAAGATTAAGTCGAAATTACGCTCTTCTAAGTATAATTCTATAAATATATACGACTTTCGTAACGGCTGTCAGTTTCGATAACGAAAATTGCGAATGTTTACGAAACGTTACGCTGATAGAAATATAAGGAAATATTTCAATAATTAATAATGAAAGGTAAATAAATAAAACTGTTCGCTTACCCCGGCCGTCGGACAATTACCGCCTAGAATTAAACCGGATATATAAGGCATATTTCGATATTTAACGGTACCGTTTAAGCACGTGTGAATATTTTCGTTAAATTTCTGTTCGATCGTGTCCATACTGAATACGCATAAGGCAGATTTATTATGCGGTTCGTTCGTTATTCCGCGACTCGGAGCGAACGTAGCGTACAACGCCATCTGTCCGGTTTCGACGCCTAAACTAAAAGCTAATTCTTCGCCAATCGTCGATAATTTCGCGTCTTGTATCAAATTATAATTCAGATAAATCGTTCGTTCTTTATTTCGATTTAAAATCGGATTACGAACTAGTTCGTCTTCTTCTTGGTTTTCTTTAACGTTACATTGTAACGTTATTTCGGTATAACTGTCGTAATTAGCGTCGTTAACGCATACGCGAGCTATTCGACTGATAAAACCGAATTCTTCTTGACCGGGTAGATAAGATTTTTTCTGTACCGTTAAAAAATAAGCGTAATCGGTATAATTAAAACCGTATACGTATTTAACGAGAAAATGATCGCGATATTTCACGTCGATACGTATTAATGATTGTTTAGAAAATGAAAATTCGACAATGTCCAACGTTTGTAAATGGCGACTAGTTATCGCCGGTACATCGTCGCGATATTCGCCGCTACCGGTAAACGTCGTACCGATATAAAGTACGTTCGAACTGCCCCACTGATAGTAACGTTCCGGTCCGATGAAACCGTACGCAGACGAATGTTCGTCGTTCGATACGACCGCTACTCGTAATAAAACGGCCGGCAACGTAATATTACGTAAACGATAACGTTCGCACGAACCTTGAAATAACGAACCGCAAACGACTAATACGTCCGACTCGACGTCTATTAGTAATAATTTATTTACGTTATCGGTTAAACGTAATAATTCGTTACCGTTACTAACGATCTCGCCGGACGGCGAATTATTATTATTATTATTATTATTATTATGGTTATTATTGTTATTGTTATTATTATTATTATTATTATTATTACAACCGGTCGCGTGACAACTAGCGCTATCTTTTTGCGGACCGGTAATTACGCAAGCGTCTAATTCTAAATTAGACGAATCTAATTGTAATAAACGATTTATAGCGCCTACGTATAATTTACCGGTACGTTCATCTAAACGCATATGAGTAAATCGATGACGTTTTGCAATCGTCGACGTTTTGATCGTATTACCGTTATCGGTGCAATTTAGATTTAAAGACGAATCGGACGAAGAGAATAACGCCTGTATAGTAGTCGTCGTACGGTCACCGTTATCATTATTATTGTTATTACGACTACTATTACTATTATCATGATTACTATTATTATCGTTCGTAATAACGGATTCGATCGACGACGAAAATAATAATAATAATAATAATAATGATGATAATAATTTCATCGTCGATAATTCGACGAAATAATAATAATATCGTATCGGAACGAATTTACGACCGGACGAATTATCCGGAAAAATGACGGACATTTTATTTTATCCGGCTGTTAAAATTACGTTCAAAATACCGACCGGCTGATACGGATGTCTCCTACTTCGAACGGTCGGCGATGCAGACAACCGGACGTATCGTAATCGAGTAAGGATATACACATTCAGGCCTGAAATCAAATAAACAGCGCGGTCGTTATAAGTTTAAAAATATATATTAATATTTAACCCTTTCATTGGATAGGTCGCTGCGGAGCGACACTACTTTAAAGGCTGATATTTATATTAATTTTACCACGAATATTCTTTGTCGCTTCGCAGTGACACCTTGAAAATCGATTTTAATCATTCGTCGGTTTTAAAATCTAAATAGAAAGCCAATAAAAAACAGTTGTTTACAATGATTCGGTGTTTTAGCGAATTTAGCGTGTTTTTTAGCGCCGTGTTAAGATATTAAAAAAAAAAAAAAAATTCCGCATTACATCAAACAGTAAGTAGACACTATAAATATTAATTATCAGTAATTGTAATTACTTTTACATTCCTTCATATTTTGATACATATTTTTTTGAAAATGCGTGTCGCTACTAGTGAGCTACAATGACGCTCGGTGGATAAAAAAAATATTGACTTTTCTATGTGAAATATTTCTATATAAAGATTGTTCGTGTATTTTACTACTGGTCGTTTTCATATGGATCAGTACATAAAAGATGAAGAAATTTTTAATATGATCATGAGAGATGATAAATCAATTATTGACAAAGATGTTTGTCTCTTCCTTCGAATACACAAATCCGAGTGTCGACGAATAAATTATACCATTCAAGGATTCGCTGAGTATAAAACGATGTATTCGGAATAAACCTCAAAAATGGGGTATATATATATATATTTTAGCAGGAGCTAATGCAATATGCTACGATTTCATAATATATCAAGGCTCTATAACGGAATAAAAAAAAATATTATAGTCATTTTGGATTTTCTACAGCTGTTGTAATGCAACTGAGTAATCGAATACATGAACCAAATAATTTTGTTTTGGACAACTATTCTAGCAGTTATCGATTATTTCAGTACCTTCAAATCGCCAAATTTATGCCATCAGGACGGTTCGAATGAATAGGTTTGCTGATTCAAAATTATTAACAGCGAAAGAAATGAAAAAGAAGGGTAAACGGTACCACTGTCAATGTAAATTCAGACGGACGAGTGATATCGACTCAGTGGTATGGCAATAAACTTGTAACAGTTGGTTCAGATTTTGTTGCCGATGTCGACGTTGGGATCGAAAACAGAATATATATATATATACATATCCCAAGACCTGAAGCAATTCGGTTATATAATAAAAATATCGTGGAGGGGGAGTTGACAAACTGGACTTTTTATTAAGCCTCCATAGGTTATTCATTCTGTCACGCAAGTGGACTATACGTATGATTTTTCACGCTGTGGATATAGTGACTAATAGCTGAGAAGAATATCGGATTAAAGCGGCTGACCTAGGTTTACCGAAAAGAAAAATAATGGATTTATCACATTTTCGTCGGGTAATTACCGAGAGTTTAATATTATGCAAAGGACCAAAAAATAAGACCCTTAACTTTTAGTTCAGCTTTGCTTATGTCTGGTTCGTCTCGCATTCGTAGGGAAATTGAACCTTTCGCAGAACTTCGTTAGGATGACATTATAGACGGAAAATATTTTAATTCGCGTTGTAATCGTATAAATATAAAACTCATAATTATTGTAAAAACTATAAAGTTCATCTATGCTTAACTAATGATAGGAACTGTTTCGAATTGTATCATACACGTAATAGTTAATTTTTTTTTTGTTTATATTTGTAAATTTTTGTATTTGCAATCAATTTTAATTTTATTTTCTGTTATTCTATCTATTTTTTTACATTATTTTAGCTCCGTAAAGTGGTAAAAACTTGCTCCTCAGCGACTCTCTATATATCTTCACTCTCTGTGCTCCTTCGTAAAGATCGAATGAATATATTGTTGCAAATGGCGGTTATCTGAACGATATTGTGTTCCACAAATGATTGTATGCTAATCATTCGTTTTTCTATTTTTTAAATAAAATTTCATTCGAAAATTTTGGTCGTGTAGTTTTTTGGGTCACCCGATATATATATATATATATATATATATATATAATTTATGTACGAATGGAAGTAAATAATACTGTATTAGAAACGGTCAACGAGTACGTATGTATCTCGGAATAAGATAATGCAGTCCACAGAATATCATCATTAAGCGTGGGTAGCTTTCGAAAAAAGTAAGTAACATACTTATTTGAAAACGATGAAATAATAATATGTTCAAGCAGCGTTTTCCGCCGGTATTTATATACGACTATCAAACATGAACATTCACGGAAAGAAGTATTAGAATTATTCTATTTCCAATATTTAACAAAAAGTCTGCATTATCTGCGCAAAACAAATTCCTCATTTACAAAAAAGTTATTCTACCAAAATTATTGTATGCGAGCCCGGTCTGGAGCTATGCTAGCAATAGCAGTATAAATCAGATGCAAAGACTACAAAATCATTGTTTAAGAATTATCTTAAATAAACCAAGATTTACTCAAATTAAATCTATGCATGATATTTTAACGTTTCCTCACATACAGGAAATCATTAAAAATACAGGGAAAAATTTTTTCGCCAACTGCAGCTCATCTGATAATATAGTAATACATTCGATAGGAGATTACGACTACCAGTCTCTGCGACACAGATATAAGAGGTACAAGCACAGACGTATAAAACATATCTGTTTATAGTAAGCTAGCCGGCTATTAAATTCTAGTTCTAGTATCAGCAAATAGATTAAGATATTTTTAAGATATTATATTGTGATAGAGTAAGTTATAATTTTATTCTAATATATTGGAAAAGGTTTTTTATACAAATTTTTCCTGTAATTTATACATTTGATATTTATAAGCTTATAAGCCTATCATATAAGCTTTTCTATTTTTGTTTGCCCGGGAAGAATTTTTGTTTTATATTTCGGTACGGGTAAATTGTTTATTTTTAAAATTCAATATGCTTATGTGCATGTAAATTAATAATAAGAAATACACTGCTCCTTCTTCTTAAAAAAAAAAAAAAATATATAATAAAGACGGCAAACGGCGCAGGAAAGATTAATAATAACTATAAGATTGTCTAATCGGAAGCGAAATACCTTCGATACGGAAGAAGACCGGACTTTGTAACGTGCCGGAGTAGATGACCCGACTTAAATGGATCTGGACAGGGCACATAACCGAAGAGAAGGATAATAGATGGACAAAACTAAAATTGGAATGGTGGCCATAATGTAAGAGAAAGAAAAACGATGGTTCGCTAACTCGTCCGCATGACGATATAACTAGGGTAGCGAGGAAGAACTGGATTCAAAAAGGTCAGACACGCTTAAAAATGATTCGAAAACAGCGTCGTTCTACAGTTATATAAAATCTTCACAAGTATACAAAACTTGCTAATGTGCATTCAGAATTTCGTATCTAGATTCGTATGCGAATAAATTATACGCAGAAAACAAATTTATGATAGGCGCAAAATATATCCGAGAATAAATTGATTAACGCTACATAAGGTTCATCATTATCACGCGCTATTCTAATTATATCTAAAAAAAAACCCCAACGTTTATTTGTACATTTCTATTTTCTACGTATGTTGTTTATTTTTCTGGCAGGTTCTATATTTGCTCTTTGTTGCGTGTTACTGATTATTTATTAAATGTTATCATTTTTGTTTGCTTTAACACAGCGCTTTAACTTAAGATAGTGTCAACGGCAGCATTATCTTGCCTACAAAACTTAAATATTATATTATAGTGTCTTCTTGCATCATGCCATACGATAAGAAGAAGCTTAAGATAACGGTTAAAGAGTCAGCTACATAACATTAAGAATCTCATACGTGTCGTACAAGCATCATAGACGTATCATAATGTCGGTGTATAAAATTTTAAAATTCGTAATTTCCATTCAGGCCATATTTAATTACTCAATAAATTACAGGTATGTACAAAATTTCATCTAAATCGTTAGAGCCGTTTCCGAAATAGCGCTATATATATATATATATATATATATATATATATATATATATATATATATATATATATATACACGATAAGGAAAACTCGACTGAGATGGTCAAATCAAACCATACTATCCACAATTATTGAAGGGAAAATTGTTGGAAATCGACCACGTGGAACACCCAAAATGACGATTACGGACACTGTATTAAAAGACACTGGAATGCAAAATTATGTGGACTTGAAGAGGACGGCAAGTGATCGTATTGGGGCGAATCAGCCAGATGGATGTTACATAATCATCATTCATATATATATATATATAAAAATACATATATATGTATGTATAAATACATACATACATACGTATATATACATATATATTTTTTAAAGAAAATATTAAAAGTGAAATATATATATATATATATATAAATTAATTTAGAAGGAAAATATTTATACCCTGTTGAGTAATATATGTAAATTATATGAAACATACGTTTTAATTTATTTCATACAGAGTATACTATTTTGTCAAATTATAGGTTAAGATTGACGTTTTACAAGATATTTACATACGTGTTACGATGACCGCAATTAGGGATACGTTATTAACGATTACAGAAAATTAGGCTGGACAATATAATTCAATTCAGCAGAGATTTAAGTTCCAATGGATAAAAAGAAAAAAAACTGGAAATAAGCGCCATAGCGCATACAGTCGTGAGACATTATAATAAAAACTAAAATCGATAGATAAGGATTAATGATTCTGATGAAACTAACGTTTGTACCTTATATATATATATATATATATATATATATATATATATATATATATATATATATATATATATATATGTATGTATAGGAAGGAAGAGTGGGCGAGTATACATCAGAAGAATCTTTATACACGACTCTTACAAGCATATTATATTCTGATAAAACAAACACGATATATCAATTTGATATAAACGATCTTCATTTTTAGCGTAAACATACGAACGAACGTAACAGTACTTCACATAAAATAAAAGAGTCATAAAACTGCTTATAAAATAAATAAACGTCAAGATATATATATATGTATGTGTGTGTGTGTGATACTTGTATATGATCTGTGTACTAATTCATTATGATACAAGTGTTGTGGGAAACTCGTAATTTCTTGAAATAAATATGCTGAAGACTGTAATAGGGTCGAAAGAAAGTATTCGATGAATACATATAAAAGAAATAAACACATTTAATATATAAATATACATACACACATATATATATACGTGTGTGTGTATTTGTGTATGTGCATTATATTACACGTATAACGTACATATAAATGTGTAAACAGATTGTAAACATCAATGAGTGCTGCAAATCACTCGTTAATTTTATTTTTTAAAGTAAATCTATCAAAAGACATGTTAATTACACAGCGACGTCCGAGAACTATCGGTAAACTGTATTCTTACGACATTATTATTATTATTATTATTATTAATAAGTAAATTGTCTATTGTTGAATATGATAACGTAAAAGTCTATTTGTTCACATGGTTGATGAAAATTTTAATTTATGTATATGTACACACAAACACACACACATATGTATATATATATATATATATATATATATATATATATAATATTATACATTTATTAGCAGCCTATATAGGACTGGTTCCGTATGTTCCCCTGTCAAATTGTATTGGTGCCGATTCTAGATTATTATGACCGATTATACAACGGGGCCTATTCCATATGTTTTTCATTTCTCTCGAAGGCAAGGCAGGAGTTTTCCGCTAATATTAATTTTATCGAAATTTCTGCGGTTATTAACATGGCCTGCGGTTAATTGATTCAAACGTTTAATTTAAATAATGGATTATGTAGAGAATAAAAATTCCGATGATGACTAAGATGACGCTGATGGCTCGAAATTAAAATTTTTACATCGCTACATTTAATTAAATAAAAATCAACCACGATGAATGCTCTCGATCGAGGAACGCTCAACTTATCCCCATCATTAAGTGATTCGATTCGCAACGAATCGCTGCGTGTAGAAAAAAATGACGAAGGGCGTATAATTCGATTATTAAAAGAGGACCGAAATTTAAAAAGAAACACTCTTTATTTGTTTAATTGGTAGACACGTATATCTTTCACACATACACACACACACACACACACACACACACATATATATATATATATATATATATATATATATATATGTATGTATGTATATAATTTAATTTATATAAGAAAATAATAAATAATAGAATAGCCTGCGAAACTAGCTTATGGCAACCGGCAGTGACTATTACTATTACATAAAATTTGTACAAGATTTTGATTACGGCCAGTTGCAGTCATAATTTGAAATTTGCTGATCTCAAAAATTAGACTTAAAGAGTCCGTTGATTTAAGTTTACTACTTACTTCATTATATCTACTTTCAATTCAATTCAATAAAGTATATTTATGTTTTTATACCTCAGCAAATAATAAATAAATAAAAAAATGCGCATACCGAGCAGCGTTAACGCTCTTACTACGCGTCTTAGGAAATAGTGTACAAAGAAATCTTAAAATTTATTTTATAATTATACAATAGTTATACAGGGAAAAACATACAACTAAAAACCCTGCGTAGCCGAAAATATAGAAATTAATTAATTATAGTTTGATCTTAATAGTACAATAAGGATATGGGTAAAATTATACAAATTATATTAAGGTTAAACAAATAAATAAGAGGATAATTCTGATACAATAGATTACATGAGGATAGAGACTTATTAATAACGACTTAAGTAGTTCGACAATCTGGTGCTAGAGAAGTGAATGTTTAATTCTTTTGCGTTTATATTTTTTATATTTTCTGGTCAGCGAGTCGCGAGTATAGTTTCCAATTCGCTGTAGGATAGGGTAATGGCTAGTCAGGCATTTTCTGTAGAACCTATCTGCTTGTTCCTGTACTAGCTCAGGAATAGTACGCTGATGAAGATGTATGTCAGTTATCTTAGTATAGTAAGGGGCATTAAGTACAATACGCGGACATTTATTTTGAATAATTTGTAATTTATTTAAGGTGGAATTACTAACACCGGACCAAATTGGGCAAGAGTATAATAATATCGGCAGTATGTATATTTTATATATTATTAGTTTGTTTTTAATACTAACTTTAGAGCGTTTGTGAAAAATGGGGAAAATTTTATATAATCGGGAGTGCGCTTTGTCCGTGATGTGTTTAATGTGTTCATGGAGCGACAGTCGCTTGTCCATTGTAAGACCAAGATATGTTACACGAAAATGAGTTGAAACAGTTAATTTAGAACATATATCTACAATCTTAGTCTTGTATGCATATTTTTTTTTTTTTTAATTTAGTATGAACATTAGAATATAAAATATTTCACAAAACCGGACCAAGAACACAACCTTGTGGAACAATTTTTAGGATAATCGTATTTAAAAAGAAAAAAAAAAAATTATTCATCTCCGAACTAAAAGTGTATAATCTGTTTCGAGACGTTACGGCTAAAGGTTAGATTTACGTCGTTATCCACGATTAAATTAGGAGTAAACATAAACAAATCATTTATTAAATAATCAAAATACAATCAATAAAAGTAATTTATAAATATATCGCGTATCGGAACTCGCCTTAACGCGACAGCTTACAAGATTAATTAATTAATTACGGTAAGTAACAAAACGAAAAATGCATTACAACGCAGTAAAAAAAGGGTGTGAAAAGCCCGCAAACAAACGAAGCGAGCGTAATATTAGATAACGTTTAAAAACTAACAATTAAATATGAAAATAATACAAGACGGACGGGTTTGTCGTTTCTTGAATAACTTAAAAACTACTCGATCAAAATTTTCGAATGAAATTTTGTTCAAAAATAAAAAAACGAGAGATTAGCTAATTATTTTGTCGACACACAATATCGTTCAGACGACCGCCATTTGCAAAAAATACATTTATTCAGTTTTTTTTTTTTTTTTTTTTACAAAATTATCCAAGACTTTTTCGAGTATGGATTTTTGAAATTTCTTCAGAAATCCGATGTTTTCAGGTCTTCCAGGTGTCGCGAACATGTTTCGTAAACGCGACTCTTATGGTATTCCCACGAAAAAACCCCCCCAAACAATCGCTTAACTTTGAATTATTTTCGAAACTCTCTTTGCACTGTCCCGATGAATTCACCTTAGAAAATAAAGCTGCACGCAAAACGCGCGTTTCTTCTCGTTATAGGATGCCGTGATAATTGAAACTGAACAAAAACGAATCTCTCGTGTGTACACTAAATTTGAAGCACGCGGTTTGCGTTCTACAGTGTTACCAACACCGTTACTCAAAAAACAAACCGTCGGCCTTCTCTGGGTCAAACGATAAGCAGCGCACGGCTGATTACGATAAAGCATGTTTAATACGTCTCTGCTTATGTTTTCTGTACGTAAACATTAGTTAATTGTAATTAAACTCACTATTATTTACGCGATATTTTTTTTTTTTTTTAAATAATATAATCCTCTATATGCCGTGTGTGACTAGCGGGGCTATTACAGCATAAGGAAACAGGTGGCTAATTTATATGTATGTTAGGAGTCCGCTTTCTCCAGCAAAAGTCAGGATTTTAACTATTGATTGAGGGTTGCTTGAGCGAATTTATGTTGTGTGTTAACCTGTATGGTGTAAGTGTTTGACAGTTGTAAACGAAGTGTATGACTGTTGGTTCTGTTAAATGTCCGCACGCATAGAGGGCAGTTTGCTGGTGAGGAGTTTTTGGTAAATAAATAATCGTGCGATGACCTACACGTAGACGGTTTAGGGTGCAATACTCTTTTCTACTCGTGCCATCTGGAGGCCACTAAGGTTCAATGGTTGGTTTTATATTCGTCAGGAGAGTTGTTTGTGAGATCCAATCGGTGGTTCATGCCTGTTTAATTGTTGTACATGAGTATGTATGCTAATGTTGGTGGTGGTGAGTATTCCGGTATTGGTGAAAATACCACAGACCGAGCTTCCGTGCATCACAATTCACAATGTGACTTGAGATTCATAGAAAATACGATGGTGATCTAAGTAAGTTTTTCAACTAGTCCACTAATAATCCATATCAGAGAGTATGTACGTCTATTCAATAAGGTACATTTCTCCTTCTCTTTGATAATAATTTTCGCTCGAACAATTCCGATTTCTGATTTTCGATAACAGCGTCTGTAGATCACAAGAGTGCCAGAAACTCTTCTATACAAAAAAAAATTTCACTCAACAAAGAAAATATACAATATCGGCCGATTAACAGAAACATAAATCACGTAACATGTATAAAATATAATCGAAATTCAACATTTGTAAACGATTTTGTATCGTAGGTTAATATTATTGAAAAATTTAAAATTGCGATATAATTATTAAAATTTCCCGGATTTTTTCGCAAAAACGCTGAATATATAAAAATGGCAGAGATAGAAAATTTTACAAAATCGGATAAATAATTCAAACTTTTATATTGTAAGCGCAAAAACTGACACCAGGCAATTTCCGAATATTATGCATGTAATCTATACTACTAGTATATAACGAAGAACATTTAATACGCACCTAAAGCATCTGTTCTGAATGAGCTGAAATTTATTATAACTAGCGTTAAACCAAACAGGACTAAATAAATAACCGACGTACTGGTGTTTTATACATAATAAGTTTATTATGTGTGCATTAGGGAATGATTTAGGATATTAGGAACAAATGGATTTATTTAAATACCGAATCTGATCTGACCAGTTAATGCTGTTTCCCGACAGCGTTAGGTTATTTGGCAATTTTATCGTCTGCTTGTAAAGAAAATAACTTCGATTATCGATGGATCGCGATAGTCATTTTGCACTTATTATATTATCCGAGAATACGTGATACGCTGATTTGAAGTCTGTTCTGGATAGTAGCTAGTCTTCATCCGCATAGAGACTTGTATTCGACATTTTTGAGATATCATATAAATATAATGCGAAAAAAACACCTTCAAGCAATATAAAAATTTTGCACGGAGTACTCTTGCATACCAGATGGTAGCGGTTAATATCGAAACCTTTGTAAACGACCTAACAATCGCTGCAATTTATCGACACACGAAATTTCAGGTACCAGAGACTGAGTACAACTCCATTTTTAGAGCGTTGGGAAATAAATTTGTATACGGCAGCGATTATAATACTAAATGTAGCTCATGGGGATCCAGAATAATGAACCAGTCTGGAAGAAAACTTGATAAAGTTATTCGAGACAACTCACTCGTTATTCTGTCGTCAAGGACTCCTACATACTGGCCAAACCAAGGAAATAGACTCCCGGATGTATTAGACTTTTATATAATACGAGGACTACAAACATCTAATATTAAATGTAAAACGGCTATCGACTTATCATTGCGGTCTTAGATGTGCATAGTAAACGAACAGACATTCCACGAAGACTTGTAAATAGAACTACAGATTGGAATACGTTCTCTACTATGATTGAAAATAACGTAAATCTTAAAATAAAATTAAAAACATAAAAATGACATCGAATGTACGGTTAAAAATTTAAATAATGTTATAGAATATTCTTGTGCTAACGCAACAATGATTCGAACAATTCGCAGAAAAACGCATATCTTCCGCTCGATATAAGATTAATTAAAAAATCTCGGGCAGCCAGAAAAAACTGGCAGCGTCTTCGAAATCCGTCCTTAAAAATTAATTTATACGAAGCTGCGAGCCGAATTAAAAAATAAAATAAACGAATATAAAAACAATTCTTTCAAATCTCGTTTACAGTCGTTGAAATAACAGATCACTGTGGTATACAACAAAAAAATTACCGAGACAGTCGAATGAACCTTTCAATATAAAATTGAATAATACGTGGGCTAAATCGGACAAACAGAAAGCAAATGCCTTCGCAGAACACCTTAGTACAGTCTTAGACATCCTGCTCATGATGAAGAACATTCCATCTATGTACAGAATACGTTGAAGGAGCCATACCAGTCTCAACATGCTATAAAATTCTTCCCACCAAAAGAAGTATTACAGTGCCTCAAAAAAATACCACTACGAAAGGCTCCTTGACAAGTTTACTGGTGAAATCATTTCACATTTACCCCAGAAATCGGCTATTCTATGTCTGATATATTTTCAACGCCCTATTACGTATACTTCCCTAAAGTATGGAAAAAACCAGTTATAATCATGCTACCTAAACCAGGCAAATCAAAAACATCCGTTTCGTCCTATCGTCCGATTAGTTTACTTTCTTCGCTTTCTAAAGTACTCGAAAAATTAATTTTAAATATACGCTGCAATAACGATCAATACCGGTGGCAAAATAATACCAGACCATTAGTTTGGCTTCCGCGTTGATCATTCCACTATACAACAGTGTCACCGATTGGTCGACGCAATCTCGTCAACTTTGGAGAAAGGAGAGGTGTGGTCGGCTGTCTTCCTTGACGTCGCGCATTCGACAAAGTTTGGCATCCAGGATTGCTCTACAAACTTCGAAAATGCGTGCATCCGGATTTATACGCATTCTTTAAATCATACACTTAGTCGAAAGGACATTTGCGCGTTAGAATTAATGATTCCTTCTTGGAAGAGCGAAAAATTTTATCTTCGGTACCGCAAGGTAGCTTACTTGGACCGCTATTGTACTCCATCTACACCAGCGACTTACCCACTTCAAACTTAACAATTGTGGCCACTTTTGCCGACGATATTGCCATCCTCGCGTCTAATCCAAATCCATATACAAACGCGGCGGTTCAAAACCACATAAACCGACTAAGTGGGCACAACGTTGCGTATCGTTTAACCCAGTAAAATGCCAACACATCACATTTACCAATCGGCAAGTAACGTGTCCAAAGTTAAAAATCGATGACACTGAAATTCCGCAGACAGACTCAGCACGTTACTTGGGTTTGTTCATGGATAGCAGGCTGACGTGGCGTTACCACGTGGCGCAGACAAGGAAATCTGTAATTACTCGTGCCAGAATGTTGCACCCGTTGCTGGGAAAAAAAACCAGGTCTTAACTTGAATGTCAAGAGATGCATATACTTAACAGTCATTGCGCCGATCTGGAAATATGGAATCGAGCTATATGATACCACATGTAAAAGCAATCTATTATGGATACGACAACAAAAGTCGAAAATACTAAATCACGTTCGCGCCCAGATATGTTTCAAATTTAACGCTTCATAATGACCTTCTCATACCATCCATTCAAGGAACTTACGCTGATCAGTACAAGAGATTTTTCGATAAATGACAAAATAGCGCAAATCCAAATATAAGCAGAATGTATAAAACACATTGCCGGGCAATCCCCAGAGACGATTGAAAAGAATAAAATGGTGCGGCGACGCCCTTCCTATTACCTAAATATAACAAATCTGATTCAACGTGATTTAATCTGATCCTCAATCCTCCTAGGCTAGTCGACTCATTGGAGTCGTTGGTCTAATACTTAATTCTGCCTTTATTTTACTTCCTTTCCACGTCTTTATATTTTTAGCACCGTTGGTTGTGGTATATACCGGTACAACGAAAAAAAAAAAAAAAAAAAAAAAAAAGGGGTCCGACTTCCTCGCGTAACAACCCCCCCTAATAAACACGTTTTAATTGAAGAGACTGAATCACCAACTAAAAAGTTCTATCGCGTAAGTAACTGTTAATTAATTTAATTTAATTAAATAAGGAGGAAATTTACATTTAATAATTTTATATAAAATGTCAGCGCGATGCTGGAATATAATACGCTCAATATTATGTTTATATTTATTATATTTTATCGGTTCATTTGTTTGTGGTAAACGAGTATAGAGGAATTATGTAAATGTATGTGTATATATGTGTACATTAGCGTATTTCGCGAATACTAATTAATTACCGTTTTTTTTTGTTTTTTTTTTTACATAACTCTATCCAAAAGTTATCACCAAAATTCAGTATCATCATATCGTCGTATTGCTCGATCGTCGTGATTCATCATGTAATTTTTCATATAATTCGCCGTCAGTTGTCCCGATTTTCAATCGTTCGCATCAATTCTTCAAGTGACAACTTTGTACATGACTAGATCTATATGTCGGTTGGAGGCACGTCCTCTATCTCGTTTATTAATCTTTCCTTAAATTATCCATTTTTCTATCAAGTCTCTTCTGATCATGTGTTCGAGGGAACTTAGTATTTACCTACGGCTTGATGCCAGTAAACGGTCTTTTTCATTGCTTCCAAGCTCCTTTAGTACAGATATGTTGGTCCTTTTTGCTGTTCATTGTATATGTAGAGCGCGGCGGTAGCATGTCATCTCGAATCTTTCGATTCTTCTTTGGAGAGTTTCATTCATAGTCCATGATTCTGCCCCATACGGGAAGACTAGCGTCTGAACAAGGCAAAGTTTTGTTTGCTTATCCGGTGATCTCTCCATATTTTCTCTAGATTGGCCAAAACATTCTTTGCCATTCCGATTCTTTTCTTTATTTTTTTTTTCATATTGTCCGTTTTGTGATATTGAGACCCCGATGTAAATTGTTTCACCTTTTATTTTGTCGTCCTTTATACGGTGAAATAATATGGAAATTATATTTTGTCGGTCTATAATTATCAGGTTGCATTTGGATCGGTTTAGTACTGCTCCGTTCCTGCTTTTAATTAACTCAAAAACTTGTTTTTTTTTATTAAAAAAAAAAAAAAAAAACCTAAATTTTAATGTCCACAAAATAGATGGGAACTTAGTGACAACCATCGATACAACGTCAACGTATCAAAGTCCTTGAAATAAATTACGAAAAAACAAATACAGCTATCATCAGCAGAACTTTAGAATATTATGAAATCAAAAATAAAGGAAGCTGTACAAGACTGTAAATCAAAAGACAAAAAGATTTTAAAAACCACGGATATCACAACAAACAGGGTCTTTAATAAAAGAATGAGTACAAATAAAAATAAAAGAACAGAATAAGATTCAGTTAATGGAAAAACGCAAGGTAATAATGAAGGAAATGAAAAAGGCAAAAACAGCTATATCATATCAATCTGTAGATAGATAGAAAGGAATAAACACCAAAATGAACCGAAAGATCTATTTCGCAATGTGAAATTCTCGCTAGAAAATTCAAACCCCGATACTCCCAAGTCGAAGATGAGAAAGAAAATCTTACAGAATCGCAGGAAATATTAAATAGGTGGAGAGAACGCAAACTCTCTAACAACAAGTCCCGAGGAATATTTTTTTTTTTTTAATTTTTCCTATTTGTTATTTTACCGTTATTTTCTTTATTATTTCTTCAGTTTTGTAAAGTCATTCGGTTGTATTTAACTAGTAAGGTAACTTTAAGGATACTTGGCATATGTACATATAAATTCTTCATGATTTATAGAATTTTGTATTGAAACAAATATATCAACAACAACAAAGTATATTTGCGCATAAGTAATAAACATAAAAGAAAATATAACAGATGGGTTACAAACATTGTGTACCGGGGATTACCACAATAACACAGTAAGAATATAAATAATAAAGCAAAACAAAACGTTAAATGCTGCAGAAAAAAAGCAAATAAAAGACTACAAAATAAACACGTTTTCTAATTATAATACACGATAGTAAAGAAACTTAAGTCTAGGCTACAAAAATATATTGTTTAGGTTGTAAGTTCTTAAATAAAAATATATCGTTGTATATTGTATTACGCAGGTACGTTTAAAACCGTATATATTTACCCATTCATATCTAACAGGCCAGGTTTCATACCAGGCCGAGTAACGCGGGACCAGGTACTGAATATAAGATAAATAGTAGGAAAATGTTATGAATTTCCCGCGGTTATATATTATTTCCGGCGTCATTTGGTATTTTGGCATTGCTCAACAAATCGCGATGTTTTTCCTTTTTCTAGGTATTCGGACGCGGTATTATGAATTATATTATTATTTTGTAACATTAATCCGGTGCTTTGGAAAAATTCTTCATTTTCAATTATTTCATCGATTTGTTTACATAACATTAGATCAGCAGGTTCATATTCATCACTAAATTCATCATCTCTTCACTTTTAACTGCTATATCTTTAATGTCTTTATAATCCCTTCACATCCGTTAAATAATTATTTTTACGAGACATTTTAACCACCGAAAGAAACAGACAAAAATAATTTATATCGCAAATAACAAAACAAACGTGTAACTACAATAGTCGAAGTGAAATATTTAAATTATATTCTTTGATAAATGCAGGACGTAGCCTATAGGCTACGAATTTATTCTCATATTGCGATCTGGAATGTAAAAAATTGCAAGTTATTCGTATTATTCGATTCGAAGCTTCTCATTTAGTTCGTTAAAAAGTGCGCTATTTTCCCATTTCATTATCAATATTATCTAATGTCCAAATCAAAGTTCGATAAACCAATTATGTTACTGTTAACACCTGTCATAATTATAAATTAGAAAAAAATAAAAAGATTGAAATCTATACTAGGAAAAACAACAACAAACAATAACAAAAAAACACAGATTACTACAAAACTCAATAAAGAACAACCGAAATATCCAAACACAATACAACAAACATTAGAATCCACTAATCCAAACCAACTAGTCAAAATTATGCCGAGAAGTACGCATAATGTCGCGAGCGCGTTATTTACAGAAAACCAGCATCTATCGGCGTAATTTCTCGGTATAATAGCGCATTCCTACGTTTAACATCGTTTAGTTATCTTAGAACTTTGGCTATTGGCCGCTCGATTGCGCTGACATCCCACGTTATTCGAACCATTTTTTTCCCTCCAAAAAGAAAATAGTCCCCATTCGCGCACTTATCTCGTAAAACAAAAAAACAAAAAATACTTATACCATTTTTTCATTGGTAATTACGATTCTACGCAACTTCAGTAGGTATAAAACATAAACCTTTTGTAAGGTCAACTTCTTTTTTCGATTTATTATTATTTCTTCGACGATTACTAATTGTGTGACGTGTTAATGTTTTATTATTATTATTATAACTTTTTCGCTAAACATTTTCTTTCTCATAAAATAGTTTAATACAGATATCGATTTTAACGTTAAAATTAAGTTTTAAAATGATTTAATTGTCGAAAAAATAAATATCAACAAAACCATCTCCTTTCAATCAAACCTAATCCACTATCTCAACTGCCATTTCCTTTCAGAACAGGAAAGAAAAATGTTATCCTTACCAGACTTCGAATATCGCACTCAAATCTTACCCATTCCTATCTTCTTCAAGGAACAGACCCTCTACTTTGTTGTCCCATTTGCCAAGTGTCACAACTGCTTATACCACACATACTAACATTCTGTCATGCTCTCACAACATTTAGAATCCAGCACAACCTTCCTCATTCCTTAACTCAACTGTTATCTGAATCTGCCGACCACATTCATAATGTTTTCCTCTTCCTGGATTTATTGATAAATCAGATCTAGGACCACAGTAGGTTAATGGGTGCATATGGCCCGCTAGTGCATCCGGCGCCCGCATTATCAAATAATAATAATAATAATACGATTAATTTTTCTAACGTTTTTTTTTTTTTTTTTTTTTTTTTAAACCGAGAACACGGCTTATTTAAATATTACTTTAAAATTGCACACTCCGACTGACAATTGTGTAATGTGTAATTTTATATATATATATATATATATATATATATATATATATATATATATTAGCGCTGAAGAATTAGGAACGAAACTGAGCCCGTTGTAATATATACGTAGACCTATCTTAAATTACAACAACAATATATTTATTTCAATAGAAAATTCTATAAATCACGAAGAATTTATATGTATATAAACATATGCCAAGTATCTTTAAAGTTACCTTAGCAGCTAAATACAACCGAATGACTTTACAAAACTGAAGAAATAATAAAGAAAATGACGGTAAAATAATAATAGGAAAAATTACAAAAAAAAAATAAAATAATAATAATATATTATCTGGTGTATCTTAAACACAATTCTGCAAAACAGTCAATTCCGTTTAAGATTACTGTTAGCTGTATAATTTATTTGCATTCATTCTCAAATATATTTATTAGTAAATCGTAAAAAAATCTCGAAAATCTTCGCTTATTTATTGGTAGAATTAAGTAAAATACACACACACACACATAAATATGTAACTTAGGCGTTTTATTTTACGCTGAAGCGTTTTCTTTACTATCGTATTTAATAAAACCAGCCGGGAAATTTTAAACCCATCCCAAGAGACGCGAATTATTTTTGAGTTAGAACAAAGATAGAAACTACGAGCATGCGCTCATCAACACACGCGTATAGAAAACGCCTTCGGACATTTCTGCAATCAACGCCTTTACTAAGCCGGCTTCGGTAGTTTAAGAACGTCATTCAACCTGTACTATCCGCAGATTTGAAAGCCTAGCGATACTACTTTCGACTCGCACTTAGTCAGAAACACCTCCGAAACTAATTTTCATGTTCATTCTAGTGATCGTTCGTTTGCATGCAAATTACGGAATTTTTAATAAATAAACGAACAATTTTCACACACACACACACACACACACACACACACTTCTTTATACTGCTATATAGGACAACGACGGAATATTCATGAGAAACCACCGCGTTGAGAATATCCGTTCCTTTTAAAACATCGAAATTTCAGCTAGAAGTTAATTTGAATTTTCTTCGTTTCATCTCTCTACTCTTCTTATATAACACGTGATGAAAATGAAAAAGATAAAATGAAAGGTAAACAAGTACACTTCTACACGAACACGTATACTGGAACTTACGTTTATTTTCAAACAGGTAAAATAAATTAAACGGACGACTTCAAATAAAACCGTATATACATATATACATATATATATATATATATATATATATATATATATATATATATATATAACAAATTTTTGAAATGATTATTATATTGATAAAAGTGATTATCAAATGAGAAAAATTTTAAATTAATTTTAGTAATGAAGATATATTTTGTCGCCACTCGCAATATGTTTAATAATTATCGAATCAATTACAATTTTCTAATAATAAATTTAGAAAAACAAAAACAATTAATACTTTGATCCTCAAAATAATTTATCGAAAAGATCAAATGTTATGTAGAACGTCCTAAATTATTATATATGTGTATTATATAGTAAAGCTAATTAAGGATTTTTATACGTTCGATATTAATATTACTTCGGTTATTATTAAAGCTTTAATTTTATTCGTAAAACGTTTAAATTATGAACCGTATGTATTATGATAAGAAATACCTACATATATATATATATATATATATATATATATATATATATATGTGTGTGTGTCTGTGTTTTTAAATAAATAAATATGTCGGAGATTAAATGGACAGTGTGTAAAATGTCATCCCGGTTGTAGTAGAAAAAGAATTAAGTATCGACAAGAACTAAAAAAAAAATAATAACGCTAGAGTTAGTCGATAGTTGATATAGATCCAGTCCTGGTGCTGGTTCGAGTTCTAGTGGTGCTGTTGATTAGCTCCGATAAAAGATTGAAACGTAATAAATAAATTAAAATTATAACCGTTCGTAGCGAAATATCACACATGCGTATATAATAGTGGAAAATTCCATAAGACGTTGAAACAAAGATTATTTTATAGCTAATATAGATTATATTATTCGAATAGTAGGAAAATAATTTTTCTTTTAATTTTCTCATTGAAATTATCCTTTTTTTTTTTATTTTATTTTATTTTTTTATAATATAATAATACGTACGTAAATATACCGGTGCAATACGTTTTAAATAATATATTATTTGAAATTTATTTAAATCAATTTTGCCTAAAGTAAATTATTTAGTTATAACGCGCATTATTTAATTTTGTATGAGTTGCTTCTAAAAAATACATCAGAAGAAGAAGAAGAAGAAGAAGAAGAAAAATGTATTTTATCAAATTACAACGTCTACACACAAATATTTACATAGTAGAGTTCCGGCATGAGCCTCACCTCGACCGCAGTATTAAAATTAAAATAACAACACTATAGTTTAAACGTAAGTATGATAAGCGGGGGAAAATTTATAAAACCCACAAACAAATAAAAAAAAAAAAAATTACATATATATATATACAT
Source organism: Coronaproctus castanopsis (assembly GCA_032883995.1). NCBI lineage: Eukaryota > Metazoa > Arthropoda > Insecta > Hemiptera > Monophlebidae > Coronaproctus > Coronaproctus castanopsis. Next base: position 36,526,952 of record CM065054.1, on the reverse strand, counting down.
GAATATACATACAAATATATACGTACATGCATACACATATACACATATAACTTAAAACGATACAAAGGTAAAAATTGTAACAACACACATAAAAGTTAAAACAAAACAAAAATAAAATAAAAATTAAAAAAAAAATAAAAAAAAAAATAAATAAATAAAAATTATATATACACATATATATACACAGCGGAGGAGAGAAAAAAGAAAAATACAAAACAAAATAAACTCTTTTCGAAGCGCATGTAAGATAAAGCGTACAGAGGTATAAATAAGTGTTAAAATAACTTAACTATATAATTACGAATAATAACGATTGAACATATTACAAATATACTAATTTACAACAAATTATGTTTAATACGACGATGTTTGTACCTGGTATACATGAACATAAGTTGTCTGGAATCATAGTTGCCAATATTCGTTATTAGTTCATTGCTATGTACACTGCAGTTTTGAAAAAATTTGTTTGCTAATTTAAATAGCTTTGCGCAGTGGCAGTATCGTAACCTATGAAGTTCATCTGAGGTGCGATTATTGCTAGTTGAAAACTTTTACCAATACATCAGAAGTCCCAATGGATCTGATAGTCTTATCTGTAGTTGTAAATAAGGAACACATCTTCTTCTTGTTATTCCATGCGATCATCATAGCTGCTAAATATCTCTGGACACCTGTCGCAGTTGGGGTGCTAATGTTTGATACCATCTTCTCATATCTGCTTCCCGTGAACAATAATTCCACCATACTGTACACGGTGGAACAGGCGATATTTTTCTGAATGTTTACGCGTGTGTCCATAGTATTTTAACTTCGATATAAAGCACAGCTTTATTCGACATTTTATTCGGTACTTCTCTATTAGTCACGTGATCTAGGTGTGATATTTTTAGCATTCTGCGATAAACGTACATCTTTCTATTTTCTTCTGCGAGGTTTGTGTGAGAATGCAGCTTTCCATACCGTATAGTAGTAATTTGACCAAATGTAACATTGTCGTAGACACGTATATTAAGTTTTTCGTGTTAAGAATTTGTTTTCTCTATTCATGTTCTTATCTCTACTGATTGATTCGTTTCCTCGTGAATATACTGAGATATTGAAATTTTGAGACTATCTCTGTACCTTCGATAATTAATTTTTTCTTCTTTAATTTTTTATCCTCTGTTTTTCGATGTAATGCCATTTGGTTTTCGGAGATATATTTAATAAATTTACAATATTTAACGATCTTCCCTACTCATTAAATGATCAGATTACGAAGCGGTAAAAACTCGTAGGTCCGTATTTCTCGTTTGCATCGAGAATATCCAATTCGAATAAAATGTTTATCAACCGACTTTATAACGTACGTTTATTTAGTCTGGATATAGGGCGTATTTTATTTTGTAGATATAGAAATGTTATTTAACATGTGAAACGAATTGGATGTAGATAATAAACTTATCCCCCCCCCCCCCGTATTAGCGAAAACATTGACAAACACAGTATCAAAAATTAAACTCCTACAAGTATGAAAATCTTTTAAAATAAGAACAGGAATACGATTATATCCGTTACTGATTAATTGTGTTCTAGAAACAATAGAGAATTAGAATAAAGGAAGTATTCGAAAGATTAGGCTAGGAAATAACACAAATAACGTAGAAATCGATTGTTTAGTATTTACAGACGATTTAACGTTTTTTACATAAGAAAGACCCGGTAAAACAAGCAAATATTTTAAAAGAAGTAATCGAAAAGGATTACAAATTTACAAATTTATTTTGAAAAAAAAAAAAAGAAAAAAAATGAAAAAAAGGAAAAAAGGAAAGTATACAACTAATATCAGAGAAACTTCGTAGTATATGAGAACAAAATCAGAGGGGAAAATTTAAAGAGTAACGAAAGTCAAATATTTGTGAGAAATTAGTCAAATTATAGAATAACGAAAAATGGCAACTATAATAAGTAAAATGCTCTGTCCAAAACACGAAAAAAAGTATAGATTGAAATTAAGAACGAATAAATACGAAGTAGTAGAGAAAATATCGGATACGGCGCGTAAAGGAATTCTTTCGATTAATAAAATGATACAGTCGGCAGGACTAACGAAGAAGATATTCGCCACTTTTTAAAAATCAAACTACGCGAACACGTTCATTTGTCTTGACGAAATAGAAGAAGAAGACGTCCAAAATAGACAAATATTTCCAGAAGAAAAAGGGGGAAAAAAAACCGATAGAAATATAAGGAAAGAAGAACATCGACGGACGATGAAACATTATCGGTTGAAGAGGAAGAATTTTGAGTGGTCGTGCATTTAAAATAAATTCAAGAGCATGAACGAAGTAAATTGTTTCGGTAATTTTCGTAACAATGCTTAGGATAAACCGATGAGTGCTATCGTCTTAAAAAACCAAAAAAAAAAAAAAAAAAAAAAAAAAAACGCGCTAGCAATATTGCTAGTTGTACAATAATGGAAGCTTATTAAGACACGTACCCGTCTAAAGTAATAACTCCGACCGAGTTTTTTAATGGGAATTTATGCGATTCCCTAACAATATCGTTGTCAAGACAGCAGCTTCACATAATCGACGTATCCGTGTTGCAGCGATCATTGCATGTGTGTCCGCGTGTAGTTTGTCCTTTGGTCGTACACCGTTCAATTTGCCCCTTATACTAAAATTTCTAATCTACACGATCATTTAAATATCCCTTACATACATTCGTTTATTAGTAAAATCTCAAAAAAAAATTTTTACGAAAACTGTAAAACTCGATCAAAATAAACTAATACGTATAATAGGAAATTACAATATGGAACATCTACGCATACGTTATACTAAGTATAAGCGTCGTAGATTAAAACATAGATTTTTGTAATTATTAACCTATTGTTAAAGATATTTTAAGCTAAATTATGTCTAAAAACACTGCTTTTAGTTTTGTTGATTTATTGACTTTTTAATTTTTGGTACCTTCAGGGTGTGTCTTTTTTGTAGTTTTTTTTTTCATTTTTTCCTGCACTATTTCTAAAGTAATTTCAAAGTGTACTATAAGTTTTGTAATTATACATATTTAGAAGTGCTAAGGTTTATGTATAGGTACTTAGCTTTAAGTTATGAAAAAGAAAATTGTTTTCGGTTTATGTTTAAAAATATAATAAAGATTTTTTCATTTCATTTCAATTTCCCCCTAAAGGTCGTCATACTCCTCGCGTATTATAAAATATGTCGTAGTACGCATCGGTATCTTTTAATTTGCAAGTTACACACCAATTTATATCTAAGTACATTCAAGTTGAGTTTAAAAAACCTGTTATTTCGTGTATATATATATATATATATATATATATATATATATATATATATATATATATATGCCGCTTTTACGCTGGATAAGAGGGACAGCCGTTTATAAGGGACAATCAGCAAAACCCCGAAACAAACGTATGAAATGAAGGCTGTTTTAGTTCGCTTTAGTGGTACAAAGGGTCGGTTGATAGGGACAAAGATTAATAGACTTTCAAGGCAATAAATAGTGAGAGGGAGAGCCCTCTAAAACTTTTCCGTAGGTATTTGATTAATTCAGTTTGCGTAACGTAATGTTTTTCTTCGTTTTTTTTTTGTTCCTAAATTTTTACAAATATTACCGAACTAGTTTAACGTCAAATCGTCGGCGTCCGTTACATAATTTTATTGTTTCAGTAGAAAAAAACCAAACAGGGGCACATTTCTAATTTTTTCCTTCGATTTTATTTATATTTTACTTCGGTTAAATTTGATTTATTTAAATAACATTTACGGAGTACACACCGGCAACATGTCAATCATTACGTACAAAATAATTATAGAATAAAATAAAACTAATTAATAAAATAAATTATTAAACTAACAAAAAAAAAAAATGAAACATAATAATGATGCCATTAAATATTATTGAAAAACTGCATAAAATATTTGAACAGGTTTGGCACACGGAAAGGATACCAGAGGATTGGAAAACAGCGTTAATACATCCACTTCATAAAAAAAAGGAGACAAGATGTTAATAACTATAGAGCGCTCCTGCGTGTAACTTATAAGATTTTTTTCGAAAACAATTCGGAAAAGATTTAGATGAACAACTAGGAGAATATCAAGCTGGATTCCGGAAAGGAAGATCTTGTGTGTGGAACAAATGTTGAATCTTAAACTAATAATAAATTGTCAAATAATTAAAATTGAAGAATACGGTTATTATCTTCGTAGATTTTGAAAAAAGCATACGACTCAGTAGACAGACATGCTCTGTTCAGTGTTTACAGTTCGGAGTGGATGACAAGCTGTTTAATTAAAAGAAACGTTAACAAAAGTAAAATTCCAAGATCTCATCTCAGAACCGTTCGAAATAAGAACTGGAGTTAGACAATGGGCTATCGCCGCTTCTGTTCAACTGAGAATGGAAAAAATGCACGGAACAAGTGAAAATTAAAAAAAATTGTTCTTGGACGGAAGAAAACCAATCTGGAAATAGACTGTCCTGCTTTTGCAGATTATGCAAAAGACGTAGAAGATGCGAAACGACAATTAGAAATACTAAATAACGTGGCAAAAGAAGTGGGATTGAAAATCTCTTTAAAAAAAAAAAATTTATGGCCAGTCATGAAATTGTCCTTAACATAAGTAAAGTATGTACTTGAAAAATAGAAAGAGTGGTAAACTTTAAATATCTCGGAGAATTAATTCAATTTACATCTACGGATAAAAGATCAATCGAAGAACGATCGCAGAAAATGGAGAGGGCCTTTCAATTAACCGGGAACATTTATAATAAAAAAAAAATCAATCTCCATTAATGCGAAAATTAGACATCACAGTCCAGCTATTAAAACACACAGTTTATACGCGGCACAATGTTCACAATGGATTCTCGTAAGGAAATGGACCAATTAGTAAAAAAGGAAAGAAGAATAATACGGAAGAGATAGTAGGTCCTCGAAAAGATGGAGAACAATGGAAATTGCAATATGATGGAGATATACAAAAGAATCGATAAAATTAGCCATACAATGAAGAAAAGAAGAGCTGCAAAAAAAGGTCATGAATTTTCGACTTCTTCGATGGGAACCCTGAAACCATGATTCCATGGATTATACAAGTGAAAAAAGATATGGAACACACGAGGATTTCTAAGGAAGATATAAGAGACCGAAATAAATTTAAACGGAAGATCAGTTCGTTCGATGGGTTTACCACGGTGAATATGACTGGGAAAACAATAATAAAAAAAATTAATAAAAAAACAAAAAAAAACAAATTGAAGTTACGCGTGTAATGTTTCCGTGGTCCTTAGCTGGCCAAATTCGGAAAAAAAGAAGAATGCGTCTAATGAAATACAATACCTACATACAAGTACAAAAAAAAAAAAAAACACAGAAAAAGTATCAATTATACACCCATATTCCCATGTAAACAAAGTCTCCCTCAAGACACCGGTATTAACACATAGTAATACGCAAGTGCAAAAATAAAATCACATGCACATTTTCCCCTGCAAGGAAACTGTTAAACGAAGTCACGCAATATAATAGGAATTCACAATGGCAATAAACAGGACATTTTTATGACCGAAATATGTTTCGCCATATAGAACAAACTTACCGAAATATAGAATTTAGAAAAAAAAAAAAAATTATTATATATAAATTTACTATCAAAACGAATATACCGATGAATGTTTAGTACGTTATTATATGGACGCAAGGTGGATGGAAGCGATGAATTATAACCGTATCTATGTGACCTACTACTACTACTACTACTATAACACTGCGGACCATATAATAAATAATTGTCATCTATGCGAGCGTTACATCGTGCACGAACCTCAGCTTACTTATCTTTCTTCTAGCACTCGGGAGGGTTCAATATTTAGGAAATCACATAAAAAATAATATTATAAATGCGGGATAGACACCAGTTTGTAGGTAATAAATGTTCTTAAAAACTGAACTCGCATACGAATGTATTTAATGTAGAAAGGATCCCAAACCTTAGATAAGTTTAATAAAATAACTTAATTAAACCAGCAACATACTCGCGATTATCACGAAATTCGGGTACATACCTGTACATTTACGACGTAATTAAAAATTGCCTGTACGGAAATATGAATTTAGACGTTCTCTACATCGGTCATTATTTTCTCGATACTTAAAGGTGCGTTAAAAAATTCAACTCGATCGCACGGACACCGTTCGAATAGAAATTTAGCGAACAATTTTATATATGTCGTGTACGATCGTTTTAATTGACGATATCGGATCTTCCGGAAATTATAAAAATTATTATTTTAAGGATAAAATTCATTTCCGAAACAACAATAAGCATTAGTAAAGTTCGCGATTAGTGTTAGTAACAATATGGCGGCACGTTCTGGGCTTTAAAAAAAACCATCTAACAACGTTAAACTGAAACAAGGCTGAAAAGAATAAGCGCTAGAAAATGAAAACGACTTTTAAATAAGATAGTTTTTATCGTAAAGTTAACAAAAACGCACCAACAACCCTTTCATTTTACACGCGGCTATCGTCGAAACACGATTAGATCCCTGGCGCACAGACCGAAATAGGATCGATATTGTCTAAAAACAACCTAAGTAAAGTTTGACGGTCGTTTTAAGATGGTCGCCTACTATATAGCGTAACAAAAGAGCGTTTTATTTGCAAGCTCTTCAAACATCTGCACAGTACAAATAACAACTTAAAACCCTTTCGGTGAAAACAACTTTTACCGGTAAAATTATACATTTCGTACAAAGTTTTCATTTTATATACAACGCTAGACGATTATAAAGAATACGACGATGACGAATTATTATTATTGGAACACTTCACGCTCAATCAGAAAATATCTAATTAAAATTTCGCGCCCCACGTAGGCAACACCGTGAATGAAAAAGGTAATAAAGAGAAAATGTAATAATTTCATACACCCCTTTATTTCGCGCTTGGTGATAATAAATAATAATAATTTTTGTACAGAAAATAATATATATATATATATATATATATATATATATATATATATATATAAATAAATAAATAAAAGGTAAAAACTCACCGAAAGTCAACAAAAGTCGTCCTTCTGATGTATTCAGTTGAGCGTTGTTGTTAACGCTTTCATAGACCGAGAGAACTTTTTCTTTGTTCTGAAGTATATTCGTTCTCTCGTTTTGCAGGGTTTGTAATATGTACGCTGCTCCATCGCCTAATTCTTGAAACATTCACATAAAAACAAAACGAAACGAACATGGTTAATTTATATATATATATATATATATATATATAAAAAATAAAAAGGTACAATAATAACAAAAATAATAAACAAGATGAACAATATTTAAGTCCCTAATTTAAAGACGATGAATATTAATAAAATGAAAAATAAAGTCCAAAATTTAAAGAATACGGTTTTGCAAAATAGAATAGAATAGAATCTTTATTCATTCAAGGATAATACACGATAATAATGATTTAATATGATACAACAAAACGATTATTTTCTACACACTACGTACATTTTACACAACACACATATATATATATATATATATATATATATCAGTGAAACTCCTGTATAATGGACACGCGTGGGACCAAATCTCGGTTATACAGGGGTGTCCGCTAATGAGGGGTTTTAAAAAAATTCGCAGTGCATATAGTTATGTTGTAAGTTGGTATATAATGAAGGGATAAATATTTCATAAGGAAATTTTTACTTGAAAATCCACTAAAAATAAATCATAATATACATAATGTACCTAATTTTAAACTTATACACGTATTCATTTATACAGTATGTTATTCAGTAATTACGCATGTATGAGACGTATTTAATTTTATAAAAAAGAAATCATTTTTGTTTGTTTTCCAACTTGCATTTCACCATTTCCAGTTCGTGATTTATGATCAGCTTACACGTCAGTTCGTCACCTTTTCATGAATAATACTCACGAAGTCATGTTCCTACAGCGCTTCCGAGTAAGTATCCAACTTGATGAAGGCATCACATTGACGTGGTTCATCATCGACGTCTATGGAAGTTGGTTATTTTCGGCCTGAAATGTCAGCTGTGTCTTCTGATGTGTATTCAGTTTTTAAATTTTCGTCAATTTCACTGAAGTCATAGGTTAAAGCCGACCCCCCCGATGGAACGAATTTCACCAGTTAACTCAATTCGTTCGAGGCAGTCAATTCATCGTCTTCTCCTTCTGGTGTACACTCCTTGGAAAACCAGCCTTCACGAAACAGTTCCAAATTGTCCTAGGGGGAGATTTGTTTTCACGACGATGTACAAGTATGAACTATGAACGCAGAATAGTCGGATTTCAACCCTTCCATTGTTCATGTTCATATACGCGCACACTTATTATGAATTCTGCTGAGCTTAACGAATATTAATTTAAGTTTCACGTTTGACCGTATATTCAGGCAAAATATTGCATTAGCCATGCGGTATGTAAAGTCGTTCCACGGTGCTTATATTGGTGGTCAGTTTATTCTACAAACTAACTCGGTTAAATTTCGTCTTTCACGGAGATCCTATATAAGGTTGAAGTGTAGAAATATCAAGAAAACTGCGCCCGTGTTGTTTCGACCATTAGAATGACAATCTACTCTCGGTACGTATATACGTACAAATGATAAAGTCGTTACGGATATATGGAAGTAGTCCTCTGGGGATGTGCTAAGAAGTTCGATCGATAGCTGACAGACATAACGTAATTCTTCAAATTATCGTTTCACAAAAATAGCGTATTAATCCATCTAAAACTGATAGGAAATACATACCAGAATAAAATAAAGAAAATAACGTAACAGCCTTATCGCAGCTGAACGTAGGGCACAAATGCCTACTGTATCGGTAGATTATAAAGTCAATCAGAGCAATGATCCGGGCCAGACAAAATGTAATATTAATGCGTATCGCTTATCTAGAAATGACGAATCGAGATATACGAATTTCATTCGTAAACGAGGAGATTGGAACATACGAAACGGCCCATAAAACGCGGCTGCAGCAACATGTCACGGTGGAAATTGCTCGATACCAGACAAGACGTCAGGCGTCTTAAGCGACATCACCCAGTAGATCTAGTTATATGATTATGTAAATCCACATATACAATAAAAGGATACATATCAAAAAAGTTATGATCGATGGGCCATTGAAATCTATAGTCTTGACTAATAGGATTAGATTTTGTTAGATTAAGCTATTTTGTTAAATTTGATGTTTATTTAACTTAGTAGGTTAAGATTGTATCTTTATATGTATATATATATATATATATATATATATATATATATATATATATATATATATATATATATATATATAACTATTCAGAAGAAGATGTTCAATCTAACTGTTAACAACGCCGTTATTTTCAATAGGGCTAACCAAATCTGGCATATTCGTAATTTTTTCAGTTTTTATGTTACGACCGTGTTCGGTAGATTCATAATCACCATTAAACAACAATATGAATTAATAATAATAACTGCTTACTATTATTAATTATTATTATTATTAACAAGGAAGCTCGTTGATTACTTAATGATAGTGATTGCGATAATGCTAATAAAGTGAAAATATCTCGCAATTTTGTAATGCAAATTTTTGTTTGCATTCGGAAAAAATAAACGACCGCCTAAATACCGGAACGAAAAATGCCGATACTTCTTGGGGGAGTTTAGGGGACATGTTGGAATAAGTATTCCTCGCTTTTTCTTAGTTTTACGATTTATAATGGCACCGACAAATCGGGAAGTGCCACGAGATGCGTTTTCGATAAAATATAAATCGAAGATTTTGTACTCTAATTCGGATATACGCTAACTAACACATAAGTCGATATAGATTTCGTATTTTCGAAAGTTTCCCTCCAACTACGATGTGTTCTTTTTCCGGTATATTTATTTCGAGGTAAAACTCTTCGAACTTTCATCATTACTATTTCGTTTTGTTCCTCAGTTAAATGTTCTGGTTTACACTTTTAAAGTATCTAAAATATGATGATCATCCACCGTACAAACATCTAAAGATTTAACAACATTAATTCCGTTTCTTATCCGTTACAAGAGATCTCTTATACTGGGCGCGATTATTTGTAGATTATAACGTCGACTACGATAAGTATTAGAAATGTGTTTTGGACGCCGTAATTACTTCGACCTTTATAGAATTTTTCCTACACTTAAATTTTCGTCTTGTTTAATTGCACGAATTATCTTTTCCCGATGATATATTCTGTAAACTGTTTTTTAATGTATTAGACGATTATTTTACGTATATCAAATTTAGAGTATAGGAATATAATAATTATCTAGAAAAATACGCCCTCATTAAAATGTCACGACTTCGAAGGGGGTGCCAATCGATTAAAAAAAAAAAACAATATCCAATCTGAGACGGAGGAGTGAAATGAATTTCTGAGCGTTTATAATAACACAACCCGCGGGTACGTACTAGTTTTGAAGCGAGGAGTTACGCGTGAAATTGCAATTTCTTCACGCTGAATTTCACGCTGCAAGTGTAAAACGTTCATTCGGTCCTCTGGAACCCTATTAACACCGACGGCGATAATTTGCACGGTATATTTTTCTTCAAACCGGTTAGTCGATATCAATTATCTCGCTTTCAACTAGGTCGACGCGGTAGGTCCGGTTTTTCTCACGCTACCGATATATTCTAGGATTACCACGAAGATGATGATGATAATAATGGTAACGTCGGTAAAACATATATATTAATGTCTAGTTAGGAAATTGCCGTTCCTATATATAGATTTTATATCTGGTTTCACGGTACGGCGGTAATTGAAAAAACACAACTATTACCGTGTACATACTCAAACGAGAAAAAAAATAAAAATAAGACGAAAAAAAAAAAATAATAAAAAAATCTTTAACGGGAACATCGTATATCGGTTTATAAAACGATGAAAATCACAATTTCAATAGGATTCATAAACTAGACACAATCCCTATTACCTAATATATAATACGTAAAAATTGATATTAAGAATTTCCGAGGGAGGGGAAATGTCCATTAGTTAATGACACTGAACAGAAAACAGGGATGATATTATTGTGTTGGTTTTTTTTTTTCATTAATATTTACCTACCGAACTAACAATATAATTTAGCAGTATCTATGAGACGAGCATAGCATATAGGGAATAGCGCTGGTACAACCCGATAAACATGACGGCATTAGGTTTATCGGTTTTCTATCGCACATTAAATTTTAAAACGAAATTAAAAATTTTTTACGGTGGTATTATTAATATTTTTTTTTTCATTAATTTCTATTTTTTTCTTTTATATTAATTATCGCGCTGTGTACTGCAATAAGGGTCAGAAGCACGGAGAAAGGAGCTTTCAGATTATATAGGTTGCATGACTTAATAGCGAAGATATGTTTTGAAGGACTCGTGGAAGAGAACTAGGCATGTTTAGGGTGTGGGAACGAAGATTTATATATAAAGGGCGGATGATTAATATGATATGTAGGATAATTGAGGTGTTACAACGATCAGCAAATAAGCACGTGTTAACACGGCTCATGTGTAGGCGAGACAAAACTTCATTTAATTTTCCCGGTATATCACTGATGGTTGTGGAAAAAGACCAAGTGAATTTGATTCCACTGGAATGTTTTCCTGGATCCGTTGCTTTTGAATACCGGATATGAGGAGCGCTTGAATTTGGCGGGTGTTGGAATTTATAGGTCCTACGAAGCACGATAATTTTGCTGCTTTGTCAGCTTGCGCGCTGATGCCTAGATTCGCATGGCCTGGAGTCCACGCTATGCAGATTTGGTTTTTTCAACCGCGACATTAATTTTAAAAATTCGCGTCGTTTTTCTTAGTGATGCTACGTTCGACAGCATCTAGAGAGTGTGTGCAGATTAGTAAGTTTGAATGTCTAGTATCTGGCACAAATAGTGTTAAAAATATGCCGTATAATTCAGACGAGAGTACACCGAATATTGACGGAAGAGGCGTAAAATTTTCACCGACCAAAGTGCAGCCACAATTATCGTCTTTTTTAGCATCATCGGTATTAGTAAACTGTAAAGTCATTATATTTAGCCAGTAGTTAGTTGAACTTGGATAGATGTTAGGTGTAGTAGTATTTGTTTCCGTAAGCGATATGTCTGTCTAGATATTGAAACACCACGATGGTACTTTTGACGGTATCGATTGTAAATTCCTGGAAGTGAATTGAAATTAAATAAACTTGATCGGATTTTGTGATGGATAATATATTTTGCACCATGTTGATTATACACGCTGTTGATTTTTTAGGTAAGTGTCCGGAATCGAGTGTGAACGGACAAAAAATACGCTAATAAATTCTTCACACGCTATGTCTCGGCAATGATAAAGCTCTGCTAATAGAATACGAAATGTTTTATAAAACGAACACGAATAACACCTGTACTAAATTATCGTGTACTTTCTTTTAAAATGTTTCATTATGTTCGACAAATTTCTCTGGTTTTATTTTAAATTATTCCTATAATAAAATTTCATTTCAACTTCTCGTCATTTCGAATTATTTAATATTATTTTCGAACGAAGTAAATAACCAAAAAAATTACGAGAAAAATAAATTAGATGAAACGAATAAAATTAGTTTAGATAGAATCCAAAAAAAATAAAACAACACTCACGTAACGACGAAACATAAACAGAATACACACACGCAATCGTAATGTAAATAATGTACACACGAACAGACATTTTTATATCCGACATATATATATATATATATAGTGTACATATATATGTAGATACACAAAAATCGCATACGTGTAACATTTTTATAATGAAACAAACCAAAAGCAACAATAAAGGCAAACATTTCCCGGACTATTATTCTTAATATCATCCGATTTTTCCTTTAGCCCTACCATTATACCATTACCATTAAATTATACGAAACGCACGCACACTGAATTCGAATTACCTTTAACACCGATATTATTTGGGAAAAAAACGACACAACAAAAATATGTACAAATAAAATAAATGCATCTAAAAATGGACTCAGCCTTATTCAATCGCTGCAACGGGATTTTTACGAATACATCGTCTCCGAAATATAAATAAACGAACGAAAAATACAAAAACATATATACATATATATATATACATCTTCTTCTTCTTCTTCTTCTTTGCCTGTATTACATCATTGTGTTGATGTAATATATATATATAAAACACACATTTTATCATAATAGCACTGTTTACTACAGATTTACAATATAATTTCGAATTTTATTATACATACATATATATATACACACACCATGCGGTATTATTTTTATATGTTACTAATTTGTAATATTTTCCACTTTAGATTACTATATATATATGCATGTGTGTGTGTGGCGCCCGCCCTTGTGTTTTACGCGTGCCGTATACTATATTAGGCATAACTTCAATTGTAATAAGCACACCGATATGATGTTATTTGACGTTGCAAAGATAAAGATATTTGTTACTACGTGATACAATGGTATTATTTTTAAAACGATCCGAAATCCAAATTGCATCCGTATCTCACTAAAGTAATTTGCGCTTACTTAAGGAATAGAAGATTTTACGTCGAAATAAATCGCTATAAGTCTTCCGTTAAAATCCTGCTATCTGGAGTACCGTAAGTATTTTAGGTCTACTTTCGTTTGTATTTTATTTAGACGATATTCCAAAAATCTACAATTCGTAGAACTTGCTCTATACGTCGATGACACAGATCATCCACCGTACATAATCGTCTGCAAATAGGCATCGTTTATTAAGTCTAAAAATGGACTATTAATCCGCCCAAGACCGAAGCGGTATTTTTTTACACGCACGCGACCGATACTGCCGCCAAATCTAACTATTGAAGACGAGAACATTGTCCGGTCCGAGAACATTTAATACCGGATAATAAACGTTTAACACATTCGATAATCGCATTAATTAAACGTTAAGGTCGACAAAGCAATTAGTGTAATTCCAAGGAAATAATCGGGGTAAATAAATTAATCTTTTATCAAATTACTTTAATGCACATTAGATCGTTCTCGTTTGTTTAACGATCGTTTTATAACATCTTTCTTTCAAAATTTATATATAATTTACGATATCTGTTAATTATACGCTATTTAGAGGATGAATTTCTTAGAAGACGTAACTTTAAATTTTTCGACCGATTCATTTCAGGTGACTTTTCTATATGAAATAAAAATCGATAGCTCGTATAATTTGTACCGTGTATCGCAATATTTGCTGACGACGATAAAGTCGTCTTACGTTCAAGCAGTTGTCTTAATGAAGCGAACGGAATATTGCAAGCGTAAATCTCATCGCCCTTTGGTGTGAAAAGTGGAAAATCAAAATGAATGAAACAAAATCAACGCATACGACATTTTAAAAAAGGGGAAATTATTATTACGAACAACAAAATCGTACCGATTAAAACGAAGATACCGGGGGGGGGGACAGCAGGATGATGTTAAGTAAAACTAAAAGAACAGAATATAAAAGTAAGGCCTATTGTTGTGCGATTATAGTTCAATATATCTCTATCGTTTACGGTTATTTCAATATACATATTCGTTCGTATTATATTTTATCGCGGCATTATCGGCTAATCGTTTACGCGCAATATCGACGTATCGCCGTCTGAACTCAGTTCTAAATGCTTTCGCAAAGGGCGCGAACATCTTCCGGCAATATTATTCGATATTCAAAAAGCATGCGATACTGTCTGGAAACATACGATAATGATGGAACAACTACACAACTGGAACATTCGAGGATTCATTCGTTAACAGTTGAATCATCGAAATTTGGTAGTAAAAAGATTGGTCATATAATATCGAACAATCTAAGTCTTGTAAACGGAGTCTCTCGAGGTTCTGCGCGCTCGGACCGACATTATTTAATATGGACATTAATTCCATCGCCAACGAGATGCACTCTTTACGGATGATTATTCATATCATGCAAAAATACAGCTATTAGTTAGCTTTGCAAAATGCCGCTAACAATTTACTTAAATGGTCGGAAGATCACGCTTTACTTCACATTCAAAAACAAAATTAATTATTGCGGATATCGTAAATCATCAACTTAATATTAGAATGAATAATTCCCACGGTACAGATAATATTACTTACCTCGGGTTACATTTTGATAACAAATCGACTTGGAAAATGCATATAGAACAGCTTATATCGCTCACGTAGATTAAATTTACTACGCAAACTCATACTTAATTAAAAATTTACACAACCTTGATACGTTCCAAATGACTGATTTCCAGCTTACTCATCTGCTAAGTTCTTCGGATTTAATACATCACAAAGTAATTCGTCTCGTTCTCGGAGCTTTCCCCTACAACGCCAATTATCCAACTGTATTATGAAGCAAATGAATTACACCCCTAGACCTACATCGATGTCATCTTCATCAAATTTTACATACACTTACTTAGTTTTAAGCAACTATCACATTAAAAATAGCTAACGTCATGAAAGATTCAACGATTAGCCTATATTAATACAAATCTTTCATACAAAGTAAAAACGAGCTTTCTAATCTCCCAACGATGAATATAATAAATAAAATAAAGTGCGGATGAAAGTAAGTAAACACACGAATGATAAGTTTTATTAGTTGTAACGGATCTTCAGAATCGATTGGAAAATTTGGAGAAAATCATTTTGTAAAATTAATAAGGAAATCCAGACAGAAGTAAAGGATTATTATCATTATTAAAGCGATGGCATTATAAATTTGAACGATCTCATAATAAACGTACCTTTTGCTATAACGTACATTTAGGCTAATATGGAAATGCAAGTTGACGCTTTAAGTGAGATACATATATATATATATACATACATATATAAAAATAAAAGGATGATAAGGATATAAAGAAATGGAACAAAAAAAGAAAAAATTGACAGGTAAGCATATATAAAAGTGAAGTAGCGTAATAGCAGTTGCCAATGTAAAAGCTTTTACAAATATTAAATGTGCAACGCGACCAGGAAACAAAATCATGTATCATTACTACTACTAGTACTAGTAATATTATTGTTTACTGATATCACTTATTTTAAAAAAAAAATCGTACATTTAAACTTAAAATACACACCTATTCAATTTCTTATCAATTCGCTTATCCGCGAATTCATTTTTTATTCATTCAACCCATACGTACACTCACGTCAGTCGACAGATGTTTAACTGAGCTAGTTAAAGAAAACTGCGTATAAATTGAAAGAACAACCTCGATACAAATGTCCAGAAGAATAATTGAATGAAACTCCGACAGAGAGGTCAAATTTAAAGCGAGAACAATAATAGTAAATAACAATAACTATAATAATGAAAAATGAAATTATTTTCACGTACAAAATAGTATAAATGTCGATAAATTTTAACGATAGTAGAGTTATAAAATTTACTTCCGACAAAAACCACGTACGCAATTTAACAACTTTTAAGACTTGCAAACATCGGGGTTATCGTAACAAATGTCTTTGACGTAATAGCGACGGTAAAGAGATATATCGGAATCCATTATCGGGAATATAAAGAAATTACACGCGGCATGTGTTCAGCAAATGTGTGGCGTACAAGTTGGCGCAGTTGGTAATAATACGCACATAATAGTTATGTGTTAACGATCCCGAAACACAATACTGACATAAAAACAGGAAACTGTGTAACGTTCACCAACTATAAATTTGCAACGAACAACGTGTAAAGCAATGTGCCCCGAATAATTGGACTTTTTAATTACCTTAAAACGCACTACTAACGGTGGGCCATATTCGATGTCGAGTTGATTAATGCGTGATAATTATAACGCTGCTAGACGCCTATACGAATCGGCAACATGGTAACGGAAACGGGTGACGTATACCTGTTAAAAACCTATCTGAAGGATGTGCTTGCGCTTACTATTTCTATTCGCTCGCAGTTTCCTATTGGTGCGATAACGAGAGAAAATAAAATTAATATACTAGAAGCATCAAATAAGATCGATACGTCCGTTGGTAAAGCGCTGAAAAGTATTAGAGTAACGTCAGTGTGCTCTTAAATACAAAGGCATCAGATGTGTACAATCAGTCGTCACAGAAGGTCCTAGATCAGAAACTTATATTTCGCACTAGAAATATAACGGAGGAAGATGTAAAAGATTACATAAAAAATCTCAAAGAGCCAATAATGGTGTCCGAAGTCACCGCAGATCGTGCTGGCAAAACACTTCAACTGCATCCGGAACAATACAAGAAAATTTCTACAATGGGAAAGCTGTACATCAAGTGGGAGTCGCTAACATTCGTCGATGCCATCAATCCACGGATGTGTTTCAAATGTCACAGGTAACCCGGAAAAATACTGTAAGTCCTCAAATGCTTATTTAAATTTTGTCAGGCAATGTGATGAACTAAACGCTTGTTCAAACTGTGTTTTTCATAAAATTAGAACCTGTTCTAATAAAAGCAGTTTACACGATAAGCTAGGTGTAATATAAGTGTGTTAAATAAATATGCTGCAAAGGCTGATCATGCGGCCAATAATAAAAGTTGCCCCATAATACACTAAGACTTATAAAAACCTAAAATCTAGTATAGATTTCGCTTTAGGTGCACATAACGTAATGTTGATATTTGGAATTTTTTTTTTTTTTTTTTTTTTTAATGGGGATGCCTCTTTACAGCTTACCCAACGTGGAACCGTAATAATCACTAACTCATATTCTTATGAACTCGGACAACTATTATTACAGATTTATATAATTCCTTTTTTTATGATACTTCTATTATTATTACTGTTTAATTTATCGAATATTCGCATGAATTTATTTATATTTTACCTTATTCAAATGATTATAAAATTTTAAATTGTTATCAATTGTTGTTACCTTAAATACTTTATACAATTTAAATTAACACCATACTGTAATAGATTTAATTTTTTCTTTTGCAATTTTCTAAATAAGTAATTTGATTCGGATATATTAATATTTAAATTATATTCATTTAAAAATTGTTCGATTTCTTCGTACGTAATGCATATGTTGTTGTTCCCCCCCCCCTATATCTATTTCGTTTTTATCAACAACGATCACGGCTACGTCATCCACGAACGTGATAATGTTTACATTCTCGGGTAAATTTAATTTTGTAAATTCTTGAAAATATAATATTCCATAAATACGGTCCTAATACCGATCCTTGCAATATTCCTGTTACTGTCGGGTGTTTTTTAAACGTATGTACAAATCTTTACGAATGTGTACCTCTTATCAAAATAATGCTTTAATATGTTTAATAAATTGCGATCAACGTACAAATTTTCCAACAACGACATTAATTTATTTAAATTCAAAGTATCGAACAGTTTAGCAATATCCACATTAACAGCTGCTACATTGTATATCTTATATTTTTTAATCCTTTGCACGCTACCTGAAATACAACTAATTCTGCTGATTTATTTTCTAATCCGCCATATTGATCTTTGTTGATTATATTTTTATCGTTATTACATTTTTTTTTTTTTTTTAATTTCTGGGGTATACATTTATTTTACTTATGTACTTGATAGCAAAGATATTGTTCTATATGAGCTTCGTTCACACATGTTTATAACATTAATAAGATCCTACCAAATAATTATAGCTATCAGAATGATCGAAGCATTTAAAAAAACGAGTTACTGATCACCTAGTGGTTGCATTGACTTAGAAATAAACATGAATAATATTAAAACGGAACACAAATTTAATCGAGTAAAATATATTAATAAAAAATGTATATATATGAAGGTAAACAAATTGACGTTAAACAGTTTATTAAATCAACATTATATTTTATAACATCAAAAAAAGTATAATGGATTAGCATACAAATACTTTCTAGATTTAAGTGAAAAACTTAAAAAAAACAACAACATTTTACCACCTTAATATAACGTACAATTTATCTCTGGCCATGGAAGCTTTAAACATATTTAAAAAGACTTGGCCTAGCAGAAACAGAAAGTTGTATTACACGTAATTTTGCAGGCACCTATTACTACGTATTGTGCAACGTTAAAAGGATGGTGTTAGATTATAGATGAAAGAATTAGTAAGAGATCAATTTAACCATTTCAATAATTTAACTATAGAAGAAATAAACATTAGAAAAAATATATATAATTTTTTTATATTAGTAACGTAGTAATATTTATTTAAAACTTTATTTTGAAAATATTACAATTTAAGATACAATTAAAGGTATATCAAGAATGAATTATTAAATGTTGGGTCAACATCATGATATATTAAGATTAACATTATTGTATTATTGTTGTCATTATAACGATGTTAGATTATAAATGGAGTTTGAAGTGGCATAAAACTTAATTGGATTGTCGGCTTAAATTTCATACTATAAAGTGTATTTTATTCAGAAACATATTCATTCGAAAAAAAAAAAACATGATTATATATATATATATATATATATATACATATATTCTGAAAAATATGGACACATTTCAAATTACACAACTACATACATCGTAGAAATATTTCACAGCCTATATAGTTAATCAATGGTGGTTGATACGGATAACAGCTCTTCATCGATAAATAATATTAAATCTAGGGAAGAGAAATTGTACTACATGAGAAAATAAGAGAAGCATACTCACATCGGATACTACAAAATACACAGGCATAATATTTATAGGCACACAGTCAAATGTAAGAAGACAAATGTTTATATCAAATAGGCGCAATCGCGTTAAGACGGACGAGAAAAAACGCGTATACACGCGAATAATAAACACCTAGAGCAGCAGCAGCAGCGTTATCAGCAGCGACAGTAACAACCGTAATAGCAGAAGAAGAAGAAGAAGATGATGAAGATGATGATGATGCAGAACGGAAAGAAAATCAGTTGGCAGTTTCTGTGATTGATGAATTTAAAAGTCGTTGTCGACGGCTTCGCTCGGACGACTACAGTAAAATTCGTTCGCAAATAATCGAGGAAAATCTGGAAACTCTCTACGGTTGTTGCTGCTGAGGAAATGTCAGCCAGAAACAGGCTAAGAGACCGCATAGAAAATAAATACAAACACACAAGCATTTTACATATATATATATATATATATATATATATATATATATATATATATAAAATATACAGTGATAGAAGAAGGGAAGATGGAATAAAAACCAACCCCTGATAAACAAAAATTTTAGAACACACATATATATATACAGAAAGTTCGCAAAATTATGTTGGTACGGTTCGGGCGAGGGGGTCCACCAGGGTTTATTAATGGAGAAAATTCGGAAAGGACATCTCTAACAACTGTTCCGACAATCAAGCATAGCAGTAGCAGTAGAAATTCTTTTGCATATAGGGTATGCGGGCACGATAGCATTCAAATTTGAAAAGAG
The DNA here is from genome assembly GCA_032883995.1 of Coronaproctus castanopsis. NCBI lineage: Eukaryota > Metazoa > Arthropoda > Insecta > Hemiptera > Monophlebidae > Coronaproctus > Coronaproctus castanopsis. The sequence continues at coordinate 36,506,452 of CM065054.1, read as the reverse complement.
GTGTTTACAAAGTTATGGTTTTATTCTGTAACACGCACAAACCCACACAAATATATATGTATACATCCGTAGAGGCATATTTTGCAGGACGCCGTCATCCGTGTATATATATATATATATATATATATATATATATATGTACATGGCATACGTAGATTTCGAGAAGGCATTTGACTTAATAGAGATATGGGTTGTAATAGATGCATTGTATAGTAATAGAAAAAGAACATATACAACGAATTAAGAGTATATAGCAGTCTGCAAAGATGCAGATAACATTACGGGATAAAAAAAAAAAACAAAAAAAAAGGATATACACTGTCACCGAAACTTATTAAAATCTATATTCAGAAAAATAGATTGGAACTCGAAAGGTATAATAATTGATGGATAATATGTCAATTATCTTAGATTTTCAGATGATGTAATGATAAATAAAGTGTTGAAGAAGTAGAAGAGATAATAACGAAATTAAATGCATATCCAAATAAAATAGCATTAAGAATAAATTCACACAAAACAAAAGTAATGTCAAATACGAACGAGGAACTGCGAATAAAAATTTATGGCATAATTATAGAAATAGTAAATGAACAGATATATCTCGGCGGACAGAAGAATTACGACAGACAGCGGATATGTCATAATTAGCAGAAATAAATCGCAGAATATATCGCGGGTAGCTTTTGGAAAACTAAACAGCGTATTTGGAAATACCGCGATATGTTAGAAAAGAAAATTATATAACCAATGTGTTTGGCTCTTATATACGGTTCGCAAGCATGAACGTTTACAACAACAAAATTAAGGAAGATAAACACGAGTAGAGCAAGAAAGACTACTATTAAACATAAAACTAACCGAAAGCCAAATAAATGGATAAGAGAGAAGACTGGACTCTATGAAAAAACCGGCGCTGGGAATGGTGGTCAATTGACAAGAAGTAGAAACAAGGGTAGATCGCTAAACCGTTGGTGTGATGACTTAAAACGAGTCGAAGGAAAAAATTGGATAAGAATAGCTTAGGATCGTAATAGTAGACCTAGAAAATTCACACGGGATGAGTAAGCCAAATAAAATACACGGACAAACTGACAAAAGAAATAAATGAATCATCACATCGCATTCTCGATATTGGAAAAAGAACAGTCTACTGTCAACAGACCACTCCCAACAACTCCAGAAACACAAACTGAGATACTTTCAATGAGAGAAGTAAATCGAAATTTCGAGAAAATCGATGGCGACGCTGATCAGCCGTTTTTGCCTTAAACAAAATCAAAAAAACAAAAAAAAAAAATACCAACCCAGAATAATTACAAAACCTAAATTAATCACAGTTTATATCGAGATTTATTATAATTTAATTCAATATTTTATAAATCACAAACTCGTTATATGCTTTCTTGGTGGAATAAGGGACTATGTATTTTTTATCCCTTTTCCATCACATATTATGTTATTATAATGTGGAGGTCTTTGCATTTGTTCATGGACCTCTATATTTACATGTATATTTTTCTCTTTTTTCAACAGAGGGAGGTCGTTTTTTTAGTGGGTAAAAATCCCACACGCTGATTTCTTTGGAATCCAGCAGCACTTGCTGCTCTCAAAAATATATATGGAACTTATAAATATATCAGTGTCTTTTGAAGATTTTTCCCCCTCAGCTTCAAAAAAAAAAAAAAAAAATTAATCACATAGGAATTGTTGTCACTACTTGCGGACAACATAGCTTTTCGGCCGTTTGAACAAATGCAAAATTTCGTAAGCTTTCCACCAGAGGAAAAGTTAAATGCAATATACCGTTTTTTCTTTTGATTATTTAATGCGGAAAACTTGTTATTAAAAAAATTATTTAAACTCCACTCGAACATACGTGCACATAATAGAAAAGCGACGTTGCAAAACCGGAAATCGTACGGTTCAAAAGAAATTAAGGGCGCTCAATAGAGCACATACAAACACTATACGTACCTATAAACGCATACACGTCCGTCCGCGTTTTCGAGGGCTCGTAATCCGTACGTATATACATATTAGGTATACACATCGACACACACCCCAATGCATACATCCACTCCTGCGTCAATATTATATTCGCTTCTTGTCTTTACAAACCGCTTTCCAAAATAAATAAATTAAACTACAAACGCAATTAAAATGTAGCTTCTCGTTTACACGCCATTATCATAATCAATCGAAAATGTGCACTCAAGCGTACTGTGCAACGTATTATGATCATAATATTAATAATAGTAATAATAATAGTAATAATAATGTTGGAAAATTAAACTGATGAATTATAAATTAAACCCCATAATAACGAGACCCCCTAATAGCGTAATAAATTAGATATAATAATAATAATAATAATAATAATAATAATAATAATAATAATAATAACAGAAAAAATAATAATAATAATTTTAATATAAATGAATTAATAGTAAACGAATGAGTATGAAATAAAGCGGCATTAAAGAAAATCATTAAAGGAAAACCTGCTATACAGTATGAAGCTTCTCTTTGTCGTCCTCTTTTACCGACCATCAATGGCATGCTATATATATATATATATATATATATATATATATATATATATATATATATATATATATATATATGCATAACACCCACTTATGTATGTTAGTACAAGAAAAAAAAACCGGAAAGTATAGGATTTCACCATATTATAAAAAAAAAATGAGCATTTACACGTCACAGAACACAAGGAGCAGAAACGAATATAAGAACCGGCAAATTCAAACTCAACGGAAGCGGATTAAATGAGGACCCTAAACGAGTTTTTTCCTTGTTTTTTTTTTTTTTTTCTAATTTCTTATTATTATTACGGATATTATTACTAGTATTATTTTTTAATACTGTTGGTGAGACGATCGAGAAACAAATACCGGACAAGATGATGGCGTGTAACTTACTGGTTAAATAACTAACAGCCAGCGAGCAAGCCAAAAAAAAATTATTACCAGGGCAAAACGAAAATGGGCCAGGTAAGGATGATTGTTCAATCTATCTTTTTCTTGCACAGATTTTGTAATTCCTCTCTGCTTAGTAACTCTTGAAAGAAAATCGCGTTCATCTTGAAAATATTTCTCATATCATTTACAGTCGAAAAATAATTTATCCACAAGTCGTTCCTTTTTGAAGCTTTACCGAGTGCAAAAGTTACTTTAATACGTTTAAATAATTAACCGTCGTACAGATAGACGTACGCGAGCGCATTAATATATATGTATATATAAAATACGAGAGAATAGGGTTAATGATATGGACGTATATCACGTAAAAGAAATGTCAACGATCTCTGTATGATATCAGACAAATATTAAGAGAAACGTAACACGTAACCGGTTTAAAAATTCGTGCTCAGAAATTTTAGATATGCACCTTCGAAATATTTTTTTAAACGGGTTTAATATACCGAAGCAAGCGATGGAAAAATTACGCTTTCCGTCTCCCATATTCTCATTGACTGTCTCCTTTTTACTCCTCACTCAGATTGTCTTTCAACCTTCCCTCCTCACTTCCTCTTCCCATCAAAGATGAATAGTCCTCTCTAACTAACCTAGTCAAGTTCTTACGCATTCGTTGTCATCTTTGATTTAACTTACTCATCCTCTAGCCTGTAGCCTTAGTTGCTGTATACGGCACATTAATTCAGATTAATAATAATAATTATATATATATATATATATATGTATGTGTGTAACGACATCCACGTTAAAGTTATTATAGTAATTGAAATGAATTAAAACCGCAACAGCCTTTGCGAACAACAATGGACAATTTATAATAATACACAAAATGATTAAACATCAACCAGATAACGTAATAATAGTAATAACAAATCAACAAATTAATTTGCAATAGTCAAGAATTTATTAATTATTTTATAACAATAATAATAATAATAATAATTGATAGGAAAATTTAATACAATTAAATCAATATATTAAAAACGGCACCGCAGGGGGCTACTCCGTACCACTCTGGCAGTAGCTCTAACCGGAATGGGGCGCGCGAACAGCCGCTATAGATAAATTAAAAGCTGGCGAACCAATAGCGGCTACAGTTAGAAAGTCTCTGGCAGGATAATGAGATACGAGCTTTCAGATGGACGGCTTGAAGAACTGTTTAATAAAATCGATATTAACCAGTGTTAAGGTCTTACACGCTACCTCCTCGACAACAACACGTTGACTTGCGGACAGGATATTGACTTATAAAGGCTAAAGGAGAAAACTGTAACATAAAACGAAACTATTGTTATCCGGTTAGGATGTTTATACAACAGCGAAGGAAGTAAACACTAACAGAAATTTCGACTTTACTCAGGTGAGAACTACCGTTGTATATAAACCAAATTATTTACAACGTCTAATGTAAATAACGAAAAAATTCGGTGTACCCCTTAATTAAATAGGAAAAGGAAGCTAAGAATCCCATTCGTCGAAAGTCATTGCACGAGGAAAAATGCAAATATTTAATAATAAATCACATATTGTCGCTTGGAATGTAAGAAGTTCAGCGGGTAAATTGGACAATGCAATTAGAGAAATGAAACCTGTTCGAACTAGATGTAATTTTTTTTTAAAAAAAATTACGAAATATAGGACCAAAAACTGGACATGCGTTAGTGAAAATCGGTTGATATTAGGAATAAATGGTTTAGGTAATTTTTTTAAATACTCACACGATTCAATCGACGATCCAGAGGGGAATAACGTCTAGGAGATAATAAACATTATCAAAACACAATTCAGCTGGTAGTTTTTATTATTATTATCGTATCAATTACGCGCTTATTTATAGATATTCTGCATTATAAATTCACGTTCGACAGCCAGTCTTCTGCGCCTTCTTCTAGTGAATGTAGCCCAATCAGTCCTTTAGTAAAGCTATTTACTTTACACGAATTTATAAAGTGTGACATCGTTTGGATCTCGCCACAGCTGCACAGCTCTGTTTTCGACAGTTTCCATTTGTTCATTAAATATTTGCAACGACCCTGGTTGGTTCTGACGCGATTTAAGTTGCACCATGTTTTTTCTGTTGAGACCAAATCCTGGCACCCTGCTAGCCGGATTTGATATTAATTGTCCGTTTGTTGGAGTCTGCTTAACCCATATTTCCTTCCATTTCGTAGTTGCGTCGACACTGCTCTGTAGCTCGTTAGCCGTCAGCCATGCTGGTTTCCTGCTGCTGAGACGTGTAGGTGGGGGATCTTTGATAAATTTTTCTACGTGAGAGTGCATACTGTTGTATTTAGCCCATTCTCGTTTGAATGTTTCTTCTCTGCGGATGTGCGGTGGAAATATATTTGCCAGCACGGAAAGCCACATAGTAGGAGTAGATTTTAGCGTACCGGTTACTAAGCGTAGTGCTGCGTTCAGTTGTGTATCGATGTTCTTAGCATGCGAGCTGGCCATCCAAACGGGGCAGCAATATTCTGCAGCTGAAAACACTAGTGCCAGTGTAGCAGTCCTGATGAGTTTTGTCGTAAATGACGTTTTCGAGTAAATAATATAGCTTCTGGTTTAAATTGAAACGATCTCAACTGGACACTTACGATAATAAGGTAGCAGAGGGTTTATACTCAACCGCAATTTAACCCCTCAATTTCATCGAGTCTATACGTGTGCTTTAAAAGAAGACACAGCGTCATCGACGTAAAACACAACTTGTACGTATTTTATGGCTGGTAAATCGTGAAAAAACAACCTAAACTGCAGCTATGCAAATTCTGTTGGAAGACAAAAAAAAAAAAGTTTTCAATAGTTATATTACCTAAATATAGTGTTAATTAGATAAACATTATTTTTCATCCGATTTTCACCTTTTAGTCACTTTAATCTGGTTTTAAACGTGTAGACAACAAAATTTTCTTTATAAAATGATACAAATACATACATTCTGAAGATAATGGATTTATGAATATTTGAATAATACCCGAGGGTAGAGATCTTAAATAATCTTTTTTCCGGTTCGAATTAGATACACTGACACTAATATGATCTATCGACCCGTCTAGGTCACGATAATCGCAAGTCCAGCTATCAATAATTCCTAAACGGCGCAGGTGAAACGGTATTGCACGATGATCAAAACGTAATCTGCACATCGTTTTTATGTACATATTCTTGTCCGCAGATTCTTATTGACAGTATGTTTTACTAATATATAGGGTTTTCCCTTTTTGTTGTGTTTCTGTCGTATATATTTGTTCCTATTGTTTATACAACCGATCCTTAACAACCGGAATATAATCTCCCCGGTTTAGATTTATCTGCCTAGCCTCGTTTCCATAAAGTCCGCATGTTACTATTATTCGGTTCACTTGTAGTAACGGCATCAACACTGTCTCGTTCCAACATGTCCTGTAATCCATTTAAAAACCACCTTGGTGTTTATTTTTTAAGTTTATTTACTAATTTTCTAATTTCAATTTCTATTGTCTATGTTACTAACGGATTAATAGTTTGTAGTTTATTTGGTACTGATAAGAGAGAGAGAGAGTCTGTCGCTATTAAAATATCTTGTCTCTACTTTTTTTTTTTTTTAACCCGGTTTAACGTCATCATTATCGCGTATAGTTTTACTATATACGAATATCTGACCTATTCCAACTTTTCCATATTTCTTTATTTATGTTATAAAAAGCTGAAGTATACGGTCCTTCATCTATAGAACCGCCTGTATAGATTATTTCAAAATTCGCGTATTTTTCGCTAATTACTTCATCGAACTGTATGTCATTTAAAATTTTGTCGTTCAATACGTGAATATTATTTTCACTCATTTTAACGTATAAAGTGGGCTCCAAAGTTTTTCCCATTCATTTTTCGGTTTTGCATTGGATATTATCTTAATCGTGAGTAATTAAGGAACCTAATCAATAAAGGAGGAATGTTTTTATGTATCCAGTATTTATTATTCATATTATTATTCGATGTTTTAATTTGTTTCATAATTATATGATATTTTCTACTTAATTTTCCAAGAATAATTTGTCTGCTACGTATCGTATTCTTAATGGTTATAGATGGATCAGATGTTTCTATCAACACATACACTGACACGAAGTTGATATCATAGCTGTTATGTATGTTCTCACGGTTCTATTTTGTATTGTTTGTAGCTTTCGAATACTCCCCTATAATACGAATACGCTATATATAATATATATATATCCAACCAAATGGTGTTGAAGAGAGAAATAGGAAGAAGATATATATATATATATATATATATATATATATATATACACACGCATGTCTGTCATATAGAAATATAATGAAAATTATCTACAGTTAATGTCGATGTATCGTAGAGTAGTGATTTTATGAATTAATAAAACAAAATTAATCACTATAAAAATGTTTCTATTAGTGCAAAGCTTTTCGACAATCACGTCGTTATCAAGCATATACGATAAGAGTTTCCAATTTTATTGTTACGCTCGAACTTTTATTGTATATGCTTGATAATGACGTGATTGACGGAAAGCTGTGCACTAATCGAAAATTATTTGCATAATAAAATAAAATTCATAATTTTACGTCAAAATTTTATAATGTACAACTGGAAAGAGTTAAATAAACCGGTAGAAGAAAATAACTTTTTCCGAATTACAAATCGATTGACGTTAAAAACGATCAATATAATAAACGCAACGGCTCACGTGTGAGCATTATCTGCAATATGTAATAAAATTGCTGAAAAATTATCGCAGCTTTAGAAAAAAAACTATGTATCGGGGGTAATTAATTTCTACAAGATTATATCGGAGTCGATTGATTTGTGTAATTTTTCCAGTTATATCGGAGATAATGTTCGCGCGTGAACATCGAATTTATTAATATTTTAGAAAACTTCCTTCAGCCTAAAATACACTTCGTATCAGATTACGGAATATGATAGAACGATTACTGACAAATTAATAAAGCGGATAACTGAACGTTATGAATTATTTTAAATTGATTCATATTCCAAAGCAGATTTTTGTCAAAGTTCAAAATCATTCGATACAAATAAATTAGTAGATAATAAAAACGTTTATTAATCTGAACAGAAAGTGAGAAATAATGTAAAATTAATGACAAAAAATTGCATTTAAGAAATCTATAAGTACCAAAAAGAAATATATATATATATATATATATATATATATATATATATAGAGGGTGATCCAGAAAAGACGGACGGTTTTGTTTTTCGAATAGCGCAGTTGGAAACACTGCTTCAACGCAAAATCGCGTACTCCACGTTTAGTATACACACTATACACACCAGAGATTAGTTTACGTCCAGTTTCAGTTATCGTGCCATCGTATAAGGAGAAGGAGCGTGCGTTTTGCTTGGAACGTTATTTTCGGCGTGAATCAATCACGACAGTGAGAAAAGAGTTTCGAAAAGAATTAATAGTTACGCGTTGTAAATCTGTACCACCTAACAATTCAATTTTAAGGTGGGTTGAAAACTTTCGAGAATTCTGCAACGGATAAAAAAAAAAATGGTTCGTACCCCACAAACATCGATCGAGTTCGGGCAGCAGCACTCATTCATAGTTCCGGCTGCTCGCAGTCATGCTGCTTCTTTAAAACTATCCGGAGAATCTATTAGGCGTATATTGCTGCACTACCGAAAGAAGAGTTTGGTAACCGCGTATTATCGCGCCGCACGGATTTCGCTTGGCCGCCACGATCGCCATATTTAACCGCTCCAGATTTCTTTTTTTGTCTGGATACCTTAAAAGTCGCGTTTACGAAACACGTCCATGAGATCTGGAAGACCTGAAAACTCGGATTTCTGAAGAAATTTCAAAAATTCAGCGACCTATGCTCGAAAAAGTCTTCGAACATGTTGTAAAAAGACTGAACGAATTGCGAATGGAGATTATCTGAACAATATTGTGTTCCTTGTAAGCCAATCTCTCGTTTTCCTGTTTTTAAATAAAATTTCATGCAAAAATTTTGGTCCAGTGTTTTTTGAGTTATTCAAAAAACAAAAACTGTCCGCCATCACTGGGTCCCTTATATATAAGCATTGATGCATTGATTTTTCACTACTTAGCGCACATACATACATCTTATATATATATATATATATATATATATATATATATATATATATATATATAGATATATATAGAGAGAGAGAGAGAAATATGTATAGTTACATACATATATATAATATGGGCCCGTATGCATCCGCGTGTAAAGAAAAACGAAACGATATACAGTATACGCAATGTAGAGAGTACTCAAAACTTTCAAAACCCTTTTCGGATGGAAAATTTTGTTGAAATTCCTGCTTTATCTTATGAACGACATGATGGGTAAATAACAACTGTTGGCTTTGTGGAAACCCGGAGAATAGGAAATAGCAAATAACATTCGCAAAGTTCGAGATCTGCGTACGTCCATTTATATTATGTATGAAGTACTAGTTCCCTATAACATGACTACTATTTTTTATTTGATAAAACAGTGGATATAATTCTACAAATGAATTAAATATATGTATCATATTTTTTACACACACACACACACACACACGGATATATATATATATATAAATATATATATATATATAAATATATATATATAAATATATATATATAAATATATATATAAATATATATATAAATATATATATATAATTCGTATTATATAAAATGAAACGGCCGCTAGAAACGAATCGAGGTATTTACAATTCGGTCAGATTCGTATACATCCGAAAATCCAGTAAACATTCACCGATATATATCATCATTATTAATGCATCAAATGCTTGTATACTCCAGGAACAGTGTGATTTAGTTAGTGCGCCTACCGTTCTTAACAAAGCCGTGCTTGTAACCATCAACGTCATTAATGTTTACGGTGCAATGTTTCGAAATATAATGGAAATAAGATAAAACGACCGAAATAAAAGTACTAGAAACACTGTATACAAAATATGAGACTTAAGTATATAATAACAATAACAATATATTTATTTCAACACAAAATTCTATAAATCATGAAGAATTTATATTATGTACATAATGCCAAGTATCGTTAAAGTAATCTTAGCAGCTAAATATAACCAATTTTACAAAATTAAAGAAATAATCAAGAAAATAACGGTAAAATAAAAATAGGAAAAATTAAAAAAAAAAAAACAAAAAAAAACGATTAGCTGGTATATTAAATTTAGTTTAAGTTGTATATAAATAAATAAATAAAAAAATCGTAACACAGATCTGATCGTATACATTAGAAATCGGTGCTTAATACGACGGTGCTTATATCTAGTGTAACGCATACTGGGATCGAGCATAATCCCCGATTACCTGAACTAAGTTATTGTCACGATACATTTACCATAAAATTTCTTCGATAATTTATAAATATGATCAAAAATATGAGGAATATTTAGCGTGGAACGAGTCCATCGAAGAAGCATTTGACGATATTCTGCAACACCGGTTTTGCATTACCTGAAGTTTTTTGTAAGAACTAACCGACACTGAACACCAGACCGGACAAGCGTAAACAAGGTCTTATAATGGTAGTGTAAATTAATTTCTTGTTTATTGAATAAAGATGAGAACGGTAACTGAAAATTGGTGCAAATATTCGAATGGCTTCGCATCACCGATAGATTTATTAATGCGCGCGTTAAATGAAAAACGAAGGTCTAGAGTAATTCCGAGATAGTTAGCCTGTTTCTGCCAAATGATGCATTTACTATTAACAGTAATATCAGGCAGAGAATTTAGTAAAGAGTATAGCGTGCGATTTCTCGGTATTTTATTTTAGCCGCAAGCGTTTAAAGTAGTACCTGCCGCTTTTTGTAACCTATTGTAGAAGGCATCAGTTCGGAACGATGTTCGAAATAGGGCCAAATCGTCAGCATAAATAGCCGTATGGTCGAAGGGTGTATTGGGAAAATCGTTTAATATTAAAAATAGGTAAGGACCTAAAATACTTCCTTACGGAACACCAACAAAAAGAGTTGTTGATTGTAAATATAAGTGATGAATGTAAGACGTCCTATCGCTTAAATAGGACCTAAAATTAATTTAACGAGAATTTAATTAATTTGCGCAAAATCCCATTGTGACAAGCTGTAGCAAAGGCTTGTCCTTATTAAGGTTGAAATTGTCGGTGATGAAATCAGTTATTCTGTCAACTTGACGTACTGTGGAATGACTAGCCTGAATAAGTAGAGTCATCGAAAAGACACAGGGTATTAGGAAAAGGATAATAGGAAAGGAAAATAGGATAAAAGGAAGGAAATGTCACTATTACGGTGTGACCACTTAGCCTTTGGATAAAAATACTGAAGAGGTAACGGTGCAAGGTTTTTACGGCGACCTAGATCCACCAAGAGAGAGAGATAGTCCTAACATTAATGCAGATTTTTAATAGATAATTCCTCGAGCTTCCCATCCGCATCTGTGGGTTTTTTACGCTGTCACCACTGGAATTACCAGCGTGAGGCTTCCCGCAAATGGCGATTCTTGATTCATGACTACTTATTGGTTATTCGCATAACTGTAGGCCATTCTACTATCCGCCACCTGCGTAAGTGCTCCGATCCGGTTAGAACTCCGGCCCGGAGATGTACAAAGTACACCGCCGGCGAGGAAAGGGGACTCGAAAATGCGTGTCCATAAAACGGAAATCTCAAAAATTGAAAAAAAGAACAATTAAAACTAAATGATTTTTGAAAAGATGATTTGATGAAAACAAAGTAAATATATATACGATTCGGAGATTTTAAGATATTAATCGACATTGAGCATGCGCATTTCTCTGAATTCGCCGGACGATTTGGCAACTTTTTGCTCGATTAAAAAGTAATTTCGAAGAAAAATTTCTACATTTGTCGGCCGATGTAACGTATTTCCGGTTCGCCGATAGTTTTACGCCATTTTCATGGAGAACACAACTAACCGCTCGAACACCATTCCGGTAGCGGACAATTATCGCGACGATTGTCGACGAATTTACATAACGTCAATACGTTCGGACGTCTAAACATCCGTAATTTCCGCTTCGCGCTTTAAAAGTTCGTTTTCGGTGTTAGCACGTTTTCCAACGAAGGAAAAATTTTTATACTGGTAACATAATTAAACTTTTCCGGATAGGTTAAAAATAAGGCAACAGTTTATAAAAACAGATTCGTCTTTGTCATATATATCATATATATATATATATATATATATATATATATATATATATATATATATATATATATATATATATGATAAAGTCTTTGTTTTTAAAAATCGAAACTATTGCTTTATTCGGAAACTTTTAATTGTTTTACCAGCAAAAAAATGTTTCCTTCGTCGGAAAGCGTACTAATAGCGAAAACGAATTTTTAAATCGCGAAGCGGACATTTACGGATGTTTACGACGTCCGAACGTATTGACGTTATGTAAATTCGTCGAAAATTGTCCGCTACCGGAATGGTGTTCGAACGGTTAGTTGTGTTCTCTACGAAACGACGTAAAACTATCGGCGAATCGGAAATACGTTACATAACTTGAATTGTTTTTAGTTGAATAATCACGACTATTATCAGTATTTATTTTACATTACCATAGCAATAACTTTTTTTAATTTTCGAAATTTTTATTCGAGTAATTTGTACATCAAATTCATCGTACGGGATTGATTGTGTCTTCATCATGTTCCAAACGTAAATCACTAACGAAACGACTGATAATCGTAAGACGGATGTTGTATCACCACTTGCCATCAGAACGAAGCTATGCAGAGAATTTGTGCAGTTTTTCCAATCATCATTTATCATTGAACCGAAGGGTGCGTTTCCTCCATTCCGATCTATTTTCGGTCATCCTTTTCAGATCCTATATATTTGGTATCTTTAATTATCTTGTTTATATAATCGTTCTTCGGTCTTCCCTTTCATTTATTCTTTACCGGGTTTTCCTTCAATAATCAATTTCAATTTATTATCGTGTCTCGGTAGATGTCCCACCATCTTTGATCTACGTCTTTTTATATTAATTCACGTCTCTGGCCGATCATGTTCAGGACTTTTTCGTTGCTCTTCTTCGCTATCTTCATCCTTAGCATCTTTCTCCACAGCCACATCTCTCCTACCATCAACCGGTTTTTTTATCAGCTTCGTTTATTATCCAGGATTCACACCCATATAGTAATATACTCAATATATCGACTTTTCTACTTTTCTCAGTTCTATGCTCACATTTTTACTACTGGCGAACTGCATGTTTTTGCATGAATGCATATGGGCTTATTCTGCGTTTGATATCTCTGTCGGTTTTCCCATCTTCCGAAACCATACAGCTCAAATATAAAATGCTTTTTTGACTCTTCTAATTTGTTTATTATTTAATAATAGGTGTTTCTTTTGCGACGTTGCGGTTCTTTCGCATATTATTAATTTAGTTTTTGTTTCATTTATTTTCATGTTGTATTCTTCCAAGTGTAGTTTCGTTTCCTGCAGTGCTTCTTTTGAAGTTCTTCTTCAGCTTGAGCAACAATGACATATCATCAGCGAATCTTATCATATTTATGTATTCACCTTGAATTTGTATCCCAATTTGTTTATTCCTCGGACTATTTTTTATTGCGTTTATGGTTTTTCTATGTATATATTAAATAACGTTGGTGAGATAACGCAACCTTGTCTCACCCGTTGGTTTATTCTTATTTCCTCTCTGATTTTTCCTATAATCAATTCAGCTGTTTAATGATTGTGGATTGTTTGGATTGTTTGTACTTCTGCCTCGGATATATCGATTCCAAGCAGAACCATGAACATCTTATTCCATTTCGCTGTATCAAAAGCTTTTTCTAAATCTAAAAAGGCCAGAACTATTCTATCGTCTGATTCTAACTGTTTTTCTATTATGAGTCTTAGTGTTAATAGTGCTTCTGTTATGCCTTTTTGTTTTCGCAATCTATACTGTTTAATATTATACGTGGCCGACATTTTTGAGGTATGCGACAGTAAATTTACTATTCTGTAATTTTCGTATTTGTCCGCAACGTGATAAGAACATTTATTTTACAAATTGCAATTTTCTTCGCGTAATTACGAAGTTGTTTTTTATTTATTTCGTTCATTCGGGATATATAAGTACCGATTTCTCTTCGCAAATAGTTCGATTTTTTCTTATTATACGTTATCATCCTCGGTTCATTTGATCTTATTTGCAGGTGTACCGTACGTAGTGCTTGTCAAAAAGCTAGTCACAGTTCGCTAAGATGGTTGTCACATCGGACAACAATGTATAGATTTCGAACAAGTTTTACCCGATCGTACACCTATCAACCAAGTAACCACCGTAAGTGTATTATTATGTATTATCAGCCGGAGAAAATTAGCTTCGAATTATATATATTATAAAGAGAAAATAAGTACAATCATCAAATGTATTTACTTAAATGTACTTATGTTTGTTTTTTTTACCTTATAAGTAGTTTTATTTAGTTCAGTTCTTCTATGACTTATTCATATTTTCGCTCTGCATCGATTTTCTTGAAAATTTACGAGAATACGTACATTACACGTCTTCTGAATAATTACACGATACGTATACCATATTTTCTATTTTCCTACCTATTTTATCATTTATTAAACACGATCGAGATCTTTATTATACCGACCTGTATCAGTTCTTTTAACAATTTCATATATTTCTTCACCACGTCCTAAATAAGGTGTAAACAAAACTATTGACTGTTTATCGCGGATATCTTTTTCTTCTTCTTACGCAGTCTCTGAACGAATTTACATGATATACGATTTAGACACCTGCTACTCTTAAAATCGCTTCAGAGTCACATAGCGGCTAACGACGTAATTATTCTATCCGCGAATTCCGCTTCGTACCTCCTTCTGCAAACATCACTTTACACCACTTTCAGTGTTTCCTACCTCATGACATGTTCCACGTAGCTCATATTATGCTCCTTAATTGTTGCAAGCGGCATATTTTTCTTATCAGATCGCCGAAAAACTTCCGCATAAATCAGTAGTTGTGAAGGAATTCTTGATCGCTATGAAGACTACTCGTATCTGTCCAATTGTTGAATGTAATTATGCTGGTCTATCTCATTAACTACGGTTATCCCAATTAGTCGTATAAATGATCGGTACGATTTTCTTGGAAAACGCCGTTACTTTTAATTAATTAACTAAAAAAAATATTGACACAAACTGTATCGATATTTGTATAATATACTCAGTTTCGATTAACGATTCGCACTTTACCAGAATTACCTTACGGCGCTAAATATCGATGTGTATTCGGTGGGGCGGAACCGATTGACGCGGGTGTCGTATCATTCGGTTTAACTTGTCCAACTCCTGGAATCATTTCACGACCTAAAATTCCGGAAAGACAAGACCACATATACGTTCCGTTATCGGTACGTTCTTCGGAAACCAATAAAGATTTCGTGAGTAGAAATTTCGCTTATTTCGATTGTTCTGTCCACAAAAAATGCCACGATTGCGTCGCATCTAACTGGGCCTGCAATTGGTGTATATACGAAAATAAATATACTCACAACGTTAGACAATGCCAAACAACAGTTACCAGCGGCGAAAGCACTTTTCCGTCCTTCTTTTGCAAGTATTTTCTACTTAGGTCGGTCGAGAGTCAGCTTTTCCCATCCACAGTTCAGTGCAATACCAGCCTTTTTTTTTTAGATCTTCGCCAAAAACATCCTTGTATGGCAACAAAGACCGACCCAGTGGACGCTTTCCGCATTTTAAGATGCCGTATAAAATCCTTTTGGGCATGCGACCGGCATCCATGTGGATTGTATAACAACCCATCTGGCTTGCCTCTCTGCAACTAACTGAGAAACTGACGCCGATGAAGCGGGGCTAAGTACCCGGTCGTACAGTTTATTTGAATGATTTTCCTGGGACATATGTAACGTCTTTCCCGCTTTGTTATTAAAGGCCACGTCTCGCTTGCATACAGCAGTATTGGAAGTATAATCGTCTTGTATACTGCCAGCTTTGTTAAGCCAGACAACTCTTTATTGTTGAATACCCTTCTTGACAGTCTACTCTAAGCCGCGTTGGTGTTCATTATGCGCGTACGATATCTCGAAGTCGAGGGACACATCCCTACATACAACATTCTCGAAATATTTAACCGTGTCTACTGCGTTCAATTTATTTTTATTCAACCAAAAGGTGTGCGCCTTGGAACTGATTTTAATCATTTCCCTTAATGTTGAGCCCGAAGTACTCATAAGTTTCTGCTATTTGTATTAACATTTCTTTTAAAAAAGTACTTAATCGATATTATTTAGAGCAATATCATGTGGAATACATATAGTGGCTTAACGTATCAGTATTTTCCAAATACTTATTTTATTCCCAATTATTATAACACACAATTTATTACTGGACATGGTAGTTTCAAAACTTATTTAAAACGTTTTGGTATTGCTGGAACTGATAACTGTATTCGATGTAATTTTGCGGATACGGTTTATCATATCTTGCAGGAGTGTAATTGTAATGATATTGTAATAGAATGTAAAGCAGAAGAATTGGTAAATAGTAAATATAAATAATTCAACATGTTAGCTATTGAGGAAATAAATGATAGAAAAAATTATAATTTGATATACTAAGATTTAATGTTCTTAAATTGTTATTTTCACTATTCATTTTAGATGATAATAGTATTATATCGAATTAAAAATGTAAGTTAAGATTGTAAATGGAATTTAAGTTTCATAATATAAAGTTGTATTTCTATAAAATATACTATTTTTGAAAAAAAAAACAAAACATTTCTTGCAGTTCCTCTGAGATCGCCTATTACAATAACAGAAACATTTTGCATATTATACCTAAATCACAGTCTAAATACTTTCAAACAGTAGAGTACCGATTAGCACATAAAATATTAACGTTAGATTTACCTAATTGCAACTCGATATCCGACGTATCTAGACATTTCAGCGGTATAATAACGGTAAAACGTACTAAGTTGTAAACGTGATATCCAGGAAAATTACATACATTGCTGAGTTTGGTTTCTGATATAGCGACTATATCGATGTGATACACGGAGAGAAAATGAATGAATTCATTTATTTTAGGAAAAAATGAATTAGCGTTCCAGGTAACTAATAATGTGATTTAAAAATGAAAAAGAAACTTAAAACGATAAACCTTGTATAGCAGTTTCAATTATTATTAAAATTTTTGTGAAAGAATCCGCGTTTTTGGATTCTGATAGATTTCTACTAACATCTTTCCAAAAAAAAAAAAAGTTTAGCGGACCAATCGCATGATTATTAACTCGGCTTCGTTTGAATCATTGTTGCCTACCTGTTCATTTGCACAGAATTGGAATGGCTGAAACCAGCACCTGCTCTCACCCGGACGATACCGGTATGATTCTGGATTCGAATCATTTGTTTTTTAACTGTTCCTCGTACCGGGCAGAACAATCGCGTTTATTTTCTAGGCTTATATATTTAGGTCATCGGCCTCCTTATATCATCTTAAGTTCATTACTTTGCTCGGAAAATGCTTGTATATATTATTCTTTATTTCAATTTATTCTAGAATGTAAAATTTCTTTATAATGTTAATTTTTTTTTTGTTATGTTTTATGTTTTTCACGGACAGAGATTGGTTAATGAGTCTAATTTATAATAATAAAAATAATAATAACAATACTGTAAGTATCCTAGTTAAATTTAAGTCTCTGAAAATATTTATTACTTCTGCAAAATATGAGAGCATACTATCGTTTGTAGAATTTGTGGAATTATTGCTAGTGGCCTCAGCGTACGTTCTTGAGTGTGAGGTATTTAAATTGCTATTATTATTATTATTATTATTACTAACATAATTCTTATAGATACTACGAGTATCGCGTACAAAATTATTAGATCAATTTTTATTAATGTTAATCGATTTGCGAATACGCGAAAAGGACAACTCTCCTTCTTTCTGGCCTCGCATTCGGTAGAACTTGCAATATGATTTAGACTACAGTTCGCACACTTTGTCTGAGGAGATGTGCAATGACGCCTCTCTGTGCTCAAGTCCACACTTTAGACATCTACGAGGCATGCTACAATTGGATGAGATATGTGCGTACATCTGACAGCGATAACACTGTAGTGCTCCTGTTCTTGGTCTATATTTCCGCCTAAGATACTATGCAGCTATCTATCATCTTAAAATTAGTTAATTTTATAATTTCAATATCATTCGCGAAACTAAGTAAATCGGTTGAGCACCATCGTATTTTCGTTTTAATTCAGATATAGCGAGAACTACCATCGCCGCATTAGAATTTCTTGAATCGTTAAAATCGATCGGTAAGCCTTTTAAAATCATTTTTACAGGTTTACGGTCGGATAGGAGATGCGTATAAAATGAAACGTTTTTAACTTTTAACGAATTAACTAGCGAATCGTCATCTGTCGTTAAGTGGTGACGTAAAGAAAGAATTTATTTCCCCTCTCACGTACTTTAAATTCAGCCTTATAGATTTTAAATAAGCAGTAACTTCTCCATAAGTTTTGTACGGCTTGTTAATATCTTGCCCGTATTATCGAATAAAACGGAATGCGTTCCACTTTAAGAGCGGCAAATCGATTAATAGTATTATTAAGAATTATTACCGGGCGATAATTTACGTTTTTTAACTTTACGTTTGTCCGGTATATCCGTCTTTGGTATGTTACCATATCTGCGCTAACTTTTATATCAGATAATATTTGTGTAATACTTGGATGGGCGAGGTACATCGCCAATATACAAACACTGTGAATTACATCATGTCTGCGTGTTTTTGTCGGTGAGCGAATACAGCGCGACATTTATAAGGGGAAAAAAAAAAGATAACGATAATAAAAAACGCTGCCTAACGGCAGACATCACCGAAGTAAAAACAACAATGTAGGTAGTGCTAATTAATAAAACCGCGTTACTAGATGATAAAAATCGATCCGTTTATAACCCTTTCTGCGACAAATATACCAGGATAGCAAGTCTTGTATAGTTATGTAGTGGGTGGCGTTCGTTGTTTGTTATTAAATTGATATTTTTGTGAAGTGAAACTTCCATTGACGCGTTGTATATGGGGACTTAACCCGCAAAACGAGCCGGCGAGCCGATTCGAATTCTTTCTCTCGCGCATGAATAACTCAAAAACCACTCGCCCAACATTTTTGAACGAAATTTTATTTAAAAGTAGTTAAACCAGAGATTAGCTTACAATCTCATTTGTGAAACACAATATCGTTCAAATGATTTGCAACGATACATTCATTCCATCTTTTTACAAAATTTTCGTACACTTTTCGAGTATAGGTCGCCGAATTTTTGAAATGCCTTCAGAAATCCGAGTTTTCAGGTCTTTTAGATCACGTGGACGTGTTTCCTAAACGGTAGTTCTTAAGATATTCCTCTCCCCTAAGAAAAAAATTGCGTAACACTGAATTATTTACGAAACTCTATTCGCCTGTCGTGATCGATTCACGCCGAAAATAACGTTCCACGCAAAAAGGCGCGCTCCTTCCCGATAAAGGATACTATGAGAACGAATCTCTCGTATGCATATTAAACGCGGATTGTAGCAGTTTTACCAGCGGCTCTATTTAAAAAACAAAAGATCTACCCTATATAATTGGAAACAATTAGTAGAAGAGATCTTAGCTTGAAAAAAATCAAGAGGAATTTTAGCTTCAATAATAATAATGGCGTGTCTTAAGTTCAACAGCAACTGCAGTATGACGTCATTTCGACGAATTTGGTTTTATCCGATGGCAAATTTCTATAGCAAAAATTAATCTCAGGAAAACGGGCGTGTCTTAAGTTCAACAGCAACTGCAGTCGACGAATTTGGTTTTATCCGATGGCAAATTTCAGGAAAAATATATATAAATTAACGATATTTTTGTTTTATGTAGACTTCCCACTTGCGGAGCCCATTCAAAGGTGCGGGTTTGGCGAATTTTAGTCGGATTTGGGCGAAACTTTTTTTGTTTTACTCGTCAGAGCCCCTGCACTATTTGAACGGTATTTAATCACAATTAAACCCCAACAGCTTCCCAAAAATAAGCACTACCCCCGTTGGGTAGCAACCCCCTTGGGTAGCAGAGGCGGATAGAACCCCTAGTTACACTAAATAAAAGTTATTCATTTATTTATTCATTTCATCCATATATATATATATATATATATATATATATATATATATATATATATATATAAAATATACATATATAGCATGCGTTACGCTAAGTATAAGCGTTGTTGTAGTAAGCACCGATTTTTAGCGTAGCATTTGTATTTAACTAGTTCTTAATATATATTATACGATTTTTATACATGTTAAATTAAATATAATGTACGACTTTTTTATTTTTAATTTATCTTATTGTTATTTTACTTTTATTTTATTTATTGTTTATTCATTTTTGTAAAGTCGTTTGTTCGTATTTAGCTGTTAAGGTAATTTCAAATATACTTGTGGTATATGTTTATGCGCATACAAATTATTCAAATGTTTTGGAGAATTTCATATCGAAATAAATCCTTTTGTTCCTACTTTATATTTAATTTAAAAAAAAACACCTAATACCAAAAAAATGGTATCCTCAAAGTTGCTCCGAATATATATATATATATATATATATATATATATATATATAATTTTTTTGTTTCCTTTTCATTTAGAACAGATCAGTGTGGTCATCTACTAGATATTTTAATCTGTTCCCGACACGTGCTCATTAGCATGATCTCGGACCGATGAAAATTAAATTAAATTCGTAAAATATGTCCGTACATAAAGGAAATAAACACAGGGGATTACTGGTTTTATTAAGTTTAAACGTACGACATTTCGAAACTCGGATGACTGCTCTTAAAATCGAAACGTCTTGAAATAACGCCTAATCATCGATATTATCACACTTTTTCAATCTACCAAAGGCACGTCCTTAATTTTGGTCGAACTTTCGAAAATAAAACCCCGTCATAATTCATGTAATGAGAAAAATATTCGTTAGAATTGGTTCATTTATGGGAGTTATCTTTCGTTTTATTTTCTAACCACCAAATAAATATAGCAAATTTCTTTTATATACATACATATATATATATATATATATATATATAAATGCGCGTGTGGGTGTGTAAAAAAAAAGGTTTTTAAGAAGTTTTTTCAAATATTATTTTACGTCGAGCTTTTACCCACCGTGCCATGAATAAAAGGGTCGAACAGAAATTATTATTATTATTGAAACTATTATTATTATCATCATTAGTTAATATTATTATTATTATTGTAAAAGAAAATTTCCTTTGGTTT
The DNA here is from genome assembly GCA_032883995.1 of Coronaproctus castanopsis. Lineage (NCBI taxonomy): Eukaryota > Metazoa > Arthropoda > Insecta > Hemiptera > Monophlebidae > Coronaproctus > Coronaproctus castanopsis. Next base: position 36,485,066 of record CM065054.1, on the reverse strand, counting down.
TCTATTTCACTTTGTTTATTTATCTACTTATTATTATATTTAGAAATACTCTCTTGAAGACAACTTTATTTTGTATTATACATATATATATATATATATATATATATATATATATATACACACACATATATCAGCCGGTGCTGGCGCCAGAGACCGATATATTTTACCCCTAATGTAAAAATCGAAATTGCACCATCGTCCAGCCACGGACTTAACCGTTTCTACAACAGTAACGCACTGCACAAGGAAAACGTTTATACATTTTTCGCCAAGATGCCTCTCGGCCAAGGACAAACGACACAGCGAGTTAGCCGATTTTCTAGCTATTTTATTTATTTTTTATCTCATTTTTCTTTCATTATTTTCTTAGAGCTTTCGTTCGTCATTTAGTTCATCGTAGGTTTTGTTTTTGCAACACTGCATACGTACACAATTACATACGAGCGCGCGCGTACAACGCGCGCATCAAAGTGCGTGCAACGTATAAAATCCATATAAAAATGTAAACATATATGTAAATATATATCTACACATATGTGTATATACGCGAATACGTCGATTTAATGAAAAAAAAAAAAAAACTAAAATTTGCACGCTTGTTTGCAGCATTGTACACATATACAATTACATACGCATATATATACACATGTATATAAATGTATACGATAAAATACGTATAAAAATATACACACATATATGTACGTATACGAGAATACTGGTATGTAATAAAAAACAAGAAAAAAAAAACAAAAAAACTACTTAAATTGCAAAATGTTTCTTTACAATGGAAACCGTCTCGTTGCCGGTTGTGGTCGTTTCGCTATTTTTACATTTTCCTTTCAACCGAGTTACCAAACGTAAGACACACGGGAAAAACTTAAAGATGAACACATATATGTACACTGACACATACATACACACACACACACGATAGATACGTAATCATTTGTAAGAAATTTTACTTCAATATATATATATATATATATATATATATATATATATATATATATATATATATACATATATATATATATATATATATAAACACGTTCAGCTTTAGGGCAAACTTGCACCGAACATTATCAGAATCTTTGGAATGACATAGGATAGCGTCAACCGGGTAAACAAATTGAAACGGTTATATACACGCACACACACATATATATATATAATAATGTAAATAAACCGAATAATCATAATAATAATAATAGTGAAGAAATGATGATGAGAATGATAAAGAATAAGAAAGATACGATGAAAGAAAGGAAATAAGATAAACGTTTTGTCTAGTTGGGGATCCCAATATCGCTCCAAACGAGAAGCTAGACCTTCATCGTTATTGTTTAGGTTTTCTTATTTTTCAGTTTTTTCCACTGACGGTGGTTTGCTCAACGAGTTTTTTTTTTTTTTAATCGTGTCAACAATGTCGAAGTAATGTAATCTGCGTGACATCGGAACGGGGTTGGAGGCAATTTATCGAACAAAAGTGCGGCTGTGCATCGAGAAAAATCGAAATTTTCTATTATCTTTACTTCAGTGTTATCTTACGCATGTCTCGTCGTAGATAATCTTGTTACCGTTGAATATTTGCGTGCGTGTGTTGCATGCATGCGTGTATTTGCGATAACGGTTTTACACGCGCGCGCGCCTATACACGTACATGCAGTAAATGAGAAGTAAAAACGAATACGAGATCTATCAATAAAGTACGGGGGCCGGTACTTACGTTTAAGTATAGGTGTAGATGTAGGTGTAGGTGTGTGGTAAAACTTTAAGAAGGATGTTAAATGATTATTTAACCGGTCCGAACGATCGACTAATTGTATGAATTTTTTAGTTGATTCCATTCCAGAAACCAACTGTAATATTCAAATAATAATAGCAGTTGTAGTAACAATAATAATAATAAAACCGTTGAAATTGGCTCGTATTAATAGCGAATAAATAAATAAAATAAATATATTATATATGTATTTTCGAAACACGTACTTTTTTGCCTGAAAACGTATTATAAAAATTAATCATTATTATTACGCAAGTTACGTCTATATATTAAAAAACTATATCTTCGATATATATATATATATATATTTCCAGTATAAACACACACACACACATTTATATATATATATATTCAAACATATGCCTATGTATATATTTATATAATCCTATGAATCTTACAACAATAAAAATAGAGAGAAAGATAAAAAGAATTATTTAGGTTCGATAAATTATGTAGGATGTCGTAAGTATAAAATAAGAAAAAACAAATATAACATAGATTTAGCGATAAGAAATAATAAAATAACGCATTATTATTATTTTTTTTTTTTAGAAAGTATTATGTAAATCACCATATGCCTAACTACCAGGGTTTTTACAGCATAAGGAGACATGTGTCTAGTTTATATGTATGCTAGGAGTCCGCTTTCTCGGGCAAAAGTCAGAATTCTACCTATTGATTGAGGGTTGTTTGAGAGTATTTTGTGTATCGGGCCCTGCATTTTGTGTTTTAACCTGTGTGGTGTGAGTTTTTGGCAGTTGTAGATTAAGTGCGTGACGGTTGGTTCTGTTAAATGTCCGCATGCATAGGGGGCAGCTTGTTGGTGGAGGGCTTTTGGTATAAAGATAATTGTGTGATATGGCTGTATGACCCACACACGTATAGACGGTTTAGGGTACCATATTCTTTTCTGCTTGTGTCACCTGGAGGACATCTACGGTTACGCTCCTAAGGAAGGTTGTTTGTGAAGTCTAGTCGGTTGTTTATCAGTTGTTCACGAGTACGTGTGCTAATGTTGATGGAGGTGGTGAGTATTCTCATTATTAAAATCAATTAATAACAACAAAATATAAAGTAGAAAAATATATTAAAAAATTCGGACGTATATAAATTAAATTGCGATCAATGTGGAAAAGAATACACAGGGCTAAAAACAGACAGATAAAATTCATAAATAAGATTTAAATAACAGTTAAATTCGAATGTAAACAATCACGGAAAATCGCGTTATTCGGAAAACGTCGTAAAGAATTATACCGCAAAATATGCGATATTAAATGTTGAATAATATTGGAGAGTAGTGATTTTATTAATTATAAACCAAACAAAATCATAACACCGTTTAATCACTAAAATAATTATTACATCTTTTTTTTTATACATATCTAAAAAAAAAAAAAATAAAAAAAAATGTAATAATTATCGTGCGTGTGCTTGAAAATGACGTAACTGTCAAAAAGCTACGCGAACTTTTAGTGATTAAACGGCGTTATATTTTCTTTGGTTTACGTGATATTAACCGAAATTAGAAAATTTTACACGCGGAAAAACATTAAAAAAAAACAACAAAAAACTACCATTTAGAAAAAATGGAAAATTATGAAAGATATTAAAAATTCGACGATAAATTTTTACGAAGAATTACTTCTAAGAATTAAAAATTTCATTTCTATACCAAACGATTTTTTTTTAATTATTTCGCTACTCTGTGTTATTGTTGATGTATAAATTTTAAATTTTCGAACGATTTTATTTATGTTTATTTTAGTTGGTTAATGGGATTATTTATAAAAAAATTGTTTTATCATTTAAAATTTTCGTAAATTGTACATGTAATATTATTTTTTTACATTTTATATATTTATAAATCGAAAAGATTAGTAATTTTTCATAAAGAAAATGTTTTAGTGATTTACATATGCATCTAAAAATAAAAGCAGACGTGTGGAAAATGAAACGATAGCGGATAGTTTTAAATTCGTATGCGGTGAAATGCGAAAACTTTTTTTTTAACATTACCTGATTCCGAAATTGGGTAAATTTATTTTTGGGAAATTTTCTTCATTTACAAATTTAATTACGATACAATTACGAAATATAAATCGTGAAAACCAATTAAAAGTCGTGAACGCGTATTTACTAACCTATCATCGCCGCATATACAGAGGAAAACGATTTTAAATAAAAATTAACCTATGACGTCATTGCTTGATTTTGATTTTACTTCGTTGCATATACACACACATATTAAG